>OX424517.1:7674577-8073904 GCA_949152395.1 Agrochola litura
CTGCTGCCATTCAAGCAGTGCCACCGAGTGTCTCCCTCACTCCTATACGAGATATGCAGAATTCGAGAAATTTTATCGATATCAGTAAGTATTTATAACTAGCTTCTGCCCGCGACTTCGTTCGCGTGGAAGTCGTAAGACACCACAACATACTACAATAAGCCGACGTACGCACGGACATAATAAAATCGCGGTGGGATTTTATCCCGCACAGGATTTTCAACTCTCGATCGGTGAGAATCCAACGCGCTGGGTCGCACTCTCGTCCCAACGCGTTGAAAACACACAATGGTGTCGATTCTCTTGTCACAAATGCCTCTAAACTAGACTAAAAATCACCAAAATTTAGTTTAATCCTGTCAAACGACGATTTCCCATTCTGAAATAGACTAAAATGACACAACTTAACTATATTTTAGTTTGGCAGCATTAAGATGGTACTGAGATATTAGTTTAGCAAAAATGGCAATTTTGCTATTCTCAATTTGACGTTTTTCACCTAAAATTTAGATTTTCTAACTAAATCTGACTATTTTTAATCGCGACTAAAAACGTGTGGAATAAAATTGGTTGTCATGAACTTTAAATTCCAACCAACACCTCGACTTCAGATGCAAAAACAGTACAGACGCCAGCACATCAAGCTACCCGAAACTGTCAAATTTCCCCAATCAACTTTGAACCTTAATCTTCAGCGATAAAGTTGAAAATCTATTAAATAAATTTGACAGATTGTGGTAGCTTGAAGTGCTGTCGTCTGTACAAGACTTACTGAATATTTTTTTTTCTTTTGCTTATATCTCGAAAACGGTGTGTCCAATCGCAAAAATAATGAATATTTCGACACCCTTTATAAAACTCTTAAACCCCTAACTCTCTACGTGTAGGTAATATTTTTTCTTATTTTTCATACAAAAAGTAAAAAAAAACCATATAAAACACGTCGAGGCTGCCCCCCTGCGCGCCTCCGCCTCTAAAAAGAGTCACGTGGTTAGGTATCACGTGTGGAGTTGCGATTGTCAAATTCGATTTAGACACGTCAAAATAATTTTTAAATTTAGAGAATTTATTTTGCAGAATAGCTTTGAGATTCTCATAGTCCAAAGTAAGGAATTTTAGTGATAGTTTAGTTAGTTTAGTTCGGTGTACAAGAGAATCGGCACCACTGTTGAGCAGAGCGTTGAAAATCCAGTGCACGAAAAAAAATCGCCGCGATTTTATTACGTCCATGTGAACGTCGGCTAACAGTTACATTTTATAAAACTTATTTTTAGTTTTATTCTCTGCAGCCAAAATATACAGAGTCAGGAATGGTGACTCGGGAGCAAGCGACGTACAGTTGTCCGTGTGAGAAGCAGCTTGTCCTGAGGTTGACACCCGCAGCCTTCAGCCTTCGGTGTCGGCCCCTGTGACTTGTTGATATATCATCGCAAAGCATACGCTCACAGGGAAAAAAATAAATTAAATATTTATAGAAACGGGTTTTCTACGAATTTTGTCGACGGAAGAATAAACAAAATGAACAGATAAACAATCACAATCTGTCATTTTATCTATTCTTCCATCGACAAAACCCGTAGAAACCCGTTTCTATTGTAGTCATACAAGGGAATAAGGCAACGTACGCACGGACGTAATAAAATCGCGGCGGGATTTTATCGCGCACTGGATTTTCAACTCTCGGTGTTAAGCCGAACGTTGAGAATCCAACGCGCTGGGAGCCTGGGACGCACTCTCGTCCCAGCGCGTTGAAAACTAAATAGGTACCTATACTCCATTTGAAATTAGATTAGATTTGGATTTTTTAAGTCTATAAATAGGCTATGTAGCCTGTCTAGGTTAGTGTGCACCATCGTGATCAGCACCCTAATTGCATAATACACGATCAATCACAGTCTGTTTAATTTTGACAGTTCAGCAACATTCCGTCAGTTGAGACTCGTCATCTCTTATCTGCCAGGGCTTATTTTTAATCTTATATTTTCAATTGCTTTTCATTATTTTTTGTACAGACGCCAGCACAAAAATATTTTGCCACTTTGTCGGCATGATTAATATGTAAGTATATCCATGCTAAATTACAACTTTCTAGTACTAACAGTCTTGGAGCTAGACCGCGGACAGACAGACAGACAGACGGACATGACGAAACTATAAGGGTTCCTTGTTTACTACGGAACCCTAAAAACCAAAAAAATAAAGTTTTGAATTAGAAATAAAACAAAAAATAAATTGAAATAAAACGGAACAGCGTGTTAACCACAGATAATATAATACTGTGTTATCTAATCGCATTCATGTTTTCTTGGCTTATTTAGGATCCTCAGCCATTGAGCTCAGACTAAATAAAAAACCAAGACAGTGCAGTCAACAGTGACTTGAAGCCGATTTCGCAGGTGTAGTTTCATTATAAATGGTTGTAAATGTGTGTATGCATTGAGCGGAGGTGTAGTTTTGGCATGCTTCACTATATTGTTCGCAGCGCTGTCTTGGTTTTTTATTTGGTCTGAAGTCTGAACCATTGAGTAGCAAAATACAATTATAATCAGTTAAAAAAGTAGCTGCAAACATGCAGTACCACAACAATACAATGAAAACAACGTGTCGTCAACAGAAAACGTTTGAATTCAAAAGGCTGAAAACAGTTCCCAGCCTCTATTTCCAGGTCTTGTCAGCTGTCAACGTTTCCGCCATTTTGAATATTCGGGTCACATCGAAGCACTATTGGAAATTCAAACAGTTTGAAAATGGAATGCTTGCTCACGGATTTTTACGTTTGTTCGGAAAACGTTTTAAAATCAAATGGCATGTCGCAGTCGCAATTGTTTTTCCACAACACAAGTTGGTTTGCGAGTGGCGATTATTGAATTGTTTCTTCAATGCCAATAAAACATCAGTACCTGTACCCTAATTGCGTAATTTATTTTCGTAAGCGATTATGACTAAGTAATTTGTTTCATTTTGACAGTTCAACAACATTTATTGCGTTATTTACGTTGTTGAGCAGATTTTTTTTCCAACTTATGCAATGGATTAGCAAACTATTTCAAATCGAAAAAATACTGGTCGTCCGAGCTCAACTCGGGTGAAAATAGATAAACATATCGTCCAGGTACACACGGCTACACATCAAGCTATACATTTCCAGTTTATGCTGATCTCGCATTGTGTAGGATTTCCGTACAAGGTCAGCTTATACTGGACCAGTATAGCTTGATGTGTAGCCGTGTGTACCTATACTAACGTTGTATCACATTCCCGAGACAACGAAAATAGAGAAAACGAATTTTCCCAGATATGAGACCTAGATAGATCGATTTTTCGCCACCGTCATCCCCTTTATTATAAAGTTCATCGAAATCGTTAGCCGTTTTCGAGAACGTGGTTACATAATATTGCTCATTTAATAGATAGGATATTTTGTTCACAAAACGGTTTTAAATTGCGGAATTTCAATTTTATTGTCATACTATTAAGTTTCACAGGGTCAAATTAAATTAGCTAGTTAAACTCCGCAGACGTACGTATATACGACAAAATAATAAAAAAAAAAATGTTTTCGGTCAACGACCGCTGGTGTTGTTATTACTTGAAGCATGAGTTCGGAAAATCTGTTTTTTTTTTTTGTTTTTTCTATTATTTAGATATCGTACCCATTACTTGTGTGAAGTTTACACAAAGAATACTGTTTTTTTAAACTGATTTTTCAATTACGTACACTACCTGCGGTTATTAACCCCAAAAAAAAAAACTCATCAAATTAATATTTTTTTTGTTTGATCACGTTTAGATATGAGGAGGATTTGAGGAGCTCGTGGCTAAGTAATATCAGCCGCACGGGTCGATCCATTGCGTTAAGCTACACTTGCCGGGGTTGGTTCGTAGATGGGTGACCATCTTTACATACCGAGACTCCTTCGTGCCTCGGAAAGCACGATAAGCTGTTGATCCCAGCTGTCTTTCGTGGATCTTTGACAGTCGTTACGGGTCGTCAGAAGCCTGAAAGTCTGACAACCAGTCTTACCAAGGGGAATCGTATTACCTAGTTACTGGCTTGTAGAGGTCAGATAGGCAGTCGCTCCATGTAAAATACTGGTATTCAGCTGCATCCGGTTAGACTGGAAGCCGACCCCAACATAGCTGGGAACAGGCTAGGCAGATGATGATCATATTTAGATATCGAGTTTTGCTAGTTAATTATAATTGACCCTGTATTCATTCTTATTTGTCGCATAAAAATTCCTTGCCGTGCGTGCTGCCAGTGGGCGCAGGCCCTAAGCGGCCAGCTTACGAGTATATACTGCACCATAATTGCGTAATACACGATCAATCATACATAATCTAAATATTTTTTTTAAGACTACAATGCCTTGGAAAACAGGTAGGTAGACCTTTGGTGTGGGATGCAACGTGTGTCGACACCCTTGCGCCATCCCATCTTCTTAGCACGGCGGGCTGTGCTGGGGCTGCTGCTGCAGGTGCGGAAAACCTCAAAAGCGCAAATACTCCAATCTTATTGGGACTTATATGTTTGAACTTTTTGGTGTTAAACACTAGGGCCATGGGGTCCGAGTGCCCACCTAGTTTTTCAAGACATCGCCAAACGGCTGGTCGACTCTTCACGTAACCAGAGGGCTGGCCTATTCTTTAAAAAACTCAAAGCATTTATTTCAAATGAACCAATTACAGGCACTTTTGAACTGTCAAGGAGTCGGTCAGTCAGAAAGATGAAGCTAGTTGCCCATTCCAAAGCGTAGTAGGTACCTATGGAGAAGAACGGGCAAGAAACTCCATGGACACTCTTTTAAATCAGAATATGCTTTGACCAAAGAATCAGCATTGCCACACAACGTGGCAATGCTGCCAGCTTTTTGGGCACTTTTCCTACTGACAGCGATGCGGACGAATTTTTTGATGCCCTATGATTCCCCCCCTCTTTTATCTACTTGTACCTACATATTATTATTATTTTAAGTCTGTTAGTTTTACATAATTTTGCAGGATATTGCTAATCAATTGTTTCATATATGTTCGAAAAATTTGTCTGCTCAACAACGTAAATAAAGCAATGAATGTTGCTGAAGTGTCAAAATGACACAGATTGTGATTGATCGTTTGTTACGCAATTAAACTCGCGACAATGTAGGAGGAAGTCTGATTTGACAGCTATAAAAATATTTTGTGTAGAGATGGAAAAAAATATCGGTTGCTTTAAAAACCGATTCTCGAGACATTTATATCAATTTATCATACTTAGAAACTTAATCTACATTGCTTAAAACTGATTCTCGAGGCATATTGTTTTTTACACTAACGAATACAAAACGTCATTGATATCATTGACGTGTGGCATATAGTAACTATTCGATCATTTGTATGCCCTTAGAAGGCCATAAGATGGTTTATCCTAAAAGTTGGCAACGTCGCAAATAGCTGTCAAATAATGACCTGTACCCTAATTGCGTAACTCATTTTCATAAACAATTTCGCGAAATTTGTTTCATATTGACATTTCAACAACATTCATTGCGTTATTTACGTTGTTGAACAGATTTTTTTTTCCAACTTATGAAGCAATGGATTAGAAATCTGTTTCAAATCGAAACAAATTGTGATTGTGTTGTATTACGCAATTAGGGTGCTGTTTTGATTAATTTGGCAATATTACTGTATGGAAAGTTAAGAAATGTGGTTAACTAGGGAACTAAAATATTGATAATGAAATGCAATAATTAATATCGTAACACCGAATATTTAGTTTTAGATGTAAAAAAATATATTTGGAAACTTTCCAAATGCCTTTTTTACATCTAAAACGGTTACAACATCAAATTCAGTATTTGCAATTCATAATTAATATTCTAGATTGCTAGTAAGCCAAATTTCTTGTTTCCATACAGTAATATTGCCAAATTAGTTGAAATAGCGAAATATTTGACATTATATTTGCAAAGTTGCCCACTTTCAGAATAAACGCTCATAAGGGGGATACGCTAAGAACACTTCCGACGTTTTGCTCCCAGACTGGAGCGGGCCGGGGCTGCATTGAAGTGGCTCCTGCCCAATCAAGGGGATCCAAACGCCTCCTGCCGGAGGCTCTATGCGGGGATCGTGCGGTCCATGGCCCTTTACGGGGCACCGGTGTGGGCGCGTTCATTGAGGCTGCGGCCAGCCCGCCGGTTGAACGCGTCCCAGAGGGTCATGGCCATCCGGCTGGCCCGAGGATACCGCATGGTTCCTGCGAGGCGGCGAGCCTCCTTGCCGGATTACCGCCATGGGATCTGGAGGCAAAGGTCCTCGCGCACATCTGGGAGTGGCGCGAGGAGGCGAAACGCCGGGGCTTAACTCCGATGCCGCAAGAAATCGCAGCACAGCGGACAGAGCTCCGGCGGGATCTCATGGCGTCATGGAGAGTGCGATTGTCGCAACCCCGCGCTGGGCACGCCACAATTGCGGCGATAAGACCCCTCTTTGAGGAGTGGCTTGAGAGGCACCACGGCGTCCTCACCTTCCGCCTGACGCAGGTTCTCACCGGACACGGCTGCTTCGGGAGGTTCCTGTTCAGGATAAGGCGGGAGGAAACACCCGGGTGTCACCATTGTGTGGATCGGCCTGAGGACACGGTGAAGCATACGGTAGAGGTCTGCCCAGCTTGGGCGGAGCAACGCCGTGTCCTCGTAGAGGCGATCGGCGGCGGTGATCTCTCGCGTCCGGCCCTGGTTCAGGCCATGGTACGGAGCGAGAGGAAATGGCAGGCCGTCACCTCCTTCTGCGAAGCGGTAATGCTCGCGAAGGAGGAGGCGGAACGCGTGAGGGAGAGGCAAATTTCGCGCCTTCACGCCCCTAACCGCCGCAGGAGGAGACGCCCTGGGCGGGAATCGCGAGCCGATTTCCGGCCACCGTAGGCGCGGGCTTGCGGACGGTGAGCAATGGGTAGCTCGCCGTCCGATAAGGACCAAGCCCGGGTCGACGGCGCGTTGTGTTCCACGCGCGCCTCAAAAAGATGTCAGCAGAATTGACGGGGTCCGCTAGGGCCAATGCCTGCCGGGGGTTCGAAGAAAACCGATAGGGACATCGTAGCCCCCGACAACGGGGCTCCGCCCAGAGCGGGAGAAGTTACTTGATAATTTCCAACCCGAAAAAAAAAATTAAAAAAAAGTGGGATGCGCTAAGGTAGCCCGTGAAATTCAAATTTTCTTTAGCATAACTGTCAAATGTCATGATTTCATGAAATCATCACATTTGACAGTTATGCTAACTTATGGAGTTGTATTGTAATGATTATAATTATGAAAAGCTATATTTGTTACGGTCGCAAATCATATTTTAATAAATATAAAACCTGACACTGACCTACAAAATGGAAAAAACTAAAGAAAATTTGAATTTCGCGGGCTACCTTGTGGCATCCCCTTGACAATTTAAAATGTTATTGTGTCTCGTTAGTGACAGTTGAAGGTCTACTTACTATGTTCTGTCACTCGTGGAAAGGCTGTCCAAATGCACTAAAGACCATCTGGCTTTCATGAAACTTAATAAATGCGTCTACTAGTGGTTGAATTTCAAGCTATGTTGAAACTTATTACAGTACTGGCGGTCGACAATTGGAAAGCTGCCCATTCAATAAGCAATGAGCGCCAATCAGCTTTAATAACTTGGTGCAGTTATTAACAAAATAGAATTTAATATAAACGTTAATTTAACGAAGTCTGGCAAATGCCAGGCAATATATAATTTGAATTGCATGTCTTCAGGAATTTGTATTGCATTGCTTGGCACTGAGTAGGTACAAGGCTTGCAGAAAAAATATCGATATATCAATGTAATTATTTCCAATAGCAACATCGTTGTCGCCACTGACTAAAACCGCTGGGAATCCAAGCCGTATTTTTTTTTTTTCATTTTCCATTTTCAAAGTGATTTTGGTAGGAATGCAAGAAGTGCCTAAAAATATCGATATATCGATTTTTATTTCGATATATCGAAATCGATATTGTTATTTTTTTTAAATATCGGTTATTTTTGGCACTTCTTGCATCCCTACTGAGTACCTACGTTTATAACGTAACATTACGCCTGTGTTTATTAAAGGAGTAGGCTGAAGTGTACCTAAAGTACCTACAACCCCTTTTCGCCAATAGGAAGCGTGTTAATCGTAATCGTCATCCGATAGCAGTCCACCGCTAGACAGACATACGCTTCTCAAATCGTACCCCACTTAACTCCATTCTCGATCATTTTCATCCTAATGCTACAAGCCACCCCGCGTATACATACTTATCGTACTTCCACCTAGCCCCAGTGATACTTACCTTGTGCATACTAGAAGTCTGTAACAGGTAAAATTAGAAACCTGTTACACCTGTTCCAGTTCCAGGGAAAAAACAGTTCCAAAATAACAGCCTGTTACATTGGAACTTAAGAATCTTTGATTGCAACAGATCCGAATAGGTTAACAACAGTGACAGGCAGAGAACAGATGCTATCTCGTTCTATTAGAATAAGTCAGAAGAGAAAAGCGCTTGTTCAAAACTGTTTCAAGTCATTTTCGTTTGTATTTCTTTCTAACAAAGTAAACTACTTACAACTACTTACTGCGAACATCCATAAACTAGATAGAGAAGAGTTTGTTATGTTACACAGATACACTCACCAAATTTTAATATGGCAATGTCGGCAATGTTTTAATTTGGCCTGTACAGTAGGTTATGGAACGTATCAAACAGGCGAAACAGGCAGGAACTACTTCTTCGATTTTGAGATATCTGTTCCATGTTTTAAAAACCTGTTTTTTTTAAACTGTTCCGATAAATACGCGTCACTCCTAATGCTTATTAACCTGACACAAAAATCCTGGGTATTTCTATATGGAAATTCTCTTGGACGTCCACGCTCAGCAGCAGTGTACCATTACATACTTAGACAGTATACATTGATATTTTTTTTTACAGATCCATTTTTGACCAGTTCCTTGTTGCAAGCATTAGTGGAAGAGTCAGAGAACAAGAAACGTGTTCAGAGATACAGAGATGTCGCGTAATGTCTATATAATGTTGTTTTTAATAAATAGTAGCTATTTTTAAGGGCGCACCGACCTATTGCCGCTAATGGATGGGATAGAGCGGGATAAAGAATGGGCGGTTTGCGCGCTAATTTAGGTATTTTCTTCGTATTATTATTAAAACAAATACTGTATTTCTATTTTCTTAATGACCCTCGGGAATCATCGCATTTCCGAATACAAACGAATGCTAATTTCCATGTCCATCAATTATTATATTTATCTTGTATAATAATTTGAATTTAGAAGTACTTTAATGTTGTTTTGTTTTGATTTTCGTGTGAACTATATAGAGCTGTAAAACGATTTTCCTATTTGTCGTGCCTGCGACTTTGGCAGCTTTCCTACCATTTTTTAAATAAATTACATTAAGTTAAAAAAGTATTAACAACTCTATATAAGTATGTACCTACTTCAAAAATATGTACCTAGTTATGTTATTATTAAAAAAACTGATGACCTTCTGTGAAGTATTTACGCCATACTAAGGGTTCAGGTATGTTGTTTTTTAGAGATTACTTTGGTTTTTTTTAAGGTGGGGACTACATGTAATCGTGTTTCAAAAGTGTACGATCTAAAGAGTGAATCCTTAAATATCTTACATATTAATTGCATAACTAAAGGTTAATTAAGTAATAACGATGCAGCAAGGGATCAAACCCTCTCCCCCCGACCCTTGCTCGATAACGAGGTGCCAGCAGTTGTTGCAGCTGAGCACGTAGCTTTAAATTCCCCGACTAATAATCATGATCAAAACTTTGATCCAGCCCGTTCCATCCTTGATGTCCTCCCTCCGGTTGATGCCCTAAGCCGAGGTTTGTACCCCACAGGGAGTGCCCTTAGCGAGCGTTCACCTAGTTTTAATTAGCATAGTTGAATAACCCCTGGCTGGAGGTTTTAAGTGTAGTAGCTTAAGGCACCCACAGGAAAGCCCGGTAAAGTAGTCATGATCTCAGAGTTCAACTACGAGATGCCATACCAAAATAAAAAATAAATAAAAAAAGGGATCAAACCAACACAATTTCCTCGGTGCGCTCTTTTAATGACTTCGTGATTTATTGGCATAATCCTCTAAAAACAGAAATGAAGTTCCTAAAACTATTTACCTGTTTGTCCCTTTCCCAAGGTCTTCTCCAGCCTGAAAGGTCCCACATATTGATAGACCTCCGAGGTCCCTGTAGAACCTCCGCCCTCCATCTTCACGCTTCACACCAAGAGGTCCAATCACAAACATAAAAAACTTTCACATTTCACCAACATTGTTCAGTCTTTTCGCCGATAGATGGCGTTGTACTAAATTTATAGTCATTTTAATTTTTTATCGAGTTTTTGTTCCGATGGACGTTCATGCCGGGCGATTGTTGTTTTTATTTTGCGTTTATTGTTTACTTTCAGATACACTAGTGTTGTTATTTATTCTGTAAAGTCAATGGTGGTGTTCCATTACTTATTTGTTTATCTATTCATTGGTCTTTGAAATAGGTTGTAAATATTCCAGTGCCTCAATATAAATGAGTAAAGTTCATCCATTGAAATACCGTTCAAGTATTACATAAGCAGATTTATTACAATTATGTACCCCCCCTCCCCCTTGTCAGCAAAAGTAAGCAAAGCTCTTACCCCCCTCCCATACTTACGTAAACATTGGTATATGCATTTTTCTTTTAATGTAAGTATTCTGTTTTTTTTATTGATTCATGAGCAGCAGTTATAATTCTAACAGGTGTAAATTTAATCAAGTGAATAGCACGCGGTAATTCTCCTCCTCGGTTCTAAGCGAGTTCTAAACGTATTCATTATTTGTGGGAATCCCCGAATATGCGTTTCGTTTTCAAGCATAGACAATGTGTGGGTTGCCATATGTGTAAAAAAGTAAATAATTACTCTGACGCAATCACCATCTAGACCCCCCACCCCCCATGTCATCAAAAATAAGCAAAGCATAGACCCCCCGACCTCCTATAGTGCTTATGTAATACTCGAACGGTCCCATAGTGGCGTTCTATGAAAACTACGCGTGCCTCTGAACATCGAAGGAACAGGGCCGCGAGAACAAAAGATACCGCCACGGACGTAGAATAATAATATTGTTAGCCATATCAATTTTATTCGTATTGATTGTAAAATATTCTGTCTGCACCATAGAACACATAAATGGTCTGGGCCTTGGGTGTTATGCCACTATTTGAGTGGTTACACTTCACACAGTCACAGTCACTAAGAAGTAATGCATTCAAATTACAGAAGAAGAAGAAGAGAAAAGAAGCAGAGATGTACTTATAGTACAACCACATTTTTGCCAGTTATATTTAAGTCCCATGTAATAGGGGACGAGGAGCTTGAGGAGCTCGTGGCTAAGTAATAACAGCCGCATGGGTCAATCCATCAGGTTAACCTACGCTTGCCAGGATTGGTCCGTGGATGGGTGACCATTTTTACATATCGAGACTCCTCCGTGCCTCGGAAGCACGTTAAGCCGTTGGTCCCGGCTGTCATTCGTGGATCTTTGACAGTCGTTACGGGTCATCAGAAGCCAGTCGTATTACCCAGTTTCTGGGTTGTGGAGGTCAGATAGGCAGTCGTTCCATGTAAAATACTAGTATTCAGCCGCATCCAGTTAGACTGGAAGCCGACCCCAACAAGTTTAGAAAAGGCAAGGCAATCAGCCAGCTAGGGCAAGGGGACGAGCCTATTGCTATCAACCGGGCACGAATCCAGACTCCGGGCTGCTACTGCGAAAGATCCAGATGGAAAACCCAATTACACTTTGCCCGACTTGGATATCGAACCCAGGACCTCATGTACTTGCGACCACTAGACCAACGAGGCAGTCAGAAGAAAAATTTCTCACTTTAAATTACATGAGTATCAGACCCGAACGCTACCTACACGAAGATAATGTTCTCCATATAAAAGTTACACTCGCTCAGATGAAATAACCTCAGTTCAAACTTGTATTTCAGTTATTTTGAATAAGCTAAGTACGAAGTGAATTTCATTACACATCGCTCAGGAGACTTGTGAAGGAGCGTTATGAACTGCAACTTAATATTAAATATTTATTACTGCCGAAATCTATACTTATTACTTATAATTATTATAAAGAGGTAAAATTTGTTTGTAAGTTTGTATGTAAGGGGTAATCTCCGGAACTACGAGTCGGGTTTGAAAAATTATTTTTGCATTGGATAGCCCAATTCTTGAGGAAGGTTATAGGCTCGCGGGCAGAAGCTAGTGTTATATAAAGCTCTATCTACAAATTCGGGGAAGCCTATGTCCAGCAGTGGACGTCTTTCGGATGATAATGAATGACAATTCTACACAGATCCAATCCAGGGCCATCCGGTCCAAGGAGGGAGCTTCATCCAAGATTTTGTGGAGGGTCAACCCAAGGTTTTGGAGGTCAACTTAGTTTAAGGACAGTTTCAAAGCCGAAACAGTAAATCATTAAGTATAGTTGGCACCAGCTTGGATGATTTCGAGTCAAACAGAACACAGAGATTTTTTGTGAAGATACGGGCCCATCCGAAAGTGGTTCGGAACTTCAGAATGAACCCTCTATCGATTAATTAACTTTTTCTGTCGGGCAAAATCACATCGGGACTATCGGGAGTAGGGACAACTGTCAATTCGTGTTGTCATTCATTCTTAGTTCGGGCCCCAAACTAATAATATGTCCTTAGGTGACACGGAGCTGGAAACAGTAGCCGGAGTAGACATCCTGGTTCGGGCTCATTTTCGAGTGTATACGTTACAACCAAGGATGTTACGGAAGTCGTTTTACCGGAACCGGAACCGTAAGCGGCGGTTTTAAATGTGATTTATCGGAATCGGAACCGGCGTCGGAACCGGAACTGGAACCAGAGTTAACGGTGGAAGTAGAAGAAATGTGTGTAATGGGAAGGCTTACTGAAATAATTGAAATATAATTTAATCTCTTTAACCAGTCAAATATTAGCGATAACATCCACAAACAAAACAATAAACTGAGACTTCGAGTGCGAGCGTGTATAACATAAACTAAAATTACACTGGCGACGAGTTAAAACTTTTTTGTACGCGTCTAGTCACGTGCATCGCTGCGTTTCGAACTTCGGTCTAACTCCGATTAAAAATTATCGGAAATCGAAATCGGAATCGGAGGTGTAAAATTAATCGGAAGTTCCGACCTTTCGGAACCGGAACCGAAGCTCCGTAACATTCCTGATTACAGCATACTCTGAAAACGGCCCGGAATACCAAGTAAGTGTATATGACATGTTCATTCAAACGAAATCCGTGCAAGCAATATTTTTTCCATGCCTGAAGGGACATTGAGCTTGCAAGCTTGGAGGTAGAGATCATAATCCCTTTTGCCAAGTCAAGAATCTTTCAGGGATATAACTTTGTAATTACGATTTACGACCTGTATTCGTCTCGATGAGTAAAAATGGCATGGCTTAAGAACTGTTAGCCAAGACCCACGCGACAAAATGACCGACTCCTGCATCATATCGACCGCTAAAGTTCGTAACTTAACTTTACCCATAGAAGTAAGATCCATAGATTCTCAGTAACCTCTTCTGTTGGATAGATTTGAGAGGAACATGACGCAAAGAAAGATAAAAAAAAACACGTAAATAACAAATTGGGGGAAAATATGCGTCACATCCACGCAAAACGACCATCGCTCAGCATAATGCTGCGACCCCATGCGAGACAGAGCCCCAGCGCTGGTTTTCAGCGACAGCCAGCGCTGACGTGATGACGTTACGTCAACCTGTGCAGCATATGGTAAAATAACAAATCAAAAATAAAATAAATACAATACTTAGTCCTAAATGTTTATACAAATATAATATTTGAAATGGCAACATTACGTTCGTTCGTTCGTTTCGTTAAGAGAATAATTGAATTAACCCTGAGTTAGCTGTTAACTCCGAGTTGTTTAGCTAACCCATGAACGCGCAAATGGGCAAAAAACTCGTAATTCTGGCCTGGTAACGCTTGGGCTGTAACTAGGATGCATGTACCCACTCCATTTGGCACTCACTGCTCCACGATTACCATTGGCGTTAATGAATCAATTTGAAATGAATGCAAAAGCAATTACTTATCCAGAATGCCGTTAATATACAGTTACCTACTTCCAAATATTACCAATTTGATACTGTAGTCAGGTCAATATTACCTCAGGGTTGGGCGACAAACAAACAAGAATGAGGGGTATTATTATTGCATCGTATTGAAGCAGGAACAGCGAGTCACCCTATTGTTGTAACAAAATAAACAAATTGAAAAAAAAAATGCATTGTGTGTTCCTACCTTTTTGACAACTGCACTTTGAAAATCGAACTGTGTTGAGGTGGATAGCCTAGTGGTGTGACCATCGGACTGCCAAGTTCCAACCCAAGACACCTCTGAGTTAAGTATCGGATTCATGTGCGTATTGTTATTATCACTTGCTTCAAAAACCGGTATGCCAGAGAGATATTTCTCGACGGCAATGTGAAGCCTAGTCAGAGGCTAAAAACTCTGACACCAGGATAGTCACTCACCACACCAAAAAAACTGCGGATTGGTAATTCTGTAAGTTCACTTGGAACCTGACTCAACTGACCGCACACAATTCGAAAACGAACTCATTTGTTTTTTTAGAAGGTAAGTACCATAGACAGGTAAGTATTAGTGGATTCATAACGAGACACCGTTCGAATTTCGAAGTTATGATAAGGTAGAGCCTATTACATAATACCTACTTATTTAAAAACCGTGTTCCAGAATAAAAAATTTAAACTCCATGTTCCAAAAAAGTAAAGATTAAAAAAATGATCCTCTGTACCTAAATAAAATGAAATCAAAATGTTTTTTAACAACGTAGCAAGTAAAATCCCTCTGAAAGATGCTAATTTCGTTAACAATAAGCTTGAATGACGACTAGCCAGTTTGACAGCAATTAACGTGGCCCTATTACACCGTTTAGGTAACTGAATTGGGTCAAAAGAAAGGCTTTTAGCAATTAGTCAGTAGCCCGCATCTTGCTGGATTGTTGCCAGCGTAAAAAAGTCTTAAGGTGCTCCCTCACCGGAACATTCGCCTGTAATGTAACGTTCAGAGTCGAGTATTGCATCAGTGAGGGAGGAAAATCGAGCATTACAGTGCGCAACCTGTAATCATACAATTCGAGCATTACAACAATGAGAGAAGAGAACCTAGCATTACCTATTTTAGCGAATACTCGTCAGTTAGGGAGACAGTATTGTTTAAGTAATGCTCAAAATTGAATCTGTAACGTTACATTACAGGCGAATGCTCTGATGAGAGAGCACCCTTAGAACAATGCGATGGACTAACAATTTCTTTATGTGGAATGAGAATTTATTCGAATGTTAAAATGGCGTTCTAAAAAGGCTTCTTTTCTTTTTCTTATTGGACGGTTGGACCCCGTTTCAAGAAAAGTTTTGCGGTCCATATTCATATTTCGCTTCATGTAAAATACTGATATTCAGCTGCATCCGGTTAGACTGGACACCGACCCCAATATAGTTGGGAAAAGACTAGGCAGATTGTTTGATATTGAAATATATTTCTCTGTCTTCTGTTTCTCCATTATAGTGATTATCGTCCTTACGCACGAGGCAAGGCTCGGATACCGGTTAAATTGTCAAACCGTTATTATGTACTTGACGCAAAAACCTATACATTCGGTTTTGTTCGTAAAAACCGCTTATTACAAACCGGTTTTGGAGGAGTCTTTACATAAAGATTTTTTTCGGATTAAACGGTTTAGAGCAATATTAACCGGTTTTTTGTTCAGATTTTATTCAGCGTGGCATCCTCACAAGTAATCACAAGTTGCAACGCGTTTACCAACATGCCGATCGTCGAATAAACCGGTTAATTTAGGTTATAATAAAGTTCTTAAAAACGTTCTCACGTTCTTAAGAGAAGTTCGGAGTAAAACCCTAATAAACCGGTTCTATACGGTATTTTTGAAACCGGTTCCGAGCCTTGGCATGAGGCAACATAAATTTGCCAAAATGGCGTACTTAACCATTTTTCTCGCAAACGATTTGACTACCTAATTTAATTGTTGTTAGGCTTGCCCAACATTTAACAACTTTTAGATGAGCTGAAGTTACGCTTGAAAAGCAGTTTGGAGATCTTAGTATAATGCTGTTAATATTTAAGATTAAATGCCTACTGTTACTACAATTATTTTTAGATAAAAGAGTAACCGTAGAGTTTCTTGCCGGCTCTTCTCCATAGGAAACGATCAATTGGAACCGTGCACCTAGCTTCTGACGTTTCATATGTGCACATGTAGGTTCATGTTTTTTTTTTTTTTAATTGACATTGTGAAGTTCACATGGAATCTCACTCAAGTGACCGCATTCAAATTCATAAGCGAAGTCATTTTTTAAATTATCGCGGATTCAAAAAGAGACACAGTTCGAATTTCGAAGTAACGTTACCAGCGACCTAATTTTGAGGCTCCCGCAAGGAAGTGTGTTCAGACCATTCTTATTCCTTATCTACAGTCATCCTATGGTATTAAATTGAGTTCAGCAACACCATTGGATAGAAATTGGACCGCACGTGTAATATCCTATACATACCTACTCTCTATTTACTCAGAGTTATTTTAAATAACAGGTACAAAAGTAGGTAATTATTAGGCGCGTGTTTAATCAGATTAGGCCCATAGAACTCGGGGTTACCAACGTAAAAAAGTTCAAGGTTTAAACGATAAGCTGTTGTCAAACGTGTATTGTCGAATTTAATGATGAGATGAAACTTTTTGAACACGAACCTATATTGTTGGCTTGGTAACAATGGCTGTTCTATAAAACTGGGACAGCTCACTTTAAAAATGATAACGATCCTCTTTGATGTGAACTCCTATGGAATTTCCGCAGTTTGGAGCAATGACAACGCGAATAGATCAAGCCATGTTGGAAAAAATTGCCCGGGTAGGGTTGTCTACCCAAGGTGCGCTAGATCTACAGAAGTATTGTCAATTGTAACTTATGAAGACTCTTTTATTGAAGCATAAAAAAGAGAAAAATTATTAAAAGAAGAAAAGAAAAAGAAGTGAAAAACACAGATCTGGCTGGTGGTACTTAGTCTCGAGAAGTAAATAGGTAGGAATGGGAACATCTGCCAATCGGTATGGCATTTTTTTTAGAAAGTCTATGTCGCAACCATGTACGTTCTCCTTCCAAAATATTTTTTTCACTCTTCTTGCTCAAAAAGTCCGTCATTGTAGCGTACCAGAGCGGGGAATAAGTAGCATATCTTGCTCTAGGGGAAAAAGTCATTTTTGTCTGTATCCAACAAAAACGAAAACGTCTTTATTCTTAGGTACTAATTTTTACTATATTTTTACTACCGCATAAAAACCGATAAAAAAAAACCTTAAAAATTCAGATTGCACAAATTACTATATTTTTTTAAATAAAATAAACTATTTAATATTGTAGGTATTGGATTATTTTATTTTCTCGTATCGTAGTGAAAAGTGGAGTGTAACAGCTATTTGTACTTTGACTGGTGATTACCAGTCTTGGTTGACAGATTCGCAGTAAAATGTCTCATAGAACAGCAAATGAAACACCGAATAATTAATACATATATCAATACTAGCTTATCAAAGATGTCAGGATGATCGTTGAACGGGAAATCCGTGTGTGATCTTCGTTGCCGGAATTCGAAATACCTTCCTCCTCCCCTTCCCTTAATGGCCCAAGCAAAGGTCTATAAGAATTTCCACACGATAGAAAAATGGTAGGTAGATATAACTGCCCCAATTCTTTTTTACTCGACAGCGGCGAAGCTCAGAAGGAGGCTAATGTTTTTCCGTAGGTACTAGCTAGATATTACCTGAACCCGAAAAGTATAGGGATTTATCTGATAGCCGTAACAATATTTCCAGATTGGTACCTAAAGTTATTCGAAATCCTAAAATCTAACTGTCTGAACTTGCCGTCATAGATATTATATAGCATGTGAATATCGGTACAGGGTCATTTTCAATGCAATGTCAATACCGGTGCGTCCTTGCTCCAATAAAATGTGTAGGTACCTAGGTAGGTTTATTAAATTCTTGGAATCATGACACGGCCGTATTGAGCATTCTAAGAAGAGTGGCATAAATTACAGCCTGTGCCTGTGCCTCTTTTTGTACAGAGAAGAGAAGAAATAATTTACATAGCATTGGCTATGGCATGTAAGGTAATTCTCTAAACATCACTTCGAAATTCGAACGGTGTCGAGGTGTGAACTCTCAATAATTTATCCGAAATATCCGCATTCACTTGAGTGAGATTCGAATATTAAAAGTGAACTTGACAGAATTCTTAACTGGTTTGCCTTCTCTAGGTACACTTTTAAAAGTAATAATTATATTGTATGGAGCTGATTGGCATAAGAAAAGAGAGGCCTATGCCCCAGCTGTGGGTGAACTCCGGATGATGATGAATGGTGCTAATGTGTTCTTAATCGTTATAAATCGTACATTCAACAATCAATTACAATTCAGTAGAGTTTACCTAAGATAAAAGTAAGGCCTTTGCTGAGCAGTGGGACAGTGTAGGCTAACATTAAAAAAAGCTTTCAACAGGCAAGTACCCTTGAAATCGTGAAAACACTTCGGGGAATTCAAGTTTTACCGTCTCCAAACCGTTTTCCATGCAGACTGATTACCTACCTCTGATATAAAACTCGGCAGACCATTGCCAGTCTTTTGAACAGGTTCATGTTCAGTCAAACAGATGGTCACTTTAGATAACGCGATACTTTTCTTTTTGTTTATCCGAAAATCGATCTAGCGTGATGGTATGTAATAGAAAAATAAAATAGCAATTAATTACGGGTTCGTGGGTGGCATTTCTATTTAAAACGATCGATAAATTGTAGACACGCTTTTACCGACGATTTTAGAAAACGTAGTTTATTTTAGATTTTGGTCTAAAATAGTCTTTTTAGGGGTAGAAACTATTTTTAGAATGTAAATATGGCGTCTTTTTATTTCTATGTATTTTTTCAGCACATTTTCCTTTTATCACAAGTTAGTTTTCATTTAAAACCATTTGTTAAATTAAAAAATACTAGTGCGACATAATTAATTATGAAAAAAATTATGCAGATTTTCACACATTTCCAATTGAGGCACAGGAATCTTTTCAAAGTTCCAATAGGATTGTTTTATCCGAATTCGCATCACTTTATTGGTAGAATGACTTACTGAATTATTAAAAGCACTACACAATCTAATAATAACACTGTATTCCGCATACAACGTTTTCATCTGCACGTCACTAGAAAATCAATATAGGCAGTCTTGGCCACAGCACTTTAGTTTAACACAGCATACGGATGCGTATCCGAAATAACAAACACTTGACATATTCCCGCGCATTTTCACATTAATTTTAATGAATTTATTTTGTTAAAAAAATTGTAAAATATTACATAATAATGTGGGTTGAGATTTAATGTTTTCCGTGCGGGCTCCGTACGCTCCCCACTCGGCTATCATCGGGTTACGTCGGCACTTTCCATCGGGGGTGGAACGAGTGAGTCATTACCCCTCGAGGGGTGGCTTTTCGTTCCGTTTTACGAACGCGAAATGAAAGGGGAACAATTTTTTATTGGAATGGTTTGAAATAAATGGAATACAATCATTAAAATGAAAAATATAAATAGCAAAAGTAAAATAAAATATATGTTTATTTTGTTTATCGGTGATTTTCCTTACGGTACCTATTTGGGGTGTCTTAAATAATAAGCATCCACTAACTAACCCTCTCAGTTAAGTTAATACAATCTAATAACCATTAATTAAATCTAATTGTTATGTACCCAACATACCTACACCACGAATGAAAATATTACCCAATGCTAAAGTTGTCCCTATCCCAAATAAACTATTAAGCTCAATACCTTCACGAGAAAGGTGACAGGCAGCGCCATCTTGTATTCTCAAGATAAACTAAGTATCTACATACCTAGGGACCAATAGGGTGTCAATTAAGACTTGCTTATAATTTTTTCCGAGGGTAATCTACAAAAACTAAATGTCTGTTTTCTCTTTCTTTTTCTCGTAGACTAATTTGACAGACCGTGCAAATATCAAACTTCAAATTGAAAAAACAAACAACAATCACTTGTTATGTCAAATTAGTCTACGAGATTAAAAAAAGACTTACCGACTGTTCGATACGCTGTGATGTCAGGTAGGTAGGTACCTACTGACACTCAGTAGTCTTCTTTGACAGATTACATGAAATAACATTACGCCTGTAATTCCCGAAGGGTTGGGCAGAGGTGTACCTACCTTAGTACACCTCTAGAGGCTTGCGGATCAGGGTGTAAAGTTCACTAATCCACCATAGAAAAGGGAGGATCCTCCGACCAGACGGGTGTCGTGTCTTGCGAGCAACTGCCGAGCGATTGATGTCAGATAGTCATTTAAATGTCGTTCGCGCGGTAAACTCTAATTGCGCGATGCAGGATTTGTGTGACGTCAGGATTTTGTATTTTCAAGGTGATTCAAAAAATATAGTTACATCGTTTTTTTTTCGATATCATTATCCAAATCAATATTGTTTTTTTTTTTAAATATCGATACTTTTTGGCACTTTTTGCATCCTATCAACAATACAAACGGGTTTTGTCGACGGAAGAATAGACAAAATAACAGATTGTGATTGTTTATCTGTAATTTTGTCTATTCTTCCGTGGTCATGCTAAGCGTGCAAAATAAATCTAAGTATGTCTCTAAGCCGGGTCACCTGCGCATGTTTTTTTGAAACATTACACAAAGCACAAGTGTTATTGGCTTTTTCTATCTGGAATTTCTCAGTAGCAGCCCGGAGTCTGGATTTGTGCCCGGTTGATGGCAATAGGCTCGCCCCCTATTACATGGGACTTAAACATAACTGGCGAAATGTGGGTGTATCTACTACAGGTACACCTCTGCCCAACCCTTCGGGGAAACAAGGCGTGATGTTATGTGTGTTATGTGTGTTATTACACAAAAAAGCTCACACTATTTTCATACAAAGCATAGACAAATGTGTATGACCACGCCTCTTTGTTGCGATGTTTTTGTGTGAAATCACGCGCAGGAGACCCGGCTTAACAGGTACTGCTACAGCTTACAGGTAAGTACAAGCACAGTACAAATAAGTACAGTATTCTATCTTCACAGAAAACGGCCTAAACGACACGCTTCGAAATCTCAGTCAGTGTTGCCGTTTTAGTGACTTTGTCACTAGATGTAGTGAGTTTTTGCTGTTCATAGTGACATTTTTTTATGATTTAGTGACAAAAAAAATCTTTGGTGACTTTTAGTGACTTTTTCATAATCAACAGAGCAGTTATTTATTATTAAACTTGTTGGTGCAATACTAGCTCAAATTTTTAAAAGAAACCTGCAAAACGTATGTTTTACCTAGTGAAGTCTTGTCCCTAATGACGAAAACCGTTAAAAACATAAAGTAGGAAACTGTGCCATCTACTTCCTTAATACAACCGCAAGCTTCGACTTCCACTGCAGTTGCAGTGTAGTTGCTCTATAGTTACAGAGCAACCATACATTTTCACCAAGCCGGACGAAGATGATGCAGTGATAATAGATGAGGATTTAATTAAACTAATTAATTTTTGAACACAGAGTTTTTGATTAATTCAAATTGAACCATATATTTTGTTCATAAATTTTTCATATTTGTATTTAATTACCACTATAATCAGTAATTTTGTTGATAAAGATTGATTCAATAATTTAGTGACTCCTAGTGACTTTTTGAATTTATTTTTTCCCCCAATCTAGTGACATTTTAGTAAAAGTTTGGTGAGTTTATTTTTTCCTAAGCGGCAACACTGATCTCAGTACGCATACGCAACAGTATCGTGCGTGTGTGCTGTATAATTATTTCAAGGTCACTGCCGATATAATATATAATACTGCTACTTATTTATTCTGTGGTACACGTATAGAGTCTTCACTTACATTGTAAATATAATAATAGGGTTTCGAAACAAACATGTCAACCCTCGTCTAGTTACCTAACAATGAATAACGTCATGTCCTTTTGTTACAATAAAATATTACTGATGGACCTAGCCTAGATAGAAATACTACCAAATAATAATGACTATTAGGTAGGTAGGCATCTAATATAACTAGGTACTAGCTTATACAGAATCGAATTAAATTCTTCATCTTTTCGTGTGGTTAGTGACTAAGTACCTTAGTAATTGCGTAATATAGGTATGTATGATCATTATGATCAATCACAATCTGTTTCGATTTGAAACAGATTGCTAATCCATTGCTTGATAAGTAGGTAAGTTGGAAAAAAAATCTGCTCAACAACGTAAATAACGCAATGAATGTTGTTGAACTGTCAAAATGAAACAAATTGTCATAATCGTTTACGGAACTAAGTGAAGCAATTAGGGTAGGTACTGGTTTCAGAGTTTTGTTTTAAATTAGCTGGCGAAAGTGATGGGTAACGATACAATAAGATCTAAACATGATAAAATAAAAAACCGGTCAAGAGCGAGTCGGACTAGCGCACCGAGGGTTTCTTACTATTTTAAATTTTCATCAGCTAGGCCTTTATTCACTCGTCAGAGTTTTAACACTGCAATGTAGAATATTGTAGTTTTAGGTCAACGCCATCTCTTGACCGATAGTGGAACTAATGTAATTTTTGTTGATGATTTCAGAAAAAGTGTGCTCTTTAGAGACATCGTTTTATTTTTCCTGTAAGTAATCGTTACATGAACTTCTATCACATAAAATAATTTCAGATTTTTCTCTATGCAAACTTCGGAGATAAGGAACGGTATTTGTGACAGACGGACAGACAGACTGAGTCGCACCATAAGCCCACGTACGCACGGACGTAATAAAACCGCAGTGATTTTTTTTCGTGCACTTGATTTTCAACACTCTGCTTTGTGCCGAGAGTTGAATATCCAACAGTGTGATTTTTCAACGCGCTGGGACGAGAGTGCGTCCCAGCGCGATTCTCAACGCTCGGCTTAACACCGAGAGTTGAAAATCCAGTGCATGATAAAATCCCGCCGCGATTTTATTACGTTCGTGGCTTAACACCGAGAGTTGAAAGTCAAGTGCGCGATAAAATCCCGCCGCGATTTTGTCTATTCTTCCGTCGACAAACCCCGTAGAAAACCAGTTTCTATCAGGGCTTGAAATACCGTTAAAAATATGGTATCTTTAAAGCCTTTTGATGCAGATATCGTTAACTAATAAATAACGTAACTCATTTTCGTAAACAATTTCGCGAAATTTGTTTAATTTTGACATTTCAACAGCATTCATTGCGTTATTTACGTTGTTGAACAGATTTTTTTTCCAACTTATGAAGCAATGGATTAGCAATCTGTTTCAAATCGAAACAAATTGTGATTGTGTTGTATTACGCAATTAGGGTGCTGGTTTCTATGGTTGTCATGTACGCGTGCTGTACTGTTGGGACCAAATCCGGTGCCAAACAAATATTTCCGTAAGTTAGAGTGAGGAAACAGATACCTGAGTAAAAAGGATAGTTAATAGGCATTAGAGAAATAACTTCAAGGTTGCCAACCGTACAAGGTTCCTCGTACAAATATGAGATTTGTGGGACGCGCCGGGTACCTGTATTCGGTACCGGTAGGTACTTGTTAGGTGAAGTACCGGTACCCGTCTGGAACCGATACCCAGGTAGGCTACCGAAATGGCAAGAACCGCTAAGTACCAATACAGAATCTGTAGGTACTTTTGGTACCGGTTCCAAGCCCTGATGCATACATGCCAATTTAAAATTGTGCTCCTTCTGTGGGCTGGCAATCCTTAAAGGTTACCATGTACAGACGCCAGCACATCAAGCTACCTGAAACTGTCAAATTTTCCCAATCAACTTTGAACCTAACTTTTTAGCAATAAAGTTGTAAACAATAACAACGTAAACGAGGCAACAGAAGTATGTAAGGATCGTAGCAGGTGGCGTTCTGTAGTTTCTGCCTACCCCCATGGGAAGAAGGCGTGAGTTTATGTATGTATGTGTATGTATGTAAGTTGAAAATATATTAAATAAATTTGACAGATTGTAGTAGCTTGATGTGCTAGCGTCTGTACCTAACCTAGCTAGTACGCCAGATTCAATTCTGTCAGTAAAATTGTTACTCTTTTACTGATTATCCGTAAATTGTGAAATTATATTGATTGTAACAGACTGTACCACACTTTTAAAAATAAATAATTTTTATTATTTATCTTTTGCCGTACTTACAATTAACTTCAAAACAATATAGGTAGTGGACTAAAACACTATCTAAGTAATCAAAATGCACGGTTTATTTACGTGCATTTAAATTATGACAATCGGTTTATACGTTTAAATCAGAATCGATTAAAATATATAAAGTACTTAATTATTGAATTGTTTATATGCAAATTCATTGGTAAATAAATCATCAATCGTTCATTTATTGAACCTAGCCGTATGTGACCTCAGATGTCGTGAACATTTTGTTTGAAACTGCAAACCTAAAAAATTTAAGTAATTGCAGCTGTCTGCAACATCTTTCGCATAGGTAGTAAAGCCATTGCCTACTGTATCTTACTACAACCAGCATCCTAATTGCGTGTTACACTTTCAATCGCAATTTGAATGACTTCGAAGTATATTGCTAATCCATTGCTTCGTTCGAAAAATTTGTCTGCTCAAAACGCAATGTATATTGTTTAACTGTCAAAATGAAGGCCATTATGTTGCTATTGTTAGTGTGTGACGCAATTACCCCAATTTATTTCCTAAACACAACTGGCGAAATGTGTGTGTAGATAATATAATACTACGATAGTACTATCGTAGTATTATATTATCTGCGGTACTATCAAAGAATTTCATATCTATACACTATAAGGACTATTTCTGCTTGCAGCGCTCGGCCGTTACAGAACCGGGGCGGTAACAGATGTGGTCATCGCGTGTACGGGATTTTGTTTTCAAACTAGTTAGATATGAGTTTCTTTGATGGTAATTGGTACCTACTGGTATTGCATCTCTGCCAAATCCTTCGGAGAATACAGGCGTAATGTTATGTTGTGTTATTTCTTTTGTTCAAATCCGCTAGAAACTATAGACGAGTAATAGACTATAAATATATTTTTCTAGCGCGTTATTTTATACGCGATCATTATAACACGTTGTTATAAAACTCGTCCGCAGTCTCAACGCGGAGACGTTATCATTTTATTTGCCAACACGCTAGATGGACTTAATGTTGCGCGGTGTATGTTATCTAACTTATCTCACAACGCGCTGTACACGAAAGAATATAATATTTTTCTCATGAAGCGTTAGAAATCAATGAACTTTTAGGTGAAATGTGTTAAAATTTTAGGTGAAAACGTAAAACTCAGAATAGCCATTTTAATTATTCCGAATTTAACGCATTTTACCTAAAATTTTGATTGTCTAACTAAATCTGACTATTAAAAACGTGTGGAATAAAATTGGCTGTCATGAACTTTAAATTCACACCAACACCTGGAACTTCAGGTGCAAAAACAGTACCGTTTCTTTTTTCTTTTGCTTATAAATATCTCGAAAATAGTGTGTCCTATCGCAAAAATAATGAAAATTTCGAGCCCATTTATAAAATCCTTAAAACCAACACTCAACATGTATGTAATTTAATTTTTATTTTTTTAATATTTTAGTCGTATTTAAAGTTAAAATTACAATTTACAGAAAACTAAACAAGATTGCGATTCGCGAGTGCCCGTCATGTTTACAAACAACTGAAACTACGCGTACCTAAATACTAATAACAGACGACGCGGGCCGACTGCCACCCGAGTTCACCCGACGCGCTGTGCCAGACTATAAAACTATATTGCTATCCCATTCTGGCTCCGCTGTTCACGTTTAGACTTTTAGACATTTAGTTTGTTGAAGTAATATATTTCTAGCGCGAAGTCATAGTCGATCTAGCAAACGCTAGATGCTTTGTACACATATCGTGTTATGTTTTGGCGCTATACGTTTTATTAAGCATCATTAGTTATTTCCTAAACGAAACGTGTTGCTTATAAAGATCATACGCTTAGCTTTGAATTGCATGTAGAGAAATGTTGTACAATGTTGCACATCAGGCTACTACAATCTGTCAAATTTATTTAATAGATTTTCAACTTTATCGCTGAAATTTAAGGTTCAAAGTTGATTGGGAAAATTTGACAGTTTCGGGTAGCTTGATGTGCTGGCGTCTGTACTACAATGCGCATTGATTTTAAGTTTAGATTAGTAAGTATTTATTTAACTTTAGTTTCAGTATTTTTATCTCACGAAGCGATGCGCACTTGTGGTAACTAAGAGTGAGGCCTCATTAGTGCGTTGCGTTGCGTCGTCGCCGCGTCGATGCTGTTATAATTTTTTATTGTGACATGCCACAGTATGCGTTGCGTTGTCGCACGCGACGTTTTAACGGATGGACGAACGAGAGACGAAGTGGGTGATGAGCTGCGCTGTCGGGGCTCCCCGGTGCGACGACGGACAGTACCTACCTATTACTCTGCTTGAGGGGCAAACTAGACGTTGCAAAGCCGTGCGTCGCTCTTTTGCGTTGCGACGTCCTGCGTCTTCGCAACGCAGGTGTGGCACATAATGCGTTGATCCGTTGCGACGACGCGACGTAACGCACTAATGAGGCCTCACTCTAAGTGTCCAAACACGCTGTGAATGTGTGCGTGAAGACGAGTAGCGTCAGCACATAATACATACACGTACACACAACAATTCTATCCCGTCACCTCACGCTTGATATCCTGCGGGACACACTCAGACCAAATAAAAAACCAAGACAGAGCGCAGCTGCGAACAATACAGTGAAACATGCCAAAACTACACCTCCGCTCTGTGCATACACGCTCACAGCCACACATTTACAACCATTTACAATCACACTACACCTCACTAAGTGCACACATGTTTACGAAACCGGCTTCACGTTACTATTGACAGCGCTATGTTTTGTCTTTTATTTGGTCATGAGATGACACATCGAAAAGGTTGGCGATCTCTGCCCCTATTATTGGAAACAAAAAGTACGTATACTAGTAAATTCCAATGTCATTGTTAACGTTCATTTGAAGTTTATTATTCTGGTAGTTCACAGGTCTCCGAACACAAATGTAAGTATTTTTAATTCGTTTATTTTACAAGAAAGTCAGCTGCATATTCGATAACTCAAAACCGTTTTGCACCTCTTTTTCTTGAGCTTAGTCTTTTCCCAACTATGTTGGGGTCGGCTTCCAGTCCAACCGGTACCCTAATTGCGTAATACACGATCAATCACAATTTTTTTCAATTTGAAACAGGTTGCTAATCTATGGCTTATTAAGTTGGAAAAAAAATCTGCTCAACAACGCAAATAACGCAATGAATGTTGTTGAACTGTCAAAATGAAACAAATTAGTCATACCTAATCGTTTACGAAAATAAGTTACGCAATTAGAGTTCTGATGCAGCTGAATACCAGTATTTTACATGAGGCGATTGCCTATCCAACCTCCACAACCCAGTTATGCTGGGGCCTCATTGTCGCGTTATCGCGAACTTTACTTCGTGCGCTCTCTGTTGCTCAGCGAGATGTCGAGCGGTATGCGAGAGAAAGCGCACGAAGTAGAGTTCGCGATAACGCAACAATGTAGCCCAAGCCTTACTGGGTAACATGATACCCCTTGGTACAAGACTGGTTGTCAGACTTTCGGGCTTCTGACAACCCGTAACGACTGTCAAATGTCTACGTATGACAGCCGTAACCAACGGCATAACGTGCTTTCCGCGACACGGAGGGGTCTCGGTATGTAATGGATGGTCACCCATCCACGAACCGACCTCGGAAAGCGTTGCTTAACCTGATCGATGGAACCGTGCGGCTGTTATTATTTAGCCATGAGCCCGTCACCATTTTGCACCTATAAGCAATTTTTTTATAATAACAGCCATACGGGTCGATCCATCAGGTTAATGCTGGGGCTACATTGTCGCGTTATCGCTAACTAAACTTCACGCGTTCTCTCTCGTACACCACTCGACGTCTCGCTGAGCAACATAGAGCGCGCGAAGTATAGTTCGCGATAACGCGACATAACGTGAAGCATAATGCTGGGGCCACATTGGCGTGATAACGCGAACTTCTTTTCGCGCTCTCTCTATTTCTCATACTGGGGCTACATTGTCGCGATAACGCGAACTATACTTCGCGCGCTCTTTGTTGCTCATGCTCGGGCTACACTAACGGAAAACGCCGTTAATTATCACGATGATGGACCTTAATCCGTCGGAATAAAGTCTATCATCGCGATAATCAACGGCGTTTCCCGTTGGTGTGGCCCCGGCATCAGCGAGACGTCGAGCGGTGAGCAACAGAGAGCACGCAAAGTATAGTTCGCGATAACGCCACAATGTGGCCCCAGCATTAGTATGAAACTGACAGGTGTCAAAAACGCATTCTCTCGACGGCCAGAATGTAACATTTATGTACCAGAAAGTACAAAGTTCAAGTAAAACCTCTCTGCGCTGCCGTATCAACGTGACGCTGCGCGCTGGCAGAATAGTCGACACTGGCTCAATAGCCAAGAAAAAAAAGAACAACATGTACCTAACACCGGGTCCACACTATCGCGAGTGCGCCTCGTAGAGACCATTGCACGAGCCGCGGCAAGCGGAGGCTACACGAGTGCTACCCATCCACATTCTCGTTTTATTCAGTAGTCCGCCACGCCTCGCGCCTCGCGTCCTTTGACTCCGGCTTCGATCAACATTGTTGATCGAAGGACTCCGGTCAAAAAACCGACACCGAGCGGAGCGCGCGCGTGGCGAGGCGAGAGACGACGAGAGGAGGCGAGGGCCACCACACTATCGCGCTCGCTTATAGATGTAAAACAACCGATTTAAAACGTTTTAAATCAAATGTTGCGGTTTTAAACCCCAAATAAATTCAATTCAATTCAATTTATTTATTCACAAACAATTTACATTGTGTTTGAAATATTCTAAACGACACAAAAAAAAAAATACATTCATATTAAAAGTAACACATTTAAAAATTAACATCATGCATGATAATGATAAATATAAAAATACCTACAATAAAAAATTTCGAAGTCAACTCATTAAGAATTTAAGATTAGGAATAGAAAATCATTAAAAAAAATATATAATTAAATTAAATTCAAATTCAAATTCAAAAGTCATTTATTCAAATTAGGCTGAGAATCAGCACTTTTCGAACGTCAAAATTACATAAGACAGTCCCCCAAAAACGCCCACCCTTCACCACTTCCTAGTGCCTTTCGCTGGGAAGAAGAAGTGGCGCAACAAACTCCCCAGCAGCACAGCTGTCTGTTCAAGTTAGAAAAAAAATAATTCTATACAATAGTATGTAAAATAATTTACATTACGCAACACAGAACATAATTTAAATGATAAATTATTGGCCATATGTCAGCTAGCACACGCCAATATACCAACCAAAAACATCGAGAACTATACTCAAGCAGAAATAAAAACTAAACGTAAACAGAACTACATATCTAAATAAAAGCCTCCAGGCGTAAAGGGCGTGCCCGCTTACATAAAGCTGTAATTGGCAGTTATAAATGATAAACTAGGACCATCGAGGTAAAAAAATAAATAAACAGTTAATTACTAGTTACAATAACAAAACCATGATCAGCAAGACGACCAGTCACCACAAGCAGCACCCGTTCACGAGCATAACGCAAAGATCAGCCATTACCCCCCTCGCCATATTTGAGGGAAGGAGGCAACCCGACCCCCGACGCTACCGCAAGCAGTGACATCTAAGGGAGCATGACGAACTTGCTGCCGGTTGCTCAGGCAAAAAAAAAAAAAATAATGATCAACTGTCGAGGTCGCTAGCTAACCACAAATTGCAATACAACTCATAACAAAATATTGTAATGAGTAGATTAAGTCAACAATAAAATAAAATAAAAATAAATTGAATTTAAAAAAAAATAAAAATCGACTTATAAAATCAAATAAAATAAACAATTATGTAACTGTCCGTAGGTAAACTAATTCTGGAGAAAGAACATAAGTATTGTCTTGAGTTAATCACAGCGACCAACTATTCTTATCATTTATGTAGTCGTTGATACAATAGTATGCCTTTGAACAAAGGTTAGATTTTACTTTAGTTTTAAACGAATTAAAAGGCAAATCTAGCAAAGAAGAGGGAAGCTTGTTATAAAAGTCTATACCAAGCCCAACAAATGAGTTATGAACCTTATGAAGCCGGTGAAAGGGAGCTCGTAGTTTGTCTTTATTTCTAGTGTTAACATTGTGTATATCACTGTTTTTACTGTATAAGTGTATATTTTGCCTAATATATAAAATGTTGGCGAAGATGAATTGCGATGCCACTGTAAGAATACCAATATCTTTGAAAAAATCTCTTAGTGAAACTCTGGCACCTAGCTGGTAAATTGCTCGAACAGCTCGTTTTTGAAGGACAAATATATTTTGAATATCAGCAGCTTTGCCCCACAGCAGAATACTGTAGGACATAACGCTATGAAAATAACTAAAATAGACTAACCGAGCTGTATCAACGTCAGTGTATTGTCTTACTTTCCTGACAGCGTAGGCGGCCGAACTGAGCCTTCCCGCTAGGCTCGATATATGTGGGCCCCACTGAAGTTTGGCATCTACTGTTATGCCCAGAAAAACTGCTGAGTTCACAGTTTCAAGCACCTCTTTATCTAAGACGATGTTGGGTCCTAGATTTCTAACATTTGGTAGGGTGAACTTTACACATCTCGTTTTCTTGGCATTGAGAACAAGGTTATTTGTCATAAACCAATCCGTAACCATTGAGAGTGCACTGTTTACATCGTCAAAATCTTGTCTGTTCCGGTCTACTTTAAAAATAAGAGAGGTATTATCTGCAAACAGTACAACTTCACAGATACCCTTTAAATAGAATGGTAAGTCATTAATATACACTAAGAACAAGAATGGACCCAGTATTGAGCCTTGAGGTACACCTAACTGAACTGGTAGCCCGGAAGATTTTACACCATTAACATCTACACATTGGAACCTATTATGTAAATAAGAATTTATAACGTTTAGAGCTTCGTTTTGCACACCGTAATGATGTAGTTTACGCAAAAGCGTATCATGGTGCACGCAATCAAAGGCTTTGGAGAGATCACAGAAAATTCCAATAGCATTTTGCGAATTCTCCCATGCTATAAATATGTGTTTTAGCAGAGCAACACCCGCATCTGTAGTCGAACGACCTTTTGTAAAGCCATATTGTTCATTATGAAGGAGGCTATTTAAATTAAAATGTCTTAGCAACTGCTTGAGTATTAACTTTTCAAATATTTTGCTAAATGCTGGTAAGATAGAAATAGGCCTGAAATTGCCAACGTCATTTTTATTACCTGATTTAAATAATGGTATGACTTTACTACTCTTCATGAGGTCAGGAAAAGTTCCCAAATCAACACATTTATTAAAAGTAACAGCTAGATAGGGGGCTACGATGTCTATTATATTACTTAAAAGTTTAATGGAGATGCCCCAGTAATCACCAGTGTTTTTAAACTTGAGTGTGTTAAAAACATTAACTACATCACGAGGTGTTACATGCTCGAAGCTAAATAAGCTACTACATTTAGGCACACTACTATGCAAAAGGTTTTCAGCTTTAGACGGAGACGAATTTAAGGAGCGAGTCGTAGTTATAGGTATGTTGGCAAAAAACTCATTAAATGCCTCGGCTACGTCGGCTGCTATATTAACTAATTTATTGTCGACCATAATCTCAAGGTGTTTATCTTGTTTAACCGACTTACCCGTTTCATTGTTAATAATTTTCCAAGTGGTTTTTACTTTATTATTGGAATTTTTAATTGTATCGCTTAAAAATTTTGATTTAGCAAAAGCACTAACCTTTTTAAATAATTTTGAATAATTTTTGACATACTCTAGGAAAGGAGTATCAAACCTGTATTTTTTCCAACCATATAACTCGTATAGTCTCGCTCTACTTTTATAAATACCTGGAGTGGCCCACTGGTTAAAGCCAACGGAAGTGCCATTAATGTTAATAGTTTTGGTCTTGAAAGTAGATTGGTACTCTTTTTGCACAACATCAAAAAGGGCTTCATAGATTTGATTAGGATTCTCATGTTCTATTATAGATGGTGTAATTCTATGAGCTATATTATTTTTAAACTTATTGCAACGACTAGCTGTATAAGGCCTGCATTCAATTTTAAGCGGCTTTTTATGTAATGGCATGGGGAAGCTAGCTAATAAACCACAGTGGTCAGACGTTAAGTCACTTACCACTAATTTATTTTTGGCATCACAATCACTAAATATATTATCAAGACAAGTAGACGAAGATGAATAAATATATAGATAGAAGATAGTTTAATGTCAAATCAAATAATCAACAGGAATCATAATACATTTGTCATTTAAAAATAATGTCATAATTACAGACGCCAGCACATCCAGCTACCCGAAACTGTCAAATTTTCCCAATCAACTTTGAACCTTATGTATCAGCAATAAAGTTGAAAATCTATTAAATAAATTTGACAGATTGTAGTAGCCTGATGTGCTGGCGTCTGTACATAAAATAACAATTACAGTCGGCTCTAGTAACATACCTACTTGAGTTGACAGGAGAAAACACAAGGTAACACAACATAATATTACATTTCGTCAACGGAGTAGAGACACTTATCTAGTAGGATTGCTTGAAGCTTTGTTTTAAATGCAGATGTATAAATCAAACTTTAAGTTTGATTTACAAATCGTTTTAAACGGTTGAAAACTCACCTACAAAAATAAAAGAACTGTGTTTTACACTTCATTACGGGCAATTTTTGGTTTATAGAAAATCAATAGAAAGTACCTACCTACATTACCTACTATACGAAAACTTAAATACCTACCTATGTAAGTAGGTATACCTACCTTATTTTTGGGTAGGTAGTTTAAGTATATTACACATTTAAAAAATCTTTACACAGTTTATAGGTACTCCGTTATATCCCTACCTCGGTAAAATTAATAAAATGTAGTTATAATTTAGAAAAACCTAGTCATCAACACCAACCGTTTTAAATCGAAAAAAAATATGGTTTATTTCGTTTTAAACTGATTGGTTTAATTGGTTTTAAACCGGCCTTACATCTATATGCTTGCTTCACCTCGTCTTTCCTCCTGGAGAGTGTGGACCCGGGGTTAGATATATTTCTAAACATAAAAGGTTTAAATATTGAATCTGACACAAATCCTTAACTTTTCAGCGAAAAATGTTCGACAAATACTTGGGACTAACACCCGAAGAGTTCGGAGCGTTGCAAAAACGTTACTTTAATTTCCAAGACGCCCTCAACGACCCGACTTTGGAACCAGTGACGGTGTTCTCTCCTATTTCAGAGAAGAGTTTGACAGAACTCCACCTGATAAGGGAAGTCAGCAAGGATTTGGAGACGAAGAAGCAGGAGGATATGAAGAAGGCTGCGGTGAGTTTGTGATAGCAAAACAGCATAACTGCATAATCAGATTAGAATGTACCCAACTTCCCATTACTGGGGCACAAGTAGGGTTACCATTTAGAAATTTGTAAAGTCCTGACAAAAAGCCTGACATTTCAATAAAAGTCCGGACATTTTAGTCACAAAATCCAATTACTGTTTGATCTCGTTAAGTTGATGTTAAAGATTTATATTTTGTTTTTAGATGAATGAGAAGTTAATAAATATCAAAGACTTATTTGGTATTACTTATAGTATAAGTTTTATTACTCATATTCCATCAAAGCCAAAAAATCCGGACAAATTAAAGAGCCGGGCAAAGTCCGGACAAAAGTCTAGAACTCCGGACATGTCCGGACAAATCCGGACGGATGGTAACCCTAGGCACAGGCCTCCTCTCTGTGAGTGGGAGTGGGCTGTGAGTTTGATTTAAAAGATCTTTTGAGGAATAATTCCGTAATACTTAGGTACATTGTTTTCAAATTTCATACAGTGTGGCAGGGACATCGACGCGAAAACGAAAACTGTTACCACGGATTCAGTACATTCATTATAAAAAAAAAACGTTTTTAGAAAAAAAAAAATTTCACCACCGTTTTTTTTTGCATACCTGAAAATTTTTAATAAAAATATTAGTTATTAATCCGAGATAAAATAACTCATAAGCTTTTAGAAATAATAAACAGAATCCAAATCGAGCCAATAACATCGGAGATATGCAAACGCTACTCAAAACATGAAAAATATTAATTATTTTTCGAAAAAATTTCATAAATATTCAGAAAAATTCGGGCGGGCACATGCTGATGGGCGACATCTATTTTTCATACTCCTAAGTGATAAGGGTGGTTCACCCCAAACATTTATAATGGCAAAACAACGTTTGCCGGGTCAGCTAGTTGTATATAAAAGTCTCGTGTCACAATGTTAGTTGCCATACTCCTCCGAAACGGCTTGATCAATTTTTATGAAATTTTATATGTATATTTGATAGATCTATTTTTCATACCCCCAAGTGATAAGGGTGGTCCACCCCAAACATTTATTTTTTGGTTTTATTTTTTAGGCTTAAAATATGTGGCATTAAAAACTACATACTTACAGCTCAAAATTTTCACCCTTCTATCATCAACCCCTATTTTTTTTAGTTATAGCCTTAATCACTTGATCAGTTATCCCCGCCAGGCGTCTACCGGTGTCACTTCTCACTCAGTAAACAGCACGCAGTAGGAATGAGACCGAAGCCGGTCTCCTGTCTCTCTCACACAATAAGCCTTCTCTCACTCCCTACACAATTTTCGGCCATTATTTTTTACGCATCGAACGTAGTAGACGAAAAGTGAAAGTGACGTTTACAATTATCATTTTACTATCTAAGTGTAACTCTCATATTAATTATATTCTCAAGTAAATTTATTATTAATTTGCTGGGCTATAATTATTTTAAAATTATTAATTTTGAGTGTAGTTCTCACGATTAGTGAGGTTTTACATAACCTCAAAAGTACTCAACACGTGTCACGAGGTCCCGCCAACAACGGCTGTTGTGTTACAGGTATAAATTATTCTTATGCATTTATTATTAGTTTTTATTTATTAAATTGTTTATTATATTATTTAGCGATATATGTATTTATATTTACCAGACTGTTTAAAAAAAATACATACAAAAAATGTCTTATAAAATTTTCGTATAGGTACGGAAAATCTAAAAAATGTATTACATCAATCCAGATTCAACGTTAATATTATTAATTTTAAGAGCTCTAACTTCTACAGATTTTTTTTACCATTTTCAATATTTAATATTAATTAATTATTAATATATTGAATATTTTCGACAAAACAATGAAAAAAAAAATTTTTCGCTTTTTTAAAACAGTCTAATATTTACATGTAAGTATATGTACATATGTACAATCAAAGAATAAATACATTATTTCTATATTTTTTATCATTAAGTAATTCAATTAGTTCTATTTATATGTGTTTCGTACAGTGAACAATGCCAAAAAGACGCAAAGGGGCTAATTTGGGCCGTCAAACAAGTAAAGCTGCAGACATGCGAATTAGAAGAGCCCAAAGAACAGAAGAACAAATCCAGCTAGAAAATACTGATGCGCGTGTGAGCATGGCGCAATTGCGTCAAGAAGAATCAGAAGATGCACGAGCTCAACGAAATGAACTAATAAGATTAGAACAAAGACAAGCACGCCGGTTCACAATCGACAGACGCAGAGCAAATGACCAACAACGCCAACAGGTATATCGATCATGTATATCTGATTCATTCGAGTATGAGCCCGATATTCAATATTATGCTCATTCAAAAGTGGTAATTGGTGCTATGGGCAAGGAATGCCCGCATTGTCATGCTCTCAAATTTAAAAATGAGCCAGCTGGGATGTGTTGCGCGTCAAGAAAGCTGCAACTACCTGAAATTGAACACCACCTGAACCATTGAATGGTTTACTTATCGGCACGGATTCTAACCAGTTCCTGGAGGTCTACCACCAGCTCAAAAGCAGTATTATTTTAATATTACTTCTGTCGGAGAAAGAGATGGAGCTATACGTCCTGTAGAGCTTCATCTCTTTCCCACACTGAAGTAATATTAAAATAATACTGCTTTATGAGTTGGTGCAGTGGCGTAGCGAGGGGGGGGCGGAGGGGCGGACCGCCCCGGGCGCCACCATTAGAAGGGCGGCGGGGAGGCAAAAAAAAAAAAATTGTGCCGTCACTGGCGGTCAGTCAGACAATTGATTTTTCAAGAAGTTAGCTTTTAACCACCTGCACATATTAAATGTCCCTCCCGCCCAAAACAATTGTTGCAAATCACGAATGGCGGTCGGCCCTTGTTTGTGTTTAGACGTGTACATGCACGGTGTTAAGGTGTGCGAGGCTTCTGCGGGCACGCACACTGTCACACCATGCGTGACGCGCTCGTGATTTCCAAGAACTTGTACCAGTAACTTCTTCGACTGCCGCGCTGCCGTTTTAATAGTAATTAAGTTTTAGTTTGTTTTTATTATAAGTACTTAATTTATTTATTTTATTTTTTAATTATTTTTACGACGTCAAAAGGGCGGCAAATTATGACTCCGCCCCGGGCGACAGTGACTCACGCTACGCCACTGAGTTGGTGGTAGGCCCCCTGAAGTCAATTCAAACATTCAATTCAAGTTTCCAAATGATATCGTTCGGAGCAACAAAAATAGTTAGAAATAATGCTGCAAATGGTCAACAATTCAATTCAAAATCAAAGGCCTAATTTTGTCATAAAGTAGGCTCATTGCTGCCAATGCCAAACGAACCACATACATTTTTACAGATCTACTTAATGGGCGGTGAGAATTCCAGAAGCGCACTTGCCAATCGCGTGGATGCACTTTGTGGCTACAATAACCTCAATTCATTTTTTGCCAGAGGTTTCGTCGGTGAGCTAGACGCTCTATTAAATGAGCACAATGAATTGTTGAAAATATCCAAATCACACATGCACAAATTTAGAAAGTGATAATCACGCTATTGTCATAAATCCTGATAAAACACCCGCTGGAGAACACATTCGTAGATTCAATGCACCTGTTGTTGACGACGTTGCTGGAATCATAGTCGGCGATCGTACAGCTGTACGAGAAATTGTGATTCGCAGAAGAAATAATAATCTCCAGTTCATTGCTGATACACACCGTTCATATGACGCTCTCCAATATCCGCTTATGTTCTGGGGACAAGACGGATATTGCATAAATATCCCGTAACAGGTACAGACGCCAGCACATCAGGCTACTACAATCTGTCAAATTTATTTAATAGATTTTCAACTTCATTTCTGAATCATAAGGTTCAAAGTTGATTGGGAAAATTTGACAGTTTCGGGTAGTTTGATGTGCTGGCGTCTGTACTTCATTCATTATGAACTTGATCATTACCACAAATAACTATATACTAGATCATTACTCATTTAACAAAAAACTTAATTTATTAAACTTAATTAATTTTAATTAGTATTTATGAATATATTATTGCAGGAGCCGAAACAAACAAGAACGTTAGCTCGAAGGGTTATTATGCGTATCGGTTGATGATTAGACGCGGTCAGGACAACGTCATTCTACTGCCGGGGCCACACCAACGGGAAACGCCGTTGATTATCGCGATAATAGACTTTATTCCGACGGGTTGACGTCCATCACCGCGATAATTAACGGCGTTTCCCATTGGTGTGGCCCGAGCATACGATGTCGTGAGCTTTTTCCACAATTCATGGTCGACACATGCATGAAGATAGAGAGTGAACGACTACGATACTTGCGATATAATCAACTAAAGCTGCGTGCGGAAGAATGCATTCACTTGTGAGATGCTATTGTGATGCTGAGGCCACACTAACGGGAAACGCCGTTAATTATCGCGATGATAGACGTTCATCATCATCTGCCGATCTGCCTTGCCGTTTCCCAACTTTGTTGGGGTCGGCTTCCAGTCAAACCGAATGCAGCTGAATACCAGTATTTTACATTACATGGAGCGACTGCCTATCTGACCTCCACATACTAGTAACTAGGTAACACGATACCCTTTGGTAAGACTGGTTGTCAGACTTTTGGGCTTCTAACTACCCGTAACGACTGTCAAAGATCTACAAATGACAGCCGGGACCAACGACTTAACGTGCTTTCCGAGGCACGGAGGGGTCTTGGTATGCAAAGATGGTCACCCATCCGCAGACCAACCGCGGCAAGCGTAGCTTAACCTGATTGATCGACCCGTGCGGCTGTTATTACTTAGCCACAAGCCGATGATAGACGTTAACCCGTAGGAATAAAGTTCATCATCGCGATAATCTACGGCGTTTCCAGTTGGTGTGGCCACGGCATCACAACGCCGACGCCGCCGAAATTGGTAACTCTGTCATTCTACCAAAGTTTATTACAATAAATAAAAAATAATTGTTTGGTGTTTTGTTATTTTTATATTCCGTCATTGTTCACAGCGCTCCTTGCCTCTTTCACTCATTATACCCACATCCTTACACACTTGCAATAAGTTCGTTATTTTTTTCTACCGTACAAATTCTCTAGAAATACGTTATATGGCAAAACGTTTGCCGGGTCAGCTAGTCCCAAAAAACTTCTGAAAGAAATCGACACGTGTTTCACCTCTCAACCAGGCGGCATCCTCAGGATGACGATTGACTTGTCGCGAACCCGAACACGGCGTGTTGTATGTAAACAAAGTCGCCGCGTCTGTCTGTCTGTCTGAACGCGATAAACTCAAAAACTACCGAACGGATTTTCAAACGGTTTTCACCAATAGACGGAGTGATTCATGCGAAAGGTTTTTTTAGTGTATAATTCATTAAGGTTTTGTGTAAATTGGCTGAAATTTGACGATTATTGTTAAAGAAGTCGGAAAAAATCATGCCGACTGGGAGCTTTACTGGCGTACGCTGCGTAAACCGCAAAAGATGCATAAAATTTATGTTCTACGGTATTGTTCATCTTAAAAAAATCAACAAAAAAAGTCCGCGATGGTATATGTCTATCTTCTAAGGATGACCCACAATAGCCATTTTAATCTTTCAGAATTTGATAAAAATTTCATTGTTACTTCCGAAGCTATACCTATTGACCGGTATCATATTAATTCTTATCCAATAAAATATGTTACTTAAATTGGGCATTTAATTTAGATTAAAATATGCTTTGATATAATATCATTTAAATGAATAGTTTAAAAGATATCACAATTACGCGTAGCAACGCGGGTGCAGCGGTAGGAGTTATTGACCTTTTCCTCGGTTATTAGGTATGAAATCCCGGTAGTACACACGGCTACACATCAAGTTATAAAATTCCAGTTTATGCTGATCTCGCATTGTGTAGGATTTCCGTACAATGCGAGGTCTGTTTATACTGGAAATGTATAGCTTGATGTGTAGCCGTGTGTCCGTTCCCGTGGGATATTGTGTCCGTTCCCGTGGGATATTGTCCGACATCCACGCGGGAGGAGCTGCGGGCAAAAGCTAGTAATAATAATATAATATGTAGTGATAATGTGAAGTTTAGGTACGTCGAAATCAAATAATTTATTTCAATTAGGCACATAAAAAAAATAGAATTGATTCTAGTTTCTTGATTGTTGGTATACCAGCCGCTCTTTAATTACATAAAAAAAAAACAACCGACTTCCAAAAAAAAAACACTACACAGTGAAAAATAACTTTAATTTCGGAAGTCGGTGTCTTGGGTTTTGTGTTTTCGTTTTTTGCCATCGACTTCCGAAATTAAAGTTATTTTTCACTTTGTAGTGTTTTTTTTTGGAAGTCGGTTGTTTTTTTTTTTGTAAAAAGTTTTTATTTTTCACTTTTTAGTTGTGGTACCTACCCCACACACATTCGAATACCACTACCTGCTACCAGTGACAGGAACTTATCATATCATCTACATACTAAGTGGGAAAAAAATACGTATTTTGTAGCTAACTCAAAAACTACCCAAGCAAAGTTAATAAAATTTAAATGGGACCAATTTGGGAGCATACCCTTTCAAACAAAAAAAGAATTTTCAAAATCGGTCTACAAATGACGGAGAAATCGGTGGACATACATAAAAAAAAAAAAAAAACAAACATACGCGACGAACATATAACCTCCTCCTTTTTGGAAGTCGGTTAAAAACTGGCTAAGTGCGTGTCGGACTACGCACAATGGAGGGTTCCGTAGTTGGGATGAATTTATCCCAAGAACAAACATAACATTGTAGTTGAAAAATTTGTTCTCCCATACCGAATGTAGGGGGAGAACATGTTTTCGCAACTGCAAATGTAATTTGATTCGATTATTACTTGTTAAATTGTTGAGCCTATTTAGCTGTCATAGTTTTCCTTTTTTCGTTACACTTGACTTAACAAAAATAAGCACTTTAAAGCCAAATATTTCGCAACCGGACCCCTGAATAAAAATGGTTTTCAAACACTCACAATGTTTTTGAACGACCTTTCCAACGACACCCCACACTATGAGATAGACGAGAGAAAAAAACTCACTATACGTGTAGGTAGAGGTGTACCGTACCATGTATAAACTTATCGAAGGTATTGGCAATTTGACCTAACAATAAATACTTATTTCCTTTCATTTAAATACATTATTTGTTCACAGCAAAAGGCAGAAGAAACAAAAGAGACAGAAGAAAAGTCAGAAGAAAAGACACAGGATAACGCAGAAGAAAAGAAGCCTGAGACGGAGACGGAGAAATGAACTGTTTTAGTTTAATTTATTTATTAAAATGTAGTTAATGGTATAATTTATTGCGTTTTTTCTTTTACCTTATGGAAAATCTACTTTTATAAAAACTTTTTACAATAAAATAGACTCGTTTTTTGCCAGCGACTTCCGAAATTAAAGTAACTAATTGTTCACTTTGTAGTGTTTTTTTTTGGAAGTGGTTGTTTTTTTTGTTGTAAAATGTTTTTATTTTTCACTTTTAAGTTGTGGTAGGTACCTACCCCACACAAATTCGAATACCACTACCTATCCGTGGGAAAAATACGTATTAATGAAGCTAACTCAAAAATACCCAAGCAAAGTTAATATTAATTTAAAGCAAAGTTAAAAAAAGTAAATTATTCAAACTAGGCTGAGAATCAACACTTTTCGAACGTCAAAATTACATAATACATTCCCCTAAAAACGCCCACCCTTCACCACTTCCTAGTGCCTTTAGCTGGGAAGAAGTGGCGCAACAAACTCCCCAGCAGCAATTATATGGGACCAACTCTGAATTATGACCTACCAAACAAAAAAAAAAACATCAAAATCAATTCATAATTGGCGGAGTAATCTCGTAACAAACATACAAAAACCTACAGTCGAATTGAGAACCTCCTCCTTTTCATTAATTTACACACACACACATTCATTAATTTACTGACAGAACCACGGAGTATAGAAAGACTCCGTGGACAGAACACTCACGCACAAGGTCGGTGGGTCGTCTTGGGGGACGGAGTTGGAGTAGGTACCTATACGACCCAAATGTAATGAGCAATAAGGAAGGATTTTTGTTAAATACCTACATCCTCTAAAGTGGTTAAATAGGTGCTGAAAGTTTGTATGGAAGTAGATCGTGTTTGGCGATGCGAAGTCCCCTCAGGCATACCTACAGCTTGTAAGTACCTACCTAGAAGAATAATAGCTCTCCAACATCGGGAATAGGGTCCAAGCTACCTTTCGGTAGCGGACTGACCGTCTGGAACCTTCTAGCAATCATGCACAGACGCCAGCACATCAAGCTACTACAATCTGTCAAATTTATTTAATAGATTTTTAACTTTTGTGGAAATGAACTACTATAAAAATAAAACTTTATCGCTGAACTGTGAGGTGCAAAGTTCATTGGGAAAATTTGACAGTTTCGGGTAGCTTGATGTGCTGGCGTCTGTACAATGCGCAATCTCCAACTTTTAGCTTAGTGTTCAAACAAAAACCGCCACTAGATGGCGTCAGAGCATGAACGTGAACGCATCCACGGGGTATTAGGCAGTTGCAGTTAACACTTTTATCGCTTTTTATTAAAATTGGCTGCCTGAATGAGAAATTCATATGAGGAAACATCTTAAAAACTTTTGAAAAATAACTTTAAATTTCGGAAGTCGGTGGCAAAAAACAAAAATACAAGACACCGACTTTCGAAATTAAAGTTATTTTTCACTTTGTAGTGTTTTTTTTTTTAGAAGGCGGTTGTTTTTTTTTTGTATAAAGTTTTTATTTTTCACTTTTTAGTAGTGGTACCTACCTACCCCACACACGTTCGAATACCACTACCTGCTACCAGTGATAGGAACTTATCATATCATCTACATAGGTACTAAGTGGGAAAAAAATACGTATTTTGTAGCTAACTCAAAAACTGCCCAAGCAAAGTTAATTATATGGGCCCAATTTGAGAGCATACCCTTTCAAACTAAAAAGAATTTTCAAAATCGGTCCACAAATGAAGGAGAAATCGGCGGACATACATAAAAAAAAACGCTACGAACATAAATATAACCTCCTCCTTTTTGGAAGTCGGATAAAAAGCACAAACGTAACTTTTAGATACTTAGGTACCTACCAATTTGACGTAGTTTTATTTGCGTGGATATAACGGTTTATTCTAGAAATCTCCACTAGTTTAATAAACTCAATTTTTTTTCGAATATTCTAGTCATTTTTGGCACTCGCCGGCCGCTGCAGCGGCACTGCTCGCTTCGCTCACTCGGCTCGTGCGTAGGGCCAGGTAGGGCCCTAGAGTATGTTCCTTGGTAGAGGGTCACAGTTCTAACCTAACCACCAGCTATAATACAAAGCTGTTTTTGTACACATGGTTACACATTTCCAGTATAAGCTGACCTCGCACTGTACGGAAATCCTATACAATGCGAGATCAGCATAAACTGGAAATGTATAGCTTGATGTGAAGCCGTGTGTACTTACCCATTGCGCAAGAATAAAAATAAAATAGTTCTCATAAAAATATACTTGTTTTATTCAACTTCTTTAAACATAAAATGGAAGGTTACAGGGAAGTAAAGTCATTCAAACTACTTGTCTTAGTTATTATAAAAAAGTATAATTATCCATAATAATACGTAGCAAAATGCTAATATACGTGTTATTACTAAGAGTTGTCTGTCATGATCTCTTCGTCCTCATCCTCCGGTTCCGCAAGATCTGGATGACAGACTCTGATATGGAGATTAAGATTTATTCTCACAATGAAGCTTTTCCCGCATGTAGTACATTTATGCGGTCGTTTGACATCATCATCAACGTGAGGCGGATGAGCTCGTGTGAGATGCGTTCTGAGTAACGACGCATGCATAGTTCGGTCACATTGCGTACATTTCACATGACAGTCAATTGGCTGCCCTTCGTGCGTCTGTCTGTGCTTCTCCATAGTTATTTTTGACACAAACAGCTTGTTGCAACAGTCACACTTGAAATTTTTCACTTTTGTATGCTTTTTCATGTGGATTTTCAAGCAGTTTTTCGTAGGAAACATCTCATCACATTTAGAACACTTGAATTTCTTAATATCGTTATGTAGCTGCATGTGTAGCTTCAAGTAAGCTTGTCCTGTGAAGCTTTTGTTACAAATCTCACAGTTTATTGTAGATACTGACGAATGAGTTTGCATGTGACTTTTCAGAAATTGAGCGGCAACAAAGCTGCGGTCACAGACCTCACATAGATACTTTTTAGAGGCAGCACCTTCATGCTTGCTCCTATGAATATCCAAGTGGTACTGAGAGTTCACTTTAACGTCGCACTGGTCACATTTGAACTTGCGCCTTTTTTTGGGTCCTTCTTTGTGATGTACTGGGGGCTCAGGCTCCATAATCGGCGTATCCTTGTCATTTCCATGGAACTTTTTGTGCAGCATCAAATACTCCATACCTTCGAACGTGAGATCGCAAACATCGCATCTGTACCTCGGATCATTCTGCTGTTGTTTCATTTCGTATGTTACATTTTCACCACCATTGTAAGCTTCGGCCATTTTCTCGCGTTTTACTGACGAACGGTTATCTTGTTTGTCGCTGGACGCCGGCTCCATCATACTCTTCATCCAGTGGTCTTGAATGCCAACGCCGGATTTCGTCTCCATTTGGTGAATGGACGCTTCGCTGTTGTTAGCGCATATTATCAAGTGTGCGATATTGATCCATAAAATGCGATACAGTACTCACAATTTCGCGTAAATACACAATTCCAGCGTGCACGACGCTAATCGCGCTTTGTTTACGCGTTGCTTTTGAAGATTTCACGTAAAATATCAGCGGTAACACAAAAGGGAGCCTTGTTACTGTACCATAAATTCCAAAAGAGAAGCGATGCGCGTTGCTTTTTTTCGGGCGGTTCATTGACAGCGGGAACTTTTTTTATTCTTGACAACTTCATTGTTGCCATTGTAAAATTTTGTTCCTAAATAATAAATGCTTTGTAAGTGATCATGAAATTACGGTTTTAATTAATTGTATATTTCACGAAACTTTATTTCAAAATTAAATTACTAAATAATTTTATGAACTAATATTTTCAAATGTGATCAATTAATATTTTTTCAACTATGTCAAATGAAATGCCAAGTAAAAAATCCAAAATCTGACAGATGGAAAATGGCGTCTGCAATGATAAGCGGTGTTTATTTTTATTTATATCCTTGAAAACTTGAGTTTTAACACGATAATAATGACAGTGTTTGTGTAGTACCGGTAATGAGTAACGTGTCTGTCGACATGGCTTCTAGTTCGGAAGCTCCTGTGACGACTTATGTCGATAGTTCTTCCGACGACGAATGTTTGTCGGCAGTGAAACGAAAAGCCGAAATTTCTGGCGAAAGTAATAGAAGCTGTAATTATGAGGAGGACAGTGATGATGAGCCTATCATGGCCGGGGTGCTGGTCACCGTGGAAGTGGAAGAAATGGACGAGGATTGCCCCCTAGAGTTTAACAAAGTAGGTAACAGTATTGACATCAAATTACTTAATTTTATAGATTCTGACTAGTTTCGGTCATGTTAACTTGTGTAAATACTTGAAACTAGCTCTCAGAACCACTTTACCACTTATATGCTAACTCTGTTCAGTATTAACATCATGTTATTTATGTTTGAACATACACATACTTGAAAAACTAATCTGTCTTTATATTTCATGCATGACTTTTCCATGGTTCTTAACACTAGGTAGTATAAGTAGCTTTTAGGTACTTTTATTTGATTGAACAAAATATTTCCATAACATTTTATCAAAAGGATTTTACCACAAGTATTATTATTTAATAAAAACATAATACTGATAACATAGTCCTGTTATCACTGAATATTGGAACATAAGTACTGCCTAAAAATTTGTTTGTTCTTTTTAAAATAATAAAAGAACTCATATATCTCTTGTTTTAAGTAATTGATATTTATCTTAGAATTGTTCCAACATATTTATAAGACTAACAAAAAAAAAATAAGACCATAGAAAAAACTTATGATTTCAATTTAAACAAATGTCCACTTTATTTTTATGTGAACTAGGTGCTTTTCAGAACAACAACTATTAAAACTATTAGTTGCACTTTCAAACGAAAAATTGTTCCGCTGCAGGAAAATACCATTGCTGATGTGTAAAATCGTCATTACATACAAAGAGTATACTTAATCATGTTTATATTATTAGCAATAAAATAATACTAAAACTACTGTAACAATAAATCCAGGGCTTTCTCAGTGCCAACAGCTGAACCTTCATTTTGACAGTCAGAAAACTTTAATGGACTGCCTTGGGTAAACTTTAAATAAAGGCTATTTATGCTTTGTTAACCTCTCGTATGCCATAATTACAGAAACAATTAAAAAACCATTGTGTCTCGCGTGGATCCACGTTCCGGCATACCAAGGGTTAAGGGATTATTTTTAAGACATGGAATAGACAAGCAAGGAACAGGAAGAATTGGAAGGGGATGGAGATCTTTGCCAAAGGGCACAGTCTCAAAACTATGAAAAAAAAAATGTGACAATTCGACTGTAGCAATTAACATTGTCGGATCTACGGTTTTTGCGATTTTTAAATTTATTGTATCAAAGGTCTTAGAAAAAATTATAAAAATGTTCCAGCAAAGATTTGAAGCAATAAAAAAAAGAACGCAAAAATATAGATCCGATAATGTTAATTGCTACGGTCAAATTGTAACTGAAATAAGGCTATAAATAAAATAAATAAAAAATGGATTATTTTCTTGCTATTTAGGACGTTGAAAATCTTTGAAAGATAAATGTAGTTTCTTTAGGGCAGCCTTCCTGTTACACCTTTGAAGATCCTTCCAATATTTAAAAAACTGTGTTTTCTCCTAAATCCTTTTACATTTTGCAGACTGAAAAGCCCAAAAAATCAAAAAGAAGAAAAAAGCAGAAAGAAATAAAGGAGAAAGTAAAAAAAGGGAGGACATTCCGATGTACTGAGTGTGACGCAGAGTTTGAGAACTCTGCTGAGCTCAAGACACATGGTCTTGAACATCAAGTTAAAACTAGGTAATATTAAAGTTGGTGTTTCTTATATTTTTTTTATCTTTCAGGACAAATTCACAATTAAGGTCTAACCCACAGATATACATAGACCTAGATAACGCAAGAGCAACTACTTCGCGTGTCATTCGCTTGCCCAACTTACGTACAATAACCGTAAGCTGTCACTTTCGCGCTCAGTCTGCATCGGTGCCACGCCTGTCAGATGTCAGTTAAAACTGTGCAAATGTTTTTTTTTTTTTTTTTTTTTTTCCTATATCATCTTGCGATCGGTTTGAGAAGCCCTTAGCTGTGCAAATGTGAGGAGAAAAAATAAAGGAAACGTTTCCTTAGAGCTTGTGACGTCATAGTAGGTAGTCAAAAAATGGCACGCTTGGTTTTCATACAGATCGTGATACTTGCGTTATCTAGGTCTATCTATATCTGTGGTCTAACCCAAATCTAAGACGTCTGCTTGTAGTAAAAAAAAAAAGTTTGCCGTCAGCAACGAAGTTCCTTACATGATACTCGCACTCACACACATACTCGTATATAATAGAAAGAGAGAGAGAAAGTCGCATGGGAGTGGCATAACGCTTTTTCCTTACGTGACGATTTTTACGAGTCAACTCCTACCGCAAGCTGCTTTGTTCCAAACAAATGATAAGGTAACCAGCCGTGGTAAATTAGCCAGCAAGGTAGTAGCGAGGCTGACAGCATAGCCTCTCTATCAACACAAGGTATACCGCAATAGCTTATGCAGAGGTTACAAAAATATATATTTAGATAGTCGCGTTTCTGTTTCGTTTTGACACCTTTGACACAATGACTCAGTTGGCTTGATTGTCATGGAAATGTTGTATAATAATGTGTGAACTCACGCTTCTTATTATGGACACTTTTTCGCGTGAGGGCAAATCTAGCGATTTATATCTTTGGGTTGCGGCATTGACTTTATGGTGACAAAAACGCTCTCTAGGAACAAAATAAAATAAATAAAATGTATTCAATATATTTATAAAATATATAAAGTAAAATTATGATTTACATTAATTACAATCGAGGAAAATTTAGAAAATACACAGTAACTTACCTTCCATAAATAACGTGTCAATGACGTCATTTGCCCGTAAAATGCGGACACTATGTGGCTCTTCTAGGAAACCGTAGTGTTACATTCTGTTTTGAACTCTATTTTATTTAGTTGTCATTTAGTTCATTATCAATATTTATATATGAAAACTGCTTGGTGTGCTAAAATGGAGGCTGTTGGTACTTTCTGCCATCAGTCCCCTTTTAAACCGTTGTCAACATAATTTAATAGCATTCTACAACTGTTTACAGACATAAATGTGAGATATGCGGCCGGTACTTCAAGAAAGCGTTCAGTCTCCGCATGCACGCCAAAGTACATATGGAGAAGGCCGCGCCTACATGTCCGCTGTGCGGCGTGAAGTTTAATAATAAGAATTATTTGGTAAGTAATATTTTTTTCACTCCTCTTGCTCAAAAAGGCAGTCATTGTAGAGTACCAGAGCGGGGAAAAAATTGCATTTGTTGCTCTAGGGGAAAAAGTAATTTCTTTTTAATTTTTTTCTGTTCCAACGAGCCTTGAAAAACGAAAAAGTCTTTATTCTTATGGACTCGACTTATTACTGGTTCACAAAAAAAGAAGAACATTTTATTTTTGAAAATGGAACTAAATGCGGCTTTCTCTTCGGTAGAATGCGTGCATTGCGTTGCAGCTACAGAAGAAATAAAAAAGGCATTGGCGCAATAAAAAATCTTTAGAATTTTTCTCTAATTACGAATTGAATTGGTGACCGTAATATAATTTACAACAGTGAAAATGTCATCATCTAGTGAGAACATCTTCGAGAGGACTGAAATTAAGTTGCCGGAAAAAAACATCTCATTAAATATCCAGAATTGTACAAATTGTACATTTAAATAAAATAAACTATTTAATGTTGTATGTGTATTGGATTATTTTATTTTCTCGCAATCGTAGTGAAAAGTAGAGTGTAACACACGGCGCTAAACCCCATTATAACTTGGTTTCTATTTACTCCCTCGCTAAAGCTCGGGAGTAAAACTACCTCGTTACAATGGGTTATTTTAGCCCCTCGTATAACAATCTACTATTATTAACACACTAGCTGACCCGACAGAGTCCGCATTCCGAGTTACGCTAAAAGTGATAATATTGCGAATCTGACCAAATACCGGCCGGTCATCCAGGGTAATTTGGTTGCATCATTTGCAACCAAATTACCCCGGATGACCCCTTACCAATGTCAACCATTTTCGAGTAATTTAACATTTTAAAATGTGTGAAATGAAAATATAAAATGTCAAATGACTCGAAAATTATTGACATGTGCATAGGAGTCAATAGGGGTCATTTGGTTGTAAATGACCTCTCCTACATCCCCTTTATGTATTGCCGACGTATAACCATTAACCCTGTATATCAGGGTTATTGGGTACATTTTATATTTTTACTGCATACATTAAAAAAAAAGTAAAATTAAGTATTTACTCGAAAATGGTTGACATTGGCATAGGGGTCATCATGGGTAATTAGGTTGCAAATAACCTCTCCTACATCCCCTTAACAGATTGCCAACGTAAACTAATAACCTTGTATAAATTAAAAGTGTTTGAAATCAGCTTTATCACTCCGTCACCACTGGTCACGAATAATCTGCATCACCTACGATAATCTACAGTTTTCTTACCCATGTCCTTCTCGTTCCAGGCGCGACACATGTCGACCCACGACCGAACAGAAGAGTGTGAAAAGTGTCACGCCAAGTTCCACACGAACTCGCAGTTGAAGAATCATACGAAACAAGCCCATTCTAAGAAGAGACAGCAAGAAGACACCCCTAAGTCAGTACTTTAATTTATAAAAAAAAACGTGTGGCACTCGGGGACTGCCGCCGTAAAGCTATTGCATAGCATTTGTAACCTCCATACTTCCTATTTGTCAACGCTACACTTGGGATGATGACGTGATGACATAAAACAAAAATTACGTTCCCATGACAACATCACGTTGTCATGGGAACCGTCATTACATGGTAGGCGGAGTGGGGGGTGTTAGGTTTTATTTTCGTTACGGTTTTATTTTCGTTACGTTATGGAATTTCTTGATTCGGTCGCCGCGCTCAAAGCCCGCAATAAAAGCTATGCAATAGCTTAATTATTGGTAGAATATAGAGATTTTTTTTCGAAGGGGCCATTACCTTGATTTCAGAAAAAACGTGTGCGGTTTGGGGACCCCCTTCAGGAACGAAGTTCTTTCTCACGTATGATTTAAAACAAAAACAAAATGTTTGCAGCCGCCATCTTGGATTTATATTTTGACCAAATTCACACTTCCTCTGTGTGTACAATTTTATCCCACGATACTGTTATCACTTTACTCTTTTCTTTTGTTTTTTTCTGCCGGCGGCGTCCTCTCTCTCTCTTTCTATTTGAATTAGAAGAAGACAGTCGCAAGTATTAACACTTTTTAGCGTGACGATTTCTGAAAGTTTACAAGCCGCGTTACAGAACTTCGTTCCAAAAATTGCAAAAACTGAAATTGTTTGTAAGGATCGTAGCAGGTGGCGTTCTGTAATTTCTACCTACCCCTATGGCAAAAAGGCGTGAGTTTTAAGTAATTTAAAACTGAATGTTTAGTAGGAGTAGTTTGACAAAAAAATCGTGTTATTTTCCCGTTCATAAGTGCGTTTTTAGCTTCGGGGCGTATGTTACACTCATTTTCTCTTCTAGCCCTGTTTTCACCCTGTGTCAAATTTCAAAATTGTACATAGCATAATCAGTCTATAACCTTCCCACTGCTGGGACACAGGCCTCCTCTCTGTGAGAGGGAGTGGGCCGTAATCCACCACGCGGGCCCAGTGCGGGTTGGTAGATGTCACATGACTGTCATGTCGACTTATCAATAGGCCTGTGTCCAAAATTTTTTTTTAGTCCGTCTTTCTTATAAAAAAAAAAATATTGGACACGTATTTTTCTTTTTTGACGTAATCAAAAGATTACGGCGATACATTGAGTTAAAATGTGGCATGACAATGGAGATGTCGCGACGCCCCCGCAAGGGGGCGTGGCGAGCGGGGTCGGGGCTTCGCCCCTCGCCCGCGGAGGCCATACGTTGGCTCATAAAAATGCGCCCCTCATTCTGTTCGCCTTCAGCGGCTAATAGAAACGACCGCATTATTGTGAAGCAATAATGCGTCGATGTAAATGGTTGCTCTGAATATTTCTGTAGGCGCGCCACGACGCCAGCTCCTGGCGCCGCTTTCTTCACGACATCCCGGCGGTCTGTCCCCGCCAGGTGAGACCCCCGGTTACCCGGGGGAGGCCCAGCGAGAACGACCAGCGACGGTGATGCCGACTCGACGCCCTACAGGTCTAATATGTAGCTTCCCCCTCTCCCCGCTTACAGATCGAGCCGTTTACGGTTTGAGGGGTAGGCAGTCGCGTATGTGTGAGCGGCTAGTGTTGTAGTGTAACACCGCTCAGTGTATACGTGCGTCGCGACCCGCATCGCGCCCGCACGTGTTGTGTATGGATGCATGTGTAGTTGTGAATGTCTGTATTTTAGTTATGTGACGTGCCTATATTAACTTAGCACACGCCACACAACAGATGTATGTGTACATCTGTAGAGTCTTATTATTTCGGGTAAGCTGCGTGTAGCCTGGTTGCTGCTTACCCGAGGCGTCCAGTCCGGTGCGATGGGGTCTATGGGTCCGCTACCAGGTCGCGGGGCAGGGGTTTCGCGTCAGGCGGGCGCGCGTGCAATGGCGCTATCTGCCTGACATGGGGCCAGGCAGAAGCGTCGGCCCGCGCGAACATTGCCTTCGCGAGTCGCCCTACAAACTCATCCAGGCTCTCAATCTCGAGGTCCCGGTGGAGAACATCGTTCCTCACGCAGCGAGGGGCGTCAACTATTGTCCGCAACGCAAAGTTTTGTTGCGTGCGGAGCGTTTTTCGGCTCGACTCGCTCGTGAGGGCGAACCAGGCCGGGGCAGCGTACGTCAAGACTGAGCGTATGTACATCTTGTACACGCTCAGCTTGACGCGCGTCGGGATGCGGGATGAGAGCACTGGTCTAAGGAGGTTGCGGGCGACCTTACCCTGCGCGACGACCTTGCGGACATGGGGCCCCATCGTGAGGCGGCGGTCGATGGTCACACCCAGGTACTTGGCCTGGGGCGACCAATCGACGTCGACTCCATGTAGCTTCAGGGGGGGTGGGAGGGGCGCAAAGCCAGTCACCATGGCTTGCGTCTTACCCACGTTCACCGACAGACGCCATTTAGCTAGCCACTCGGGAAGAAGGTCGAGGGCGCGCTGCATTTTGACCGCCGCGTACTTCGCATTAAGCGATGTAGTAATGTACGCGGCGTCGTCGGCATACAGCGCGAGCGTGGCATCGGGAGTGGTGGGGATGTCGTCGGTGTACCGTGAGTAACACGCCGGCGAGACACAGCTGCCTTGGGGCACGCCCGCCATCACCGGGCGGGCGCCCGATAGCGCCCCGTCGACCACCACCCGGAAGGTCCTGTGGGACAGAAAGGATGAGACCACTCTTACGACGCGACGGGGCGCGTCTGAGGTGGCCAGTTTATATATAAGGCCCTCGTGCCACACACGGTCGAAGGCCTTCTCCATGTCGAGGAATACTGCAACGGAGCACTCTTTTTTGTTTAGCGCTGTAGTTAGTAGGTGCAGTACCCTCGACAATTGGAGCGTCGTGCTATGTTCCGCCCTGAACCCGAATTGCTCCGGTCTCGGGGCGATGTGCGGAGTGAGGTGTCGCAGCAGGAGTTGCTCGAACACCTTGGAGATGGTCGGCAGCAATGTAATTGGCCGATAGCTCTCCGGCTTGGCGATATTCTTTCCCGCCTTGGGCAGCATAATGACGCGCCCCTCCTTCCATGCGACGGGGAAGGCCCCCGTGCGGAGCATCGCCGTGTACAGGCGCGCCAGTGCCGCTACGGTACGGAACGGCAGGTGGCGCAGCACTGTGTTTGCGATACCATCCGCCCCGGGGGCCTTTTTTGGTTTCGTCCTTAGGATGGCGCGTCTGACTGCGCCCGGCGAGAAGAAGACAGGGCTCTCCTCGGGAGCTATCGGCGATGCGAAGTACTCCCCAAGGTGTTTCTCGACCGCTGCGACATGCTCGTGGTCGTCGGTCGGGTTAGGGCGGAACTGACGCTCCAGGTGCTCAGCGAAGACCTCCGCCCGGTCCTCCGCTGTATACTTAAGCGCCCCGTCGCTGTTTAGTAGAGGGCGCACCGGGGCTGGGGTATTTGTTAATTGGCGGCAAAGTTTAAAAACTGACGGCCAACTGTCCGTCGTGGCGTCTATACGTTCCTCCCAGCCCGCGGCGGTGTGGGCCAATAACTCGGCCTTTACCCTCTCCGCGAGACGGTTGAGTTGCGTCTTGATGGACGGGCAACGTAGTTGTTGCCACTGCTTGCGAAGGCGCCTTTTGACGGCGATCATTGACGTGATATAAGCTGGCAAGGGCGGCAATAGCCCTCTCCCTTGCTGCTGTTGCGTAGTAGTCGCCGCTTCCAGGGCGCTCTGAATGCAAGCAGTGACTTCGTTTGCCGCTTGGTCGACGTCCGCGGAGGAAACAATAGGCCGAGTTGGCGTGGTGGTCTCCATCCTTTCCGTAAAAGCGTCCCAATCGATTAATCGACGTGGCGCTAATGGTCTCATTTGGGTCGGCACTCCTGTTAGGACGACGAGTACAGGTTGGTGATCCGATTGTAACTCGTCGTCTATTACCTGTTGCGTGATCTGGCAGCGCAGCCCTCTGTGGACCACGATGTCCAGCACGTCCGGCATATACTGTGCTGCGTCCGGGTAATGCGTCGGTGTCTCCGGTCCGGACACCGTGTACCCGAAGGCCTCCGCGTCCGCGAAGAGCCGTCTCCCCCCGGTGTTTGTCCTGGATGAGTTCCACGCCGGGTGCTTACAGTTTAAGTCGCCGGCAAGGATGGCTGCGTGGTCACCATGCGTGCCAATTAGCGCCCGCAGCTCGGCCACAACTAGTGGGGCCGCGGGCGGCTTGTAGCACGCATAGATGTCTATGTCCTCGCCGGCAACATGCAGTTGCACACCCAGCGCGTAGAACGAGCTGAGCGACGGGAGGGGGAGCTCTTGATGGACGACTCTTCGCCTCACCAACACCGCCAGACCACGGTATGTTGAGCTCTGTGCCGACCTTTCATCCTTACGGTAGATATGATACCCTGGGAACCTGACCCTGTCTCCGGTTCCCAGTAGCGTCTCGCTAATTAGCGCCACGTCGATATTCTGTTCCCGAAGGAGATGGCGGAGGGGGGCGACCTTATCCCTAAGGCCGCGGGCGTTCCAGTGTATGATCCTCAGTGACTTAGCCATCGCAGAGTGCGAGCAGAGTGGCCAAGCCATCGAGGATCACCGTCTCTATGTCTCGGCCCTGCCTAATAGCTTTAATTAATTCCATAAGGAGCTTAATTGCACAGGTTGTGAATTCAGTACTGTTTTTGGACGATTTCTTCGTCGATTCATTTGCCGAATGTGTGACAACAGCGCCGCCACGCGTCAATGCCGGGAAGTTTTCCCGGCCGCTGATTGGCCGCTGCATCTCTGTATTTCCAGCAGCGGCAGTGGCGGTGCCGTGCGGCTTTTGGGCGAACCTACGAGCTTCCTTGCTCTGCCGCTGCGCCATATTGGCGCTACTGGTAGGTTCGCCCGTTAGATGGGTTTTGTCCGCCTTAGGAACAACCTGTGCAATCTTCGAGGCAGGGCCGGCCTTAGGGGGGTCTTCATTGGTTTCCTGGGGGGGGGTTCCCTTCTTCCTTCCTTTCCCCCCGCGTTTCTTGTTCCTCCGCCGTGAGGAGGGGGCTTCATCCCTTTCCGTGGGCTCGTTGGCCGCCGCCATTAGCGTCTGGCCTTGTGCCTCTACGGTGGCAGCTGTGGCTGTAATAGCCTGTGCCCGGCGTGTGGCTGTAATGGCGACGGTCCCCGCTCGCCTGTTCTTAGTCTCCCGCTCGAACACGGGGCACTTTATGTTACTCGCTGGGTGCGGGCCACCGCAATTCGCGCAGGTGGCCGGCTCCTCCCGCGGGCGCGGGCAGTCTCGTGCCGCGTGCTCGCCGCCGCATCGTACACAGGCGAGCGGCCGGTGGCACTGGTGCGAGCTGTGCCTGAAGCGCTGGCACCGGTGGCACTGAGCGGGCCCACGTTTGCCCTTCCATGCTTCTATCTTGACACCCCGCATATACATGAACACGGTGGTGTCGTAGATAGCCCGGACGTCTGGGGTCCTCTTTAATATGGCGTGAAATACACAGCCGGGTCTTCCTTGTGCGCCCTTGATGTGGCGCACGTACTCCGGCTGGTATCCCAGCGTCCGGAGCTCCTCCTCAATCTCCTTCGGGTCCGTGTCCGCCGGTAGTCCCCGAATGGCGATCTTGAGGTTTTTCTCCGCTGGCAGCGAGTAGGCGAACCATGACACGCCGCTGTCCTTCTCCAGGCCGGTCAGATACCGCTGGACCAGCCTGTATTCTTCTTCGGATTCCGGGGTAAATCTCACCCCGGTTCCGTACGGTCGTGCATTGGGAGGCCGGCCCAGCTTCTCCCGGATGGCCCGGAAGTGCATGGCCCAGTTAGGAAGCTTCTCCACTACCAGCGGAGGGAATCGCATTTTCTTCCCCTTCTTCCCTTTCTGTTGTTGTTGCTGTTGTTGTTGCTGTTGTTGCTGCTTGCTTGGCGACTGTGTGGCCGCGGTGGCATCAGGGACATCAGTAGGGGGGGGGGCGGCGGACGTATTGGGGGCCGGGGTGGGGAGTTGCTTACTCACCCCGGCCGAACTCGGTGGTGTCGGTGACTGAGGCGGGGTGCGACGGACCGCGTCAGAAAAAGTGGGCGACGCAAGTGTGTCCCGACCCCGCGTAGCGCGCTGGCGCTGTGGACGCGGCGGGTCGAGGCAGTAGCGCTTCGCCTCCTCCGACGCGGTCTCGTCGGAGCTTCTGCGGCGTCGCTGGGGTCTGATGGCCTCGAGATCGAAGTCAAAGTCGAACCCCAGCGACGTTGATGGTGTCGGCGACGCCGGCGACATCATTGTCGCCGCGGCAGCCGCTGCTCTTCCCACGGTGGGCCGCGGGCTGGCTCGCGGGGTCGTATCAAGTGACACGTCCTCGCGACCAGACGCGGCCGAGCCCGCAGATGCCAGCGACATGCTCGATCCCCCACGTGAGGAGCATGCCGACAGCATGGCGGGCGAGTCGCAGGCGGAGACTCGGGGGGGCGCCGGCGAGTCAGGCGCCCTAGTAAGTGGTGGTGCCGGCCGATATGGCCCAGCACTGGGTGGTCGCTCCCGCTCAGCCAGCGCCGGACCCGCCAGCGAGAGGCGGAGGCCGGGGACAGCGGCGTGCGGGGTGGTCAAAACTGGGTTAGACTTACCCAGCTTTTTCATTGGCGGCGGCGACACGAACCGCGGCGGCGGAGCGGCGGCTTGAGTCGGGGGGGCGCGAGCACGCGCCGACGGTACCGCAGTACGCGGCGGAGGCAGCGCCGGAAATTCAGCGCGCGGCGCGGCCGGGCGCGCAACGGGTGCGCCGGAGCGCGCGGCGGGCGCGGTATGGTGTCCGGACGCGGGTGGGCGCGCGGATGGGGTCGGTGCGCGCGCATAGGGCGCGCGACTTGCACTCGCGGCTGGCCCCGGGGCCTGTATGGGCACCGGGCGAAACGCGGCTGGGCGGACCGGAACAGCGTGCGTCCGGCTCGACGACGGCGTGGGCGCAACGCGCGCAGGCGCCGATGACGTCGGAGGGCCGGCAGCCACAGCTGCCCCAGTAACATCCGTCTTCTTCCTCCTTTCTTCTCCTCCTCCTTTCTTTTTACTTCCGGGTTTTCGGCCGGCCGGCGGCGCACCGGACGACGCGTCACCTATGTTAGGCAACGACGTCGCCCGGTCCAACGTCGGGCGGGCTTCTTCTTGGTTCCCGGCATCGCGGCCTAGCGAGCCGCGCTTGCCGGGATTTGACATGATAATTTAAGCGTGGCCTCCGCGACCGCGACGGCGGTAGTCGCCGAGCAGCCCGGGGCTGCCTACCCTGTGTCCGCCCAGGAATCCGGGATGGTGTCCTGTACGCACACAGAGTAAGTAGGGTTAAAAACAGTGCGATCCGCGCGGAAAAACTAACTATAGGGTGGGACTCCAGTAGTAAGCGCGACCACGAGCCAATCCTCATGTGGCATGACGTCACGCCCTGCTAGATTTTATACTGCGTTGTGACTGACGTAGCGAGCCCCCACTCCCCAACTTAAATGCGTATTTTCTAAGTTATTTTTGATTAATATGATAAAGCAAAAAATACGTGTCTAATATTTTTTTTTTATTATCTGAAAGACGGACTAAATAGAATTTCTTTTTTTGACGTGATAACGTCTTGTAAACGCGATGAACGTCTGCTGCACGCACGAAAAAGTGTCACGTTCCGCCTGAGCCAACTGTGCAAGCGAGAGCGCGGAACAAGCGATAGAGAGGCACGATCGGCCTAAGCGTTCGGCTCGTGACGTTATCACGTAAAATTATCGTCCGTAAACCGACTTTACAGACAACCAATTTTTTTTTTTACCTATGCAACTACCCTATTATTATACCCACAGCAAAAGTAGTTGCAATAATAAACTTATATCAACCTTTTACAGAAAATCATCCCGCCGCCGAGTCCCAAACCAAAGTTCTTCAGCAGGCGACAACACACAATCAGATCAAGACCAAAAATTATCAGAAGACGAATCTGGTAAGCCACCATTTTTATACAACGAGTTTGATGGTTGCCTCAAACGGGAAGACTTGAGCCACCCGACACAATGTGCCATCGTCAGCAAAATGCATAAAGGCAGATCCGTTTCAGATGTATGTAGGTTATACCATTTAACTCCAGAAGTAGTTAATGAGATTTGGGAAGACAGAGAAAAGTATGCCCTACCCAAAAAGGCAGGGAAACGAACTACAAGATATATGAACAGTGTTTTAGATACAAGGATTGTTGAATGGTTTCATTCGCAGAGGGCAAATGATATTCAAGTATCCGGAAAAATGCTCCAAGATGTTGCTGAAGCGTTTGCCAAAGAAAGCGGCTTTGTCGCTTTTAATGGCAGCAAAAAATGGCTTGACAGATTTAAAAAAAGATATAATATATCGCTAAGAGGGACTCCATGTAAAAGGGATTATCATAATCAAATGGAATCCAAATGGAAGAACCACTTTTTTAGAGAGCAATGGAGTGACGCTCGGTTAGGTATACCAGACGAAGATATTTATACTGCAGACGAATTTGGCTTTTATTACAACCCTTCCAAAGGTCGAATAAAAAAATTAGCAGGAAAAAAGTATATTCAGGGTTATGTCAAAGACAGATTGTCAGTATTCCTTTGCGCCAACATGCCAGGCACAGATAAAAAAAAGTTACTTGTCTGTGGTACTGAAGACCCGTTATTACATTCCTTTAGAGATCCTGATACGTTACCTGTTACTTATATTCGTCATTCTCAAGCCCATTTTACTACACAAATGTTTGAGGAATATGTCAAATATTGGAATCGAGAATTGCAAGTGAAAAATCGGAAAGCCATCTTGGTATTAGACAGAGCAACAATACATTCTAAACTGCAGTTATCACATTTAAAATTAGTTTTTGTTCCTTGGAAAGCGTCTAACGGTTTAATACCAATGAAAAATGGCGTCTCAGCGAAATTTCGAGAAGAATTTCGCAGATTAATCTTAGAAGAAAAAGCTATAAATGTACTTAGAGGGGTAGATAGGAACCTTACATGCCTAGAAGCGTTGAACATGTTAGAAAAAGCATGGGAAAGAACGCCTCCAGATGCAATAACTAAAAGCTTTGTCGATACAGGATATGATGTCACATTACCAGAGGAAATAAGAGAAGTAGACAAGCCAAAAGTCTATGAAAATGACGAGGAAGTTCTAGCCAGTATGTTGAAAGATTATGATGTAGAATCATACTTTACAAATCTAAGTAACTTGGATCAATATTTGACAGTTGATGAAGAACTGGTCACTGGCCAAGGGACCAATGGCTCCGTTTTCGGCGGGAACCATAAAGTCAATGACCCTTTGAACTATGCTGAAAAAGCGAAGGAGGATTTAATGCCTCTAGCCACAGACAAGCCTGATTCGGAAGAAAAGGAGGCTTTAGTCAAAAAGTCTAGGGCGTTGCAAGACCTTGATATTGTGAGAAAGTATTTACAATCGAATACAACGTCGTATGATACGTTCTGTTGTTTCATGGAAATTGATAAATTCGTTATGCAAAGTGTTGTCGGTTGACCTTGCATTTTTAAATAATTTTCGGAACAGTTTAGGTAACTCATGTTTTAGTTTTTGCATTTCAATATCGCGCGTCACGTATGTCATTGTCTTTAAAAGTCAAATGACGCGCGCTCGTGATTTGCACAGACTATATATACAAAATCACGTGATTGGCCCAAGACTATGTAATAGGCGGAGATAAACCAATAGGCGTCAACGTGGCTAGTCAAACTCTTATGTTATTGGTGCAATTATATGACAAATCGGGAATCGCCTCCCATTTTTGAGAGTTCGATTTTTAAATCTGCTGTCAATAGCTGTTCTGATTGGTTGAACGAAATATCTGCAACTAATCAATCTACTTAAGGTGGATCCGCAGTTGTAGTCCGCGAAATTCAAATTTTCTTACGTTTTTTGCAATTTACATGTCAGTGTTAGGTTAGTATCTTGATCAAATTATGATTCGCGACCATAACAAAGGAGACGTTTCATTTTTGTATGGGATCTGGGAAACGAACCCCTAAATACAATAAAGTCCGTTTTTTTCCGTAATATCTAATACGTTTTGGGCACAAAATAAAAACCGAAAATGTTTGATGTTTGTCAGGAGAAGTACGACCATCGACAGCTAGCCATTTTCGTCCAGAAGTACAAATCTACAATACACAAAAGCAGTTTTTTTTTATGATGAATCACACTTTCTAATTAATCAAAAAAGTTTTATAAGATAGCTATCTTATTAATTATTATAGGTAGTACAGAAATACATGATTTCTGGACGAAAACAGTATGCAAGTAAGACGACGCCATGATGAATAGAATATGGCAATCATTTGTTAAACTATTATTTTTTGTGCCGAAGTAATTAGGGGAATAAACAGGAAAGAATATTTTTCCTCAATTCGTGTTTTTTTTTTTTTTTTTTTCATTAACGTACACTTTATGGCCGAAAATGAAACATCTCCTTTGTATTTACAGAATTATAATAATTAGAATCATTAATACATATCTTTCAAGTTAGATTTGTTCCTTATTCGATTTGTTCTTATAAAAATGTAAAATGAAAAAAAAAAAACGTAAGAAAATTTGAATTTCGCAGGTTACAACTGCGGTCTAGAAGTTTGAATAGGAGGTGTGGAGGTTTGAATAGGAGTTAATATGGAAGGACATTTTCGACCCCCCCTGTAATTTCGTTGTGGAATGTGGATAAAGCTAGAACCCTTAATTTTCAGTGATATAAAGTAATTATTGACATAAGATTTCAAGATCATTCAGAAATTGTGGGGGTAGTCTTGGGCCTCCATTCGGTGACAAAATCATGTTTTAGATCCACCATGGGTTATTAATTACCGCCTCCTTGATTAAAAAGTCAAATAATCAAGGATTTGTTAAAAAAAAATAGTCAGAGACATTATTTTTATTTTTGTAAAATTTTCGTTATATAATTAATATTATGGTGTTAAAAATTCTTCTGAGATTCGAGTAGTGAGCTAGCAAAGAGTCAAAATTAGATTTAACTTTTGAAATTCTAGATTAATTAAGAATTACAAATTAGGCATTGAAGGCGGTAAAAAGGAATAAACAATATGTTGCCATAACCACATCTTTAAAAATTGTAAAATGTAGCAGCATAACATCACGCCTCCATTCTTCGAACTGGGGGCCTAAAACGGTCGCTTTGGCAGAATCATAAATGATAATATTACAAACTGTCACAAACTGACAATTCATAATATTATCTGCGTTCAATTCATATCACGCAATTCATCTGTTTGACAGTTTTGTATTATAATGAAATAACATTTAAACTGTGGAAATAAAAAATAAAAATCTCATTTGATTAATAAAAACTGTAAAGAAAAAAAATCCGGTAAAATTACGGTCTTAATTTTTTCATGCGGCAATATTTACACCAAATATGATTCTGATATGATCTGAATTGAATATGATTCAGCTAAAATATCACACCATAGAGGAATTGCTGGGCATTTAGAAAATGAATTGCTTAATGTAGCCATTTTAGACCCGCAGGTAGGCAGAGGGGTTTATTTCATCCCCATTTAACCAGTACCCTAATTGCGTAATACACGATCAATTACAATCTGTTTCGATTTGAAACAAATTGCTAATCCATTGCTTCATAAGTTGGAAAAAAAAATCTGCTCAACAACGTAAATAACGCAATGAATGTTGTTGAACTGTCAAAATGAAACAAATTAGTCATAATCGTTTACGAAAATAAGTTACGTAATTAGGGTACTGGTTAATCAACAACGATTGCGATCGATTGTCATTGTATGTGTGTCACGCAATTATACCGCTGTTGTTTTATAGCGAAATCATTATGTGGTTATGACAGCATTTTCAAAACTTTAAATTCAAGTTTGTAGCTCTAATTTAAAACTTACTGTTTCAAAGATCTTCCGGCAAAATGTCCAAATAAAAGAAGAAAATATAATTCCTCACAAACTTGTATTTAAAAAAGGCAATATAAATCTTTAATCAACGAATCTAGCTTTTACAGATTTTGAATTTTTATACATATTTTTCGATGGTTACAATTACAAATACAGTAGTAAAATTTTTGATGTGAAATTAGATAGGTAGTTCACTTGATATAGATGGCGCCACTGTTGAATGACTTTTTTAATAGGATGAAGCTGAAATGGTTTTTATGAATTTATTCCAAGTTTATGGCACAGTTATATTCTAGAAAAAAATTGTACTGTAAATAAAGTAATGGACCTCTTGTATAAATCCAAATTCAAAATATTTTATTTCACATAAACCTACATGGGCACTCATGAAACGTCAGAAGCTAGGTGCACGGTTCCAATTGGTCATTTCCTATGGAGAAGAGCCGCAAGAAACTCCACAGTTACTCTTTTAAAAATTGGCTTTTACAATATTTTCAAATAACAGTGTTAATAGGTATGGGAGGACAAAGTAGGTCTTTCAACAAGTACCAGTTACTTAACAAAATAGAAAATATAAGAGAGCCTATTGAATTTTCTCTTCAATATCTTTGATTGAGACTTGGTTGGGAGGCTTTTAAAATCCCGGGAATAGTGCGGATGTAAAAATCCCATGGTACCATAAATTATTGCATTTCAAATAATAATTATGTAAATTAAAATCGATTTTATGATTTTTTACAGAGTATTGCCGCTATTAAATTATCATATGTGATCATAGATGTGAAAGTATGATGTCAAATATGATCATCATTTGCTTTATCTGGAATGTAATAATTACGAACCACAATCATGTCGTTTTCCATTATTTTCGAAAAGACATATCTTTATTTATTTATTTTGTGACACTATGATCATACGTCATAACGTATGATCATAGTGTCACAAAATATGACGACAGCTATAATAACCGTGAAATATGCCAACATTGCCCCCAAGGGAAACTTTGCACGAAGAACCATTTATAAGCATATCTTTGATGTGCAAATATTGCTTAATATTATGGCAACATTGATTGACTTAGGTGAAAAAAAGGCTACATGTATGGCAATACTGACTACTCAGGGTAGCATTGCCCGCCCAGCTTGGGCGGAGCATCGCCGTGTCTTCGTGGCCATGGTACGGAGCGAGAGGAAATGGGAGGCCGTCACCTCCTTCTGCGAAGCAGTAATGCTCGCAAAGGAGGAGGCGGAACGCGTGAGGGAGAGGCAAAATTCGCGTCCTCACGCCCCTAACCGCCGCAGGAGACGCCCTGGGCGTCGGGAATCGCGAGACGATTTCCGGCCACAGTAGGCGCGGGCTTGTGGATGGTGAGATATGGGTAGCTCGCCGTCCGATAAGGACCAGGCCCGGGTCGACGGCGCGTTGTTCCACGCGCGCCTCAAAGAGATGTTAGCAGAACTGACAGGGTTCGCTAGGGCCGATGCCTGCCGGGGTTACGAATAAAACCGAAAGGGAAATCGTGGCCCCCGGCAACATGGCAACTGAAGGAACACGGGTGGGTTTTAGTCAATAAGAGTCTGACACGCCCTCCCGCTCCGCCCAGGGCGGGAGAAGTTATTTGATAATTTCCCACCCAAAATAAAAATAAAAAGGGTAGCATTGCCCAGTCATTTTAGTAAAAAACTTTTCATAGTGTCGTTTACATACCAAAAGTAAACGCCATATTTACCAAAATTCTTGTACTGGTCTTTATGTCATCTGCGCAAAGCCCATATTTGCGTCAAAAAATCAATGTGGGCAAAGTTGTCTAAAAGTCCACATAACTTCGCCCACCAACAAAATCGAAAAATATTGAATAATAGTAAATTTAGCGATACTAACACATGCACATGATCTTACAGTTGTAGCTGATGAAGGAAAATACTTACGTCTCCATAGAGAAATCGTATTAAAATTGTAATTATTCGAAAACAGTGGGCAAAGTTGGCATGTTTCACGGAACATGTTTCTATGGCGACAAAAATACGATAATGTAATAGCGGCCTTAAAAATAATGGTTAAAGAGTGGCGCTTCTAGAATAAATTGAAGTCTTTTATTCCTTAATCTATTTAACTTGCCTGTTTTTGTTATGTACGAAAGTTTTATGTATATACATAGCGAGATTTATTATACATAAGCAAAAGTTATGTTATTTCGTTTTGTAAATAATTTGTAAGTATGTAAGAGAAATTCCAATTTTATTATAACGATGGACAGATTTTGAGTATGATCATGGTTGATAGCTTGAATAGCAATAGAGAGAAACCCATTCGATGTATGTATCAAAATTGTCTATAGTCAAAATGTACCGCTCAAAAACGATCTCACACTAACAGGGGCGTAGCTACCGCGCGGTATCTGTCGTATCAATGATACGGGGCTCCCCAAGCGCAGTCCAATTCTCAAGCTCTTGCATAAATTTAGTAAAATCTAACAGAAAAGTCACAATAAAAACTTAACCTATCCCGATCCAGAATGCTCGAATTTTCGAGCTGGCGTCGTTCGCTCTTTGATGAAATCGGTTCCGAATCAGGATGCTCCTCTATATTTCTAGGTCGCTTCGCTCGCATTACCTGCTCTTACTAAAATAACAATGATCTGAGCTGAATTAACTTTCTAAATCAGAATACAATTTTGATTAAAAAAAATCTGCTTTGGAGCTTCCGTGTGTAGTGCCCCCAACAAATTTTGATACAGGGTCTGGCTACACCAGTGGACATTTCGACTGTAGCAATTAACATTGTCGGATCTACATTTTTGCGATTTTTAAAAAAAATGTTCCCGCAAATATATGGAAGCAATTTAAAAAAAATCGTTAGAATGTACATCCGACAATTTTAATTGCTACGGTCGATTTATGTCATTGGAAATCTCTTTCCACGACTATAATTTGTTTCTATGACAGTCCGTTCGATATATACCTGTGAAATATTCTGTTTTGTTTTTATAAATAAATGAAATTAAGAAATATCACTCTTGTGCTGTACTTACTAAAATATTGATTATCAATTTTTCTGTTTCTTGTTGATTTAAATAACTGTGCGTTTGTCTCAACAAGTAAAAAAATTGATATTACATTGAATGGGTTAGTAGTGTTGCCAGACATATTTTTCACCGTTTCAAACGTTATTACATTTAATCGCACTCATTTCCTATTTTCAAAATTGTTAAACGTTATATAACTTTTTACACTATTTTCCAATTATTCCCTAGTTCCAAGGTTTGAGACTTTTAAGTTTGGCAACACTATTTAAACGTAAATGTACATTAGTGCAATTTAGCGCTTTTGTGGCACTTGGGTGAAATCGTGGCGTTATTATTGTAGTCTGTTACAAGTGTTATTTCCTAAAAAAAAGTATTTTAAGAATAAATGATTTAAGTGTCGAGTCTTTATGTCGTTTTATTTAATACTAGCTTCTGCCCCCGACTTCATCCGCGAACCTATAACTTTCCTCAAGAATTGGGCTATCCAATGCAAAAAGAATTTGAATGAAATGATCGATCATTTCATGAAAACATCAATTCTAAGATCTGGCCACGACACTTTAGAATTATTTGTTTAAAATCATGCTACCTATGATGTTCCAAATCAACGAGACGTTTCTTGAAATTCGGAAAAATCAGTTTACTTCGTCTGAATAAAAATACGTCTTTAGGTATTATGCAGCAATTCGAATAAAAAAACAATAATATTCTATAATTATTTTGGTAATTTTAATTTGTAATTAAGCGGAACAGGTTACTAAATATATCCACGTCTATTGTATTTTTTAATTTGTAATTAGTTAATATTCACCACAATAATCAAAATCTGAATCTAAAACTTCCATGAGAAAAGATTAATTAGAATCACTCTTGTCATTTTTGAGTTAGTAAATGCTGTATCAAGATCACAACAAGACAACAATAACACTCCATCTTGTTTTGGAAAATTGAGGTTTACGTTAGTATAGCATTGCCATATAAAAACTTTGCAAATAATTCGAGTGTCTACTTTCGTTTGCCAGACTTTACCTCTGCGGATTAAATAATATAAAACATTAAATCAAAAATTATTTAATAATAACAATGTAAAACTTATTAATATTGTACTAATAATATAATTATGAAATAGTTGGGGGGAAACATAAATTATTAATTATGTGACATTATATAGATCATAACTGAAGTTCTTGTAAACTAAATTACGCTTGATTTCTTGCATTTTTTTATACGTAGGTATGTACGTGTATTTTTGTACACGGCTGCTTATTGGTGGCCGCTCAGGCACTAAAGTTTATAAAATAAGTTGAATATTTTACCAACGGCGTTTGTGACAATTAAACACAAGTTTTTCACTGGTAAAAGGATGTTCATATTTTTTATTATTCTACAGCCAGTTCTAGGTTTGAAACAGACAGCAAAAGGATAAAGCAATTTAGCCAAAAATCGCTCCGCGCATACCTAAGCGGATCGCAGAGCTTTATTAACTTTTATGAACTTTATTTCTAGTGACATACAAGTGCAAATTTGTATAAACATTGACTTTTGGCGTTCCTGAGCGCGATAGCACAGTCACGTTTGTACTTTAAGACACTAGTAATAAGATTCAATGTCATAAAAATCCTTACTCTGCCCCCATTTTGGGCATGTGTGTGTCAGGCCTTGAGTTCTCGTAACCGTCACCACACAAGTAACACCTCAAAGACTGAGGAACTATTCAGTTTTGAACATAATAAAATACCCAACTCAAATTACCCACTATTATTTTGACATAAATCTAACCACAATGACTAGTTGTTTGTCTGCAGCGATGGTGACACGTTTCTTCCAAGAACATTTTCTTTATATTTCAGTTTCTTTACGTTGGTTGGGTCGTTGAGAGCTTCTTCATCTTGGCGTTCTAATCTCTGGTCTTGGACAGCCTCTGGAATAAGTAAAATAAAGGAGTTGTAACTTTAACTTTGTAACTTTATACAGAGAAGGCATCAGCAGAGGTCGCCACACTTGCTCAAGGCAGATTGGCGATTTCTGACTTAGATTAATAGGGTTCTTCACAATGGGGTCCAAACGCCTCCTGCCGGAGGCTATACGCGGGGGTCGTGCGGTCCATGACCCTTTGGGTGTGGGCGCGTTCATTGGGGCTGCGGCCAGCCCGCCGGTTAAACGCGTCCCAGAGGGTCATGGCCTTCCGGATGGCCCGAGGATACCGCACAGTCTCCTGCGAGGCGGCGAGCCTCCTTGCCGGATTACCGCCATGGGATCTAGAGGCAAAGGTCCTTGCGCACATTTGGGAGTGGCGCGAGGAGGCGAAACGCCGGGGTTTAACTCCGCTGCCGCAAGAAATCGCGGCACAGCGGACAGAGCTCCGGCGGGATCTCATGGCGGCATGGAGAGTGTGATTGAGTGAGCGCTGGGCACGCCACAATTGCGGCGATAAGAACCCTCTTTGAGGAGTGGCTAGAGAGGCGCCACGGCGTCCTCAACTTCCGCCTGACGCAGGTCCTCACCGGACACGGCTGTTTAGGGAGGTTCCTGTTCAAGATAAGGCGGGAGGAAACGCCCGGGTGTCACCACTGTGTGGATCGCCCGGTGGACATGGTGGAGCATACGGTGGAGGTCTGCCCGGCTTTGGCGGAGCATCGCCGTGTCCTCGTGGAGGCGATCGGCGGCGGTGATCTCTCGCGTCCGGCCCTGATTCGGGCCATGGTACGGAGCGAGAGGAAATGGGAGGCGGTCACCTCCTGCGAAGCAGTAATGCTCGCGAAGGAGGAGGCGGAACGCGTGAGGGAGAGGCAAAACTCGCGCCCTCACGCCCCTTACCGCCGCAGGAGGAGACGCCTTGGGCGTCGGGAATCGCGAGCCGATTTCCGGCCACCGTAGGTGCGGGCTTGCGGACGGTGAGCAATGGGTAGCTCGCCGCCCGATAAGGACCAGGCCCGGGTCGATGGCGCGTTGTGTTCCACGCGCGCCTCAAAGAGATGTCAGTAGAATTGACGGGGTCCGCTAGGGCCGATATCTGCCGGGGTTGCGAATAAGGCCGAAAGGGAAATCGTGGCCCCCGGCAACATGGCAACTGAAGGAACATAGGTGGGTTTTAGTCAGTAAGAGTCTGACACGCCCTCCTGCTCCACCCAGAGCGGGAGAAGTTATTTGATAATTTCCAACCCAAAAAAAAAGGGTTCCTCACAATTCTCGCATACGGCCCTAGTCCAGGCCATGGTACGGAGCGAGAGGGCATGGGAAGCCGTCACCTCCTTCTGCGGAGCAGTAATGCTCGCGAAGGAGTATGCGAAACGCGTGAGGGACAGGCAAATTTCACGCTCTCACGCCCCTAGTCGCCGCAGGAGACGCCCTGGGCGTCGAAAATCCCAGGCCGATTGCCGCCCACTAGGCGCGGGCTTGCGGACGATGAGCAATGGGTAGCTCGCCGTCCGATAAGGACCAGGCCCGGGTCGACGGCGCGTTGTGTTCCACGCGCGCCTCAAAGATATGTTACCACCACTGACGGGGTCCGCTAGGGCCGATGCCTGCCGGGATCAAAGTCTGAAAGGGGTTACCGTGGCCCCTGGCAACACACAGGCAACTGAAGGAACACGGGTGGGTTTTGGTCAGTATGAGTCTGACACGCCCTCCCGCTCCGCCCAGACCGGGAGAAGTTATTTGATCGTCTACCACCCAAAAAAAAAAGGGTTCCTCACAATGTTTTTCTTCACCAGGCCTAATCAGCCTATAATGTTCATACTGACTGGCCGTAATCCACGACCCCCGGACCTTGTGTGGGTTGGTGGATATCACATGTCTTCGAATTTTTGTATCTAGGACATGCCGGTTTCCTCACAATGTTTTCCTTCACCGTTTTGAGAGCAGACTATAAATTTTGCTGAAACTTGCTACAAAATGGTACGATATTGCTTTTCTATCTGTTCCTGGACATATAGTTCTCCTGGTTAGCATATGCACCACCTGCATCTAGCAGATTCCTAAAATCATAATTTTTGTTGAGCGGAGCTTTACCCAGGCTGCATGCTCTAAACTTCTCTGCTTTTAAGTGTGGACTTATTAAAATCCTAGGTCTTTAATCAGTCAACCACCTTCTATGTTAACAGAATACTAATCATCATTTTTGGGTAGTGCGGAGCCTTACACAAGCTGCGTATTCCAGTTTGTGTTTGCCATTTACATTTCTTTCGCTCCATTTGTAAGTATTATTAAATATAGGGTGACTGGTAATTAGCGACCGATACTTAAACAGGTGATTTAACTCATAATTATGAACAAATTTTACTATGAGACCAAACCTGAAATCGCGAAAAAAATCTGCTGTTCCTTACTTTTTGACGAGTTATGCAAACATAAATGTGGGGAACAGCTAATTTTTTTCGCGATTTTCGGTTTGGTCCTACGGTAAAAGTTGTTCATAATGATAAGTAAAGTCACGTGTTGAAGTATCACTAATTACCAGAGATCGGAATTGGGTGTGTGAAAATACCTAAAGTTTGCAGCGAGACATATCATAGAGCTGTTACAACTTAAGTGGTTGTAACAGCTCTATGATATGTCTCGCTGCAAACTTTAGGTATTTTCACACACCCAATTCCGATCTCTGCTAATTACCAATCACTCTATATATTTTATAGTACCTACTTAATTTATAATTTATTTATAATAATAAGATCTAGCCCTAACCTAGGCACTTGAGGATTTTATGACAGTGTCAGCAAACAGAATGAGTGACTGAAAAGAATATAAGATTAGAATTATTACAAAAAAAAAAAAAACTGATTATTTGCCATCAATATTACCTACGCCGGTGACACTTGGGGGAGGCCTATGTCCAGCAGTGGACGTCTTTTGGTTGAAATGATGGTTGTGATGCCTTAGCGTATTGGTGGTTTTTTTTAAAAGTATTTCTAATTATTTACTTACTATTATAAGGTGTATATCTATCAGACAGTAAGCTTTCTAAGTTATATCCTATGACTCCAACCACTCCTGCAACCGGCAATGTGAAGTATGGTGCGTTTGATCTTAAGAATTGCAATAATATGGGCCACATCTGAAAAAAACCATAGACAATATATTATTTTTTGTGTAATTATATATAATTTCTTTATTTCAGAGTATCCATAACAGAATCATCCATATTTGTATTAGTAAGTACTTAGGAAACCTGTTAGTAAACCACAAAAAAAAAAAAACAAACAACATCAAGTTGACACATGGAGTGTGATCCAGTGTTTAAGAAAAGGACTAACTGGTCTGCTATTACTTTCAGAATGCTTTTGGAGCTTGCTCAGATACGGTGCAATATGGAAGCTACTCTCTTTCTCATGATAGCATGAAAGCCATCAATCTGAGCCCCCATAAACATACCGGATGCACTACAGTATCTCGGCAGCCCCAAAAACATCTTAAAAGTGTTATTATATTGTATACTTAGGGCATTGAGTGTCCGCTGAGTACAGCTGACCCACAGGGTGCACGAATAAAACGATTGGCAGTATGCCCTGAACATTGTAAACATTACCTAATTTGGGCACCGTTTAAACCTGCAAGCCAGCGTAATGTTGAGGTACAAATTTTTACAGGCTACCAAGGGATGGGTGAAAAAATACAGCGGTTTGGGTCATAATTTTAGGGGCTATTTAAACTACGTAACGGTAAGCAAGTAGGTTTTAGAGAGCGGTAACGTCGAAAAACCTTTGTATGTTTTCAGTAAGTTAAAATTGGCGCGGAATTAAATTAACCTTAATTTTTCAAGTTTTTAGAACTGAAGTTTTTGTTTATATAAAGTGTTACGTAATAACTCTTGTGCTTTGATAACAGTATTCAAAACCGTGAAATATTATCTTAAGTTTTAAGGTTATGTAAGCGGTTGATAACATTAGTTTTATATTTCAATTCTTAAATGAGAATTACTTACTTTTGATATTAATTATGAGCGCTAATATAAAGATTAGTGAATTTTTAAACTATAGTGTAAATCAATATTGTAATACAACTGTATTCACCGAATAACAGCTGACATATTTGACAACAACCAGGGTTGCCAGATGCAGTGTTGCCAACTGCACCGTAATTACGGTAAAAACACCGTAATCAGCATAGATCTACCACCTACCGTAACAATGTAATTACGGTGTTAAAAAACACCGTAATGGGGCAGATGGATTATTGATCGTATTTTTATTTCATAAAATGGTAAAATTTTAAATGGCAGTGGACTAGGGAGAATTCCCCAACCATAGATAAAATTTTGAAACAATGTAAAACGTAAAAACTATAGAGTTGCCTAATTTGACAGACTTCAACCTTTTTAGGGTTCCGTATTTATTACCAACTTTCTTCATTTCGGTATTTTTTTGCGTAATTGCGTTGTAATAAATCTGCATGGGTACAGGTCGTTTGTTTCTCTCGCAGTTGAGTTGATGCTTAGGAGACAGAATACTGAAATGTATAAAAATGATCATGATCACAGTTATTTTGTCATATTCAGACTAATTAAAATATGGAATAAGCGATTTTTTTTTTTGTTTTTTTCAAACAACAATTTAATTTACACCACTTTTTAAAATCTACCGTATTTTTTTAAAATCTACCATATTTATAAACTGGAAACACCGTAATCCATTAATTGGGGTTGGCAACACTGGCCAGATGTGATTTTTTATTTCTCCCCAAATTTGAAATAATTTTTCTCCAAAATGATACCATTTTTCTAAGTTTTACCCAAAGTCAAGGAATTTGTACTATCAAGAAATTGTAACGAAAAAAACTTTTTACCAAAAAAAAAAAAACAACCAACTTCAAAAAAAAAACACAACAAAGTAAAAATAACTTTAATTTCGGAAGTCGGTGTCTGGTTTGAATTTTCGTTTTTTGCCACCGACTTCCGAAATAAAAGTTATTTTTCACTTTGTAGTGTTTTTTTGGAAGACGATTGTTTTTTTATTGTATTTTAAAAAAAATTCACTTTATAAAATTTATATGGGACCACTTAGAGAGCATACCCTTTCAAATAAAAAAAATATTTTCAAAATCGGTCTACAATTGACGAAGAAATCGGTGGACATACAAGCATACATACGCTATGACCATAATAACCTCCTCCTTTTTGAAAGTCGGTTAAAAACAAAGTGTAAAACCTGCGTTCTTTTGGCAAATGAAGTAAATTTAAAACATAATTTACCAGCAATCTGCAGTTCAGCTTCCCAAGCTGGACTGTATCGTCTTGATTTTGACATGATTTAAAATAAATAGTACGTAACACTAACTCAACAGAAAGACATTTTATCTTTGAACTTTGAAAAAATTTAGATAGATCGAAATAAATCTTATCTCTTCGAAAGTGTGAAACAATATTAACACAACAATCATGAGTGAATAAAACGAAAGAACAATATACAATATGTAGAATATTGTGGAAGTAGAATGAACCAAACTATTAAGAGATACGAACTGAAAAACGAGCGTACTCACAGATTTCGAGATCTGTGACCGTACTGTTTTATCAGCGTACTGTGTGTTCGGAAAACATGAAACATAATTTAGAAAACTATAAAAATAAAAACCCCAAAATTCTCCATGGATTTTTTCTTTTCTCCAATAATTTCTCCAAATATTTCATTTCGCCAAAATTTCTCCAGGAGTCAAATTTTTACCCAAAATTGCGAAAAAAATACCCAATCTGGTAACCCTGACAACAACTTGAAAGGACATGTCCTAAAATGGTTTTTTATTATTCAATAATTCTAACCAGGATAAGTTAAATATATTTGAATAGACATCCCAAAAACTAGTGGTTCTAACTATATCATACATTTTTAAAGACCTCCAATTTTGAGAAAAATCTTTTTTATTTTAGTAAGAATTTACTCCTAAAACGAACAAACCTTTCTAATTATCTAGGATAATATAGTGAACACACCCTATAAAACAGTAAACTTGTCAAAATTGACACATGTTACTGTCATTACTGTGAATTCATTGACAGTAATGACAGTACTATGTGTCAATTTGTGTCATATTGACATATTCAAATAGTAAACTTGTCAAAATTGACACATGTTACTGTCATCACTGTCAATTGATTGACAGTAATGACAGAACCATGTGTCAATTTATATCTTATTTGTCATAGTTGCCATCAACAAATAAAATATTTGTACTTTAAATAGTTTATAATTTTTCTCATAAATGGAGGGGTCTAAAAATATTATTTCAGTGGTTCCTAGTTCCATATTTTATCGTTTTTATTTATATGTAGTTTGATGCTGGTTAGATTTTTCTCGGAATAAAAAACCAACGTCCCTACAAAAAGCGGACATCTCCTTTGCAAAAGAAGAGGGCAGTGTTTCCACTCACGTTTTTGATTTTTTCCCTGTTTCTTAATGAATTATCCCTAAAAAATCTTCAAAATTCCTTAGTTTAGGGAGCATGATTGTAATAATTAATATAACACATCATTCCACATATTATAACATAAAATACCTACAAAAAAACATAATATTAATCTTTTAAGTTTCTATGTTAATTAATGTAATTGGTGTTGTACCGTTTTGATTAACTATAAATAAATAAATAAAAATTACAAAATCAGATAAGCCGGGACATTACTCCCATTGACTGTCACGAGCTCTTCTGGAAATCGATAACAATTAAAATTCTATTGTGTCTCATTAATGACAGTTGAGCTCTTATACACTTTTTCGCTGTGTTTACCATAGCACAGATATATACCATAGCACCGGTTTATAATGCGACTTAGTTTCGATATAGTCTACTACGGTAATCGCACAATAAAATTAACATGGAAAACTAAAATTAATCAGATTACGTTCATTACGAGTTTGAAGGAATCCCCTATAATAGTTCAACTGTCACGAGGATCGAATTCTATTGTGTCTCATTAATGACAGTTGAAAGGATAATAATTAAATCAGTGGATGCCATAGAATAAACAATAGGGTTACCAACTCTAGTTCAATTTTTCCCCAAAATTCCCTAAATGCCTGTCAAAATAAAAATATCCCTAAATCGTGTAAAATAATAATTATTGGTCATTTTTCCCTAAAAAGAGAAGAAATCCCTAAATGTGGAAACACTGAAAGAGGGTCGTGACAATAACAAAATTTATTTAATTTTACACAGTTTAGTTTAGAAATCATTTAAATTTGTTGCAGAATCAAATCAGAATCAGTCTTCAAGTGTTGGTGTCCTGCTGGTTCTGTAGGCTCTGCTAATGTACAGACGCCAGCACTTCAAGCCACTACAATCTGTCAAATTTATTTAATAGATTTTCAACTTTATAATTGATGTGTAAGGTTCAAAGTTGATTGGGAAAATTTTACAGTTTCGGGTAGCTTGATGTGCTGGCGTCTGTACATAAACTCTACGCCAAAAGCAAAACATTCCCACTGAATCAAATAATATTATCACTTTTGTTTGTACACAACACGTATTTAATTCATATATATTTTTGTGGGTGTACCTGCTACAGGAACACCTCTGCCTACCTCTTCGGGGAAACAAAGCGTGATATTGTGTTAAGATAAATTTTATTTTCAGAACGATTCGTTTTCTACTCATCTGTCATTTCACTGTCATTGAGAGACGTCAGAGAATTGAAAACATAAATAACCTCAAATAATTGACGCAATTTGCGAATAAAATAAAATAATGTGTTTGTAACTAAAATAATCCATACTAACGTATTTATTTATAAAAAATGTCACAAACGCAACTCTGCAACTGCCTTTCTAGACTCCACTTAACGAGAAACGAGTCTAAATATTTACGTAACTATGTGCAGGTTTTGGTTCGAAATAATTCTTCTAAAACCGCTCAACAGAAGACTGCTACGTCTATTTATCGTTCTATGAATATATTTGATAGGAATGCGAAGACTTTGCAGAGGGAGAGGTCAGCAAGGAGGGATGATTACCACTTGTCAGAGTATATAAAAGAGGAGGTTGGTTGGCGGACTGCCGACCGGGTTTTAGATATCAAACGTGTGTTTACTAATGCTGTTGAGCTTGGTAAGTTAGTTATTGAAGATTCTATAATGTATGAAAGTATTTGCCTGACAACCAACAATATTTTGTTGATAACTTTTGTCATAATAATCTATTGAAAAAGTAGTAGGTAGCTAAATAGTGTAATTATTAAGTTGAGTGTTAATACACTTCCGTTCATGATTAACTAGTTGCGCCCCGCGGTTTCACCCGCATATGTCTCGATCCTGTGGGAATATCAGGATAAAAAGTATCCTATGTCCTAAGCCAGGTCATGGTCTACACGTGTGCCAAATTTCATCCAAATTCGTGCAGCCGTTTTAGTGTGAAAGCATAACAAACAAACTCACTTTTGCATTTAAAATGCACATCTTTCATGAACAGACCTTTGGGTTATAGTCATGTAAAAACTACAAGAAGTATCTATTCAAAATAAAATAATTTGAACTTTTGAATAAATTATCTATCCCTGTACGGTTTCTATTTTGCCATTTTCTTACTACATAAGTTATTTATTTACGCCCAAAGATGAGTTAAAATTAGTGTTAAATAATGGAAGTTTCGACGCTCATAACTTTCAAACCAATATTTATTTTCCTATTTTGCTTCCATACAGCACGCGTAGCATGACCACCGTAGAAACGGGTTTTGTCGACCGAAGAATAGACAAAATGACAGATTGTGATTGTTTATCTGTCATTTTGTCTATTCTACCGTCGACAAAACCCGTTTCTTGCTGGGCTAGATAATGACTAGACAAATTGATATAATTTTGAACGTACAACTGAGGGGTTAATCTCCCTGATAGAACCCTTCTGTCTTAACTAAAAAACAGTGGCACTCCGGGAGTGTCGACAGAAGTGAAAACTTGAACAAGATCGCCTTGGTGGAAGAAATATACTTGTATAGAAAACCGTAGAAAACGTATCCGTAATGTTATCTAAATAAAGAGCACAATCGCATTTGCAAAAAAAAATACTTCCAAAACCTTTAAAGTAAAAATACTTGTATAGAACATTGATCCGTAACGTAATATAAATAAAGAGCACAATCGCGTTTACAAAAATGAGGCGTCGGTAACGGTGTCGCAAGTTAAATTGGTTTTTCCCGTCTCAAAAATGCCCAACGCGCCTAAAGAAGTTTTGGGCAAGAAACTCCACCATTACTCTTTTAAAATATTTTGTATAGGTACCTACATTAGTTAAATAATTATATGTGAAGACGGAGGCGGAAAAATGTTACACATCAAAAAAACCTATAATTTAATTGAAATGATTCTAAAACAGTCCATTAATAAAAATATGAAAATTCTATTTCAGGTGCAAGTCGTGGCTATGTGTCCCGTCACTTCTTTCCGGACAGCGTCGAGAAGGTGACGTTATGTGACATTTCACAGACGCATCTCGACAAGGCAATAGTAGGAGATGGAGTTAAGTTTGATAAAAGAGTTATGGATGAGGAGAATATTGACGTAAGTTTTTGTTTTATTTGCCAACACTGTTCCACTACTTACTTGGCAAAGGCCTTATTATTGGCCCACTGTAGGGCAAAGGCCTATTCTCATACAGAGAAAGGCGTTATTATTACTGCTACGGCGTATTTTTTTTATTTTTTTTCAAGATATTTTTACCGTCTTGGGACGCCATTAAGACTGTGACCGAATTCAGTCGTATAGCGATCGCTATCTATATCGAAACCAGGGATGTTACGGAAGTCGTATTCCCGGAGCCGGAACCGGAATCGAAGGTTTTAATTGACCGTAATCGGATTCGGGACCGAAACCGGAACTGGGTTCGAAGATGGAAGTAGAAGAAACATGTGCTATGGGAAGTCTTAATGAAGAAATTGAAATAGAATTCAGTCTCTTTAATCAGTTTATCGCGAGTGTATATATAATAAACTAAAATTACACTGGTGACGAGTTCGCGCTCTAGTCACGTGCATCGCTGCTTTTCGATCTTCGGTATAACTCCGATTCAAAATTATCGGATCCGAAGTCGGAATCAGAGGTGTAAAATTAATCGGAACTTTCTACCTTTCGGAACCGGAACCGAAGCTCCGTAACATCCCTGATCGAGACTGCAGGGCCAGCACAGCACTGTTAATAGATGGCCTGCTAACAAATTACCAGTGGGTTAACTATTTTGCTTCTTTTCTCTCTTGCAGTTCATGCTAAAGGCATCAATTTCATATAAACCTACTTAAATCTTCTGTAATTATTTTGTTTTGTTTAGCTTCCAGATAACAGTGTAGATCTACTAGTATCATCATTAGTACTGCACTGGGTGAATGACCTACCAGGCTGCTTCGATAGGATCATGAAATGCTTGAAACCTGATGGGGTGAGTTGCCATTTCCAGTTACAATATTAAATGAGCAATATTTGTATACGTATACAGGATATTTTTTTAACTAGTGCACGTTTTCGCTATTTCCGGTTTGGTCTCATAGTAAATGTTGTTTATAATGATGAGTAAAGTCACGTGTTTAAGTTTGCGCACTGGTTAAAAACTTACCCTATATACAGGTTACACGTCGGCAATCCGTTAAGAGGATGAACGAGAGGTCATTTGCAACCAAATTACCCCTGATGACCCCTATGCCAGTGTCAACCATTATCGAGTAATATGACTTTTTTAACCGACTTCCAAAAAGGAAGAGGTTATATGTTCGTCGCATATGTTTGTTTTTTTTAATCTATGTCCACCGATTTCTCCGTCAATTGTGGACCGATTTTGAAAATTATTTTTTTGTTTGAAAGGGCATGCTCTCGAAATGGTCCCATATAAATTTTACTAACTTTGCTTTGATAGTTTTTGAGTTAGCTTCAATAATACGTACTTTTTCCCACTTAGTATGTGGATGATGTGATAAGTTCCTGTCACTGTTATTTACATAGCAGGTAGTGATTTTCGAACTTGTGTGGGGTAGGTACCACCATTAAAAAGCGAAAAAAAAAACTAAAAAAAAAAAAAACATCCGACTTCCAAAAAACACGACAAAGTGAAAAATAACTTTAATTTCGGAAGTCGGTGACAAAAAACGAAAATTCAAAACCAAAGAAAGACACCGACTTCCGAAATTAAAGTTATTTTTCACTTTGTAGTGTTTTTTGGAAGTAGGTTGTTTTTTTTTTTGTAAAAAGTTTTTTTTGTAATGTAGATAGTAAAAATATAAAATGTACCCAATAACCCTGATATACAGGATTAATGGTTATACGTCGGCAATACATTAAAGGGATGTAGGTGAGGTCATTTACAACCAAATGACGCCGTTTGACTCCTATGCAAATGTCAACAATTTTCTAGTCATTTGACATTTTATATTTTTATTTCATACATTTTAAAATACAGGTTTTTTTTTTAACCAGTGCGTAAACTTAATCAAGTTACAAAAAAAAATCAGCTGTTCCCTACATTTTGACGAGTTGTGAAAAATGTGAAATTAATCGAAAATGGTTGACATTTGCATAGGAGTCAAAATTACCCCTAATTTGGTTGGTGCGGGTGGGGCCGGATCTGGCGGAGAGCCAGTTCGGTTTCCGCAGGGGGCGCTCTACGGTAGACGCCATCATGCGCGTGCGGGCCCTCACGACGGGGGATGCTGTAGCCCGGGGTGGGGTCGTCTTGGAAGTGTCTCTAGACATCGCCAATGCCTTCAACACCCTGCCTCTGTCGTGTGTTGTGTGTGCGCGCCGACCTCCCTAGCGGCGTCAGCGTCATTTGTTACGCTGACGACACGTTGGTCCTGGCGCAGCGGAGGTCGTACCAGGCGGCAGCTGACTTAGCGACACGCGGGATTGCGACAATCGTTGACAGGATCCGGCAGCTGGGACTCGAAGTGGCCCTGCACAAGTCCGAGGCCATGGGTTTTTCATGGACCTCGGAATGCGCCACCGTCGGGTTTCCAGGTAATGGCAGGAGGGGTTCACATCGGTGTCGAGTCGACGATGAAATATCTGGGACTCGTTCTCGACAGCCGGTGGAACTTCGTAGAACATTTCCGACGTTTGGCTCCCAGACTGGAGCGGGCCGGGGCTGCCTTGAAGCGGCTCCTGCCCAATCTAGAGCATCCAAACGCCTCCTGCCGGGTGCTCTACGCGGGGATCGTGCGGTCCATGGCCCTCTACGGGGCGCTGGTGTGGGCGCGTTCATTGAGGCTGCGGCCAGCCCGCCGGCTGAACGCGTCCCAGAGGGTCATGGCCATCCGGCTGGCCCGAGGATACCGCACGGTCTCCTGCGAGGCGGCGAGCCTCCTTGCCGGATTACCGCCATGGGGTCTGGAGGCAACAAAGGTCCTCGCGCACATCTGGGAGTGGCGCGAGGAGGCGAAACGCCGGGGCTTAACTCCGATGCCGCAAGAAATCGCGGCACAGCGGACAGAGCCCCGGCGGGATCTCATGGCGTCATGGATGTATGCTCACTGTTGTATGGTCCCTGCAGATTGTCTGCTTACGTGTCCTAATATTAATATAACTAATAAAATAAAATATCTAGGAATTGTAATAGATGAAATCCTATCTTTTAAACAACACATAGTAGCTTTAAATAATAGAATGCGTAAGCTTATATTCGTTTTCAAAAAGCTACGTTATATTGCAGACCCAACATTAATTAGGCGCGTTTACTTTGCCCTCTGTCAGTCAATTTTGACTTACTGCATTACCTCTTGGGGTGGAGCAGGTAAAAGTTTGCTACTACCTATTGAAAGAGCTCAAAGAGCAATTCTTAAGGTTTCTACTTGCCGCCCTTTCCTTTTTCCCACTAACCTACTCTATAAATCCTGTGAAGTACTAACAGCTCGACAGTTATTCATAATGAGCACCGTATTAAAACAACACGCAGCCCTCCCATATAACACTGAATTTACTAAAAAGAGACGGAAAGACATAGTTTGCCCTACAAAAAGTACAAAACATGCCTTCGCAGCCAAATTTTTTGTCTACCTAGGACCATTACTTTATAACAGACTAAATGCGAGAGCAGAATTTTATTCTCTAAATTATAATAATTGTAAAAGAACTCTCAAGGAAGCTCTTCAAAGTATGTCCTATGAAGATACAGAGAAACTATTAGTTGTACTTAAATAAATAAAAAATTGTACTAATTAAGTTTAGCTAAGTAATGATAGTTACTAAGATTTTAGCAAGTAGGATTTATTGTACTATTTACACCTTTTTACATACCTATTAGATGTCTAGATTTTTTAAAATTTAATGTGATTATTTAGAAATAGTATTATACCTTGCCTCGCCTGAAACACAGGATGACCTAGTTCAGGCACATAACATATTGAATTTTTCGTAGATTTAAGCATATTTGTATTTAGTGTTTTACCTTTTTATATGAATAAAGTTCTATTATTATTATATTACTATTATGACCTTTATTTAATTATTTACATATAAATTATATTTTTAAATATTAGAACAAAATTATATAAAAACATTTAAAAATATAAAAAATAGTAGCCCACCGGTATCGGGAACAGGGTCCAAGCTACCGGCGGTCAGGGCTCCAGAGAGAGGAACCTCCTGACAATGCGAGCCGTGTCCAGGAGTACCGCCTTCTGAATCAAGCCCTTGATCCAGCTGCCCAACGCGAGCCTCCTTAGGTGTTGGTCAAGGCTCTTGGCAATTAAGCCATTGGCTGATACGACTATCGGCACAATGATCGCTGAGTCCACATCCCACATGTCGACAATCTCGCGAGCCAAGTCAAGATACTTGATTTGTTTGTCTTTCTCGGCTTTCACGAGATTCCCGTCATGTGGGACTGTTATGTCAATAATCATTGTGCGCCGTTCTACTCGATCCACCACCACTATATCAGGTTTATTGGCAACAATAGTCCTGTCAGTGATGATGGATCGATCCCAGTACAATGTGATATTTCCATTTTCGAGAACTGGATCGGGCACATACCTGTAGTACGGCACTTCCGATTCCACAAGGCCGTATTTCAGAGCAAGTTGCTGATGGATAATCCTGGCTACAAGGTTATGTCTATGTAAGTACTCTTCGTTAGCTAGACGAGAACACCCGGAGATAATGTGTCGGATTGATTCTCCCGGCCGGTGGCATGCCCGACAGATGTCAACCGTGCCATCCTTCACAATAAATCTCCGGTAATTGTTCGTCATGATAACTTCATCCATAATTGCACAGATAAAACCTTCGGTCTCCCCGAAGAGGTCACCAAAACGTAGCCAGGTCACGGACGCTAGTAAATCTACATCGGGTCCATGTAGGGCCCGGAAAAAGCGTCCGTGAAGCTCCTTACTCTGCCATACCTCCTTGCGATCGTTAGTGTCAAGCACTACAGGCTTGCACCAGTTCTCTTTAGCCAAGGAGAGCGGGGTGAGACCCTTGTCCACCGCGACCACATCTCGATGCATCCTCACGTCGGCATCTAGGAAATATTCCCTAAGACTGCATATCTCGCGATTGTGGAGGGTCTTAGCGTTTAAAAAGCCTCGGCCTCCACACTTTCGCGGGATATACAGTCTCATTACCGATGACCGTGGGTGATGCATTCGATATGCAGTCAGCAGCGTACGGACCCTCCTATCCAGGGCGTCGAGTTCGGTCTGAGTCCATTTGAGTATGCCGAAAGAGTACATCAAAACCGGCATGACCCAACCGTTGAAGGCGCGCACCTTGTTTCCGCCTGATAGGAGACTATTAAATACTTTCTTCAGGCGGCCAAAGAAGCGCTCCTTCAACGATTGCTTCATGTCAGTAACATTGATGCCCAACGCTTCCGACATACCCAAATACTTATAGGTTTCGGATGCGGAGAGGGCTCTAAGGTTTATGGAATCCGAGAGTTGGGCTCCCACGGATTCCACAATCCCCCCTCGCTTTACATGCATGACCGCACATTTGTCCACACCAAATTCCATCCTGATGGCGCTACTGAAAGTTTCAGTTACTTTCAGTAGCTCCATCAGTTGCAAATTGTTGGGGGCAAAGAGTTTTAGGTCATCCATGTATAGGAGGTGAGATATAACCTGACCTCCTCTCCTCAACCGATAGCCAAGACCTGAATCCTCTAGCAGTGTGCTTAGAGGATTCAGGGCTAAGCAGAACCAAAGCGGACTCAAACTGTCACCCTGAAATATGCCTCGCTCTATCCTTATCGGTTCGCTATTCCTCTGGATATTTCGACATCCTGGATAGCGAAGGACCGTCCTCCATTGCCTCATACACGACATCAGAAAGGTGCGCAGAGTTGTATCTACTTTATACAACTCCAGCACCCTCATGAGCCATGTATGTGGCACCGAGTCATAGGCCTTCTTATAGTCTATCCAGCATGTCGACAGATCCTTTCGGGAACGGCGAACCTGTTGGCTAATGGCCATATCAATGAGGAGTAGCTCCTTAGTACCGCGGGACCCGTTCCTACATCCATTTTGAGAGGCAGACATGATGGAGTTGGTGTCTATATGTTTGTTAATTTTATTTTTTTACTATTATTATTATTATGGAGAGTGCGATTGTCGCAACCCAGCGCTGGGCACGCCACAATTGCGGCGATAAGACCCCTCTTTGAGGAGTGGTTTGAGAGGCGCCACGGCGCCCTCACCTTCCGCCTGACGCAGGTCCTCATCGGACACGGCTGCTTCGGGAGGTTCCTGTTCAGGATAAGGCGGGAGGAAACGCCCGGGTGTCACCATTGTGTGGATCGGCCGGAGGACACGGTGGAGCATACGGTGGAGTTCTGCCCGGCTTGGGTGGAACATCGCCGTGTCCTCGTGGAGGCGATCGGCGGCGGTGATCTCTCGCGTCCGGCCCTGGTTCAGGCCATGGTACGGAGCGAGAGGAAATGGCAGGCCGTCACCTCCTTTTGCGAAGCGGTAATGCTCGCGAAGGAGGAGGCGGAATGCGTGAGGGCGAGGCAAATTTGGCGCCCTCACGCCCCTAACCGCCGCAGGAGGAGACGCCCGGGGCGGGAATTGCGAGCCGATTTTCGGCCACCGTAGGCGTGGGCTTGCGGACGGTGAGCAATGGGTAGCTCGCCGTCCGATAAAGACCAAGCTCGGTTCGACGGCGCGTTGTGTTCCACGCGCGCCTCAAAGAGATGTCAGCAGATTTGACGGGGTCCGCTAGGGCCAATGCCTGCCGGGGCTGCGAATATGGGCCGAAAGGGACATCGTGGCCCCCGGCAACAGGGCAACCGAAGGAACACGGGTGGGTTTTAGTCAGTACTCGTCAAAATGTAGGGAAAAGCTGATTTTTTTCGCGATTTCCGGTTTTGTCCCATAGTAAAAGTTGTTCATAATGATCAGTAAATTCACGTGTTTAAGTTTGCGCACTGGTTGAAAAATTTCCCTGTATAAAATGTCAAATTACTCGAAAATGGTTGACACTGGCATAGGGGGTCATCATGGGTAATTTGTTTGCAAATGATCTCTCCTACATCCCCTTAACGAATTGCCGAAGTATAACCAATAACCCTGAATACAATACAGTAGACTATGTCGATATACGTATTATTTTACGTATCTTATTCATGTATCTATGTGTTTCATAGCGAAAGTTGTTTAGTATGGCAGGTAAAATCATCCCCTTGACGGATGCAGGTCACTAAATTGCCTCCCTGTATAATAAGGTATTCTGAACTGATCTGAACTACGCAGAAATGTCCCTCTCGTAAAAAATGCAGTTGTCTTGTACAGTCTATCGCACGTCCATGGGAACAACTTGATTTTGCCGGATCTTTGGGTCCTAGCATTAAGGGTCGTTTTTGTAGTTCAATTATTAAGGTAACATTTTCTTACATTTATTAACATTTATTTATTTTAAATAGAACAGCCGAAGCCAATTACACTACATATAATTTATTTAACACAGTCATGCATTCTTCTCACTAAAATTCAAACATTCTGACAGTGTCATCTTCCATTCATTCGCAAACATATCAAGATCTATGTTTGAGTTCAGGAGAGCGTTAATAGCGGCTAATGTCCAAGAAATAGGTGACTTGGAATGAGCAACAGTACGGAAAGTTGGAACAGCCAGTAAGTGGTGTTTTCTGCCACGACATTAATAGGGTAGTTGCCTTGGTAAAAAAAAAGAAATTCTATTTAGTCCGTCTTTCAGATAATAATAGTACATTACTGCCACGGTCTATAATGACTACTTTGCTGGTCGCGCTGATGATGGCCGATAGCGCAGCTCCAGGCCGACACAGCGCGGTCAGCGTGCAGCACTTGATGGACGAGCTGAGATAAAGGCCGAGGCCGTAGGTCGAGGCCTTTACAGCGAGGACAGCAAGAGCTGCAATGATGGCCAAGCTGGAAGGCCTAGAGCGTAGCTAGGCTAGCTCGAGGCAATCATAGCGTGACCAGCGAAGCAGTCATAGTGGGCCAAGGCTTGTATAGTGCTTTACTCAAAAATGCAAGTACCTAATCTAAATAAAACCAGCAAGTAATTTCAATAAAATATATATTAATTAACTAGAAAAATTATTAAAATGACAATTATGAAAAGTACAGTTACTAAAATTCAACACCGACTTTCCCGGTTTGATATTACTAATAGTTTGCGATAATTTTAATGCGGTGTTTGACTGCTGTATTATTTCTTCATTTATTACTTCAATTATTTCATAATTTTTTTCTTCATGTTCTTGAGCAGATGTTGAAGCTTCCTGGAACTCGTAAAACGTAGTTCGTTTTAAGTTTATACTTTGACCGATTTTTTGTGTAATTCTGTTTTTATTCTCCACCGATTTCTTCTATATAGCTCTCAGCAACTTGATCGGATTTCCATCCTCCATGCCTTTTTAGTGTAATAAGATTGGCCCCAGTATCGGCAAGAATAGTGGCCGATGAACGCCGGAAACAATGACCTGTAAATTGTTCCGGATGGGGCAGTTCTAAGTATGTAGCAATTATTTTGGGCATTTGAGCAATTTTATGCCTTCCTAATATTTGTTTGGTGCATTTGCACTTTTTATAATTTAAAAAAAATCGGTCCGTTTTTACGTCAACTGGACGTAGTGCGTAATATTTTTGCACCACTGCAAATGAGGCGTCACGAACAACGAAAGTACGATCAATCTTCGTTTTTGTATCTCGCAACGTAATTATCATTACGTTGATGTGAGTTTCCATGTCATTAACGGTGATATTGGTAATTTCGATGCATCGACATGCACCGTAAATGCCAAAAATAAGAACCACCTGTAACAATAACAAGTACAAGTATTTATTATGAGAACGTGTACAGTACAAATTTGGATTTTTAGATATAAATACTTACTTTCACCGCTAAGTACTCAGAGTCGGGGGCTTCATTTATAAACTTTTCTACATTTTGTGATGTCAATACTTTTGATTTTTTACATTTATATCCGTCTGACTGTCGTTTTAGCATACTCGTTAAATTGTGGTAATTTTTAATGTTCAAATTGTGCTTTATCAGAACCATGCATTTTAACATTGAATAGGTATTCCAGAGAGACGAAGGCTTCATTGTGTTGGAAAGATCATTGAAATACGCAAGAAAAACATTTTCGGATAAAGATTTAGATTTCCTACTGATTTTCCACTGCACAAATTTTTCATATGCAAGCTTATATTTTTCCTTTGAGTTTCGCGGTATTAAATTTTCAACCACTAATTTAGCTTCATCTTTAATGTCTGGCGGTGTTAAACACATTGAATCGGAAGAATTTTCGCTTTGAGAGCTCATTTTGAGCAAAAAGTCACTAAATAAAAATAAAATTTTCGCTGAACCGCGCTTTTGTTACTTCTTTGTTTTTTTTTTATAACAATGGTAGTTGGAACTATACAGCCAAATATGGAATAAAATCTTTTTGTACCTATCTCTATAAATACAAACAGCTGTGTTTTAAATAAAATCTTTTTGCATTTGATTTTTTAAAACGTTGAAACGTCAAAATAGCGGCCGGCAATGTTTTGCCGGCCTGTTAGAGCGACCAGCAAAACTTTTCCGGCCGCTCCTTGAAACAGAACGGCAAGGTCGACTTTGCTCAAACAAGGTTGTCAAAATAATGACCACATTACATGCATTTTTGAGTAAAAAAATATTGACACCTATTTTTAGCTTTATCATATTAATCTAAAATAACTTAGAAAACACGCATTAAAGTTGAGAAGTGAGGGCTCTCTACGTCACAACGCAGTATTAAATCTAGCAAGGCGTGACGTAGCTTCATCTTTTGATTACGTCAAAAAAGAAAAAATACGTGATCAATATTTTTTAATAACCTAAAAGACGGCCCAAAAAAAATTTGGACACACGCCTATTGTCTGGGACAAATAGACTGCAGATTTCATTATGCAGATCAGGAACATCTATAATCCCCCTAAGAATTTTAAATATTACAGTCATCTGATCACGTAACCGTCTTACTTCTAGAGAATTGTAACTAAAACTCAACAGGAGTTTACACCAGGGATGTTACGGAAGTCTTTTTACCGGAACCGGAACCGGAATTTATAAATTTGTTGGTAGGATCCGGAACCGGAGTAGAAGAAAGATGTGTTATGGGAAGGTTTCATGAAACAATTGAAATATAATTCAGTCTCTGTAATCAGTCAAATATTAGCGATAACATCCACAAACAAAACAATAAACTGAGACTTCGAGGGCGAGCGTGTATAAAACTAAAATTACACTGGCGCACTCTAGTCACGTTCATCGCTACGTTTCGAACTTCGGTACAACCCCGATTTAAAATTATCGGAACCGAAGTCAAAAGTTCCGACCTTTCGGAACCGGAACCGAAGCTCCGTAACATCCCTGGTTTACACCATAATTCCTTTTCTAGGTATTCATGGCATGCGTCTTTGGTGGAGACACTCTGATGGAGATGCGCCAAGCTCTGCAGATGGCAGAGAGTGAGCGGAGCGGCGGTATATCACCACATATATCGCCTTTTACTAGGGTTAGAGATATTGGAGGGCTGCTAACTGCGTAAGTTTGATGTCTCACTGGCGAAAAGGATGAACTTCTATGCAAACTTTCATCCCCTGTGGTCGGCAAACTGCGGCTCGTGAGTCGCATGCGGCTCTTTTATAGTTAAAGCAAGCAAAAGCATCAAAAAAGCATGTAAATTTTTCATCGGACAGGCAACCGGATGGCGAATGGTAATCTGGGTATTGAAGTAATACCGAACCCCCCGTACCGTCTGAATAGACCCCAAATGGACGAGGGCGGAGATATGGGGGATGGGGGCCCAACATTTTTTTTTGACATGGCATTCAAAATTTAAGATCTATTATGTACAAGGAATTTGTGTGTACCAATCAATACCATCCGGTTACCACCCCCCAACATCGTTATAATTGAAATAATATATATAATCCTTGAAACTCCTTACCGATAATTTACCACCGAAAACTAGGGTTAATTTTATCAAAACCAGAGGGCATTGATACACACAAATTCCTTGCACATAATAGAGCTTAAATTTTGAATGCCATGTCAAAAAAAAATGTTAGGCCCCCATGCCCCATATCTCCGCCGCCGTCCATTTGGGGTCCATTCGGACGGTACGGGGGGTTCGGTATCACTTCAATACCTAGATTACCACTCGCTAACCAGTAGTCTCTCCGATAAAATTTTACGTGCCATTGCCTTGAATATATTATTTAGCATGTATGTGGAGCAGCGGTGATTTCTAGTTATGTTTGTCTTCCTTAAAGCAGTGGTAACACAGTTGTAACGGCCGCGACTTACGAGCTGTAGATCGTAGGTTCGAACTCAGACGCTCAGGAGCTTTACTTTGTGTAAACTATTTCATCACCACTGCTCTCAAAACGGTGAAGGAAACCAAAAATTCGAAGACATGTGACATCTACCAACCCGCACTGGGCCCGCGTGGTGGATTACAGCCCACTCCCTCTCACAGAGAGGAGGTCTGTGTCCCAGCAGTGGGAACATTATAGGCTGATTATGCTTGTCTCCATTGACGCCACAATAGCAGTTTTTGCATAGAATCATTTATTTTTCTAACTGAACAGACAGCTGCGCTGCTAGGGAGTTTGTTGCGCCACTTCTTCTTCCCAGCTAAAGGCACTAGGAAGTGGTGAAGGGTGGGCGTTTTGAGGGACTGTCTTATGTAATTTTGACGTTCGAAAAGTGCTGATTCTCAGCCTAGTTTGAATAAATGACTTTTGAATTTTGACTATAATTTTTTTTCTTTTCTTTATTTCAGGAGTGGCTACACCCTACAAACAGTCGACGTAGATAATGTAGTAGTATGGTATCCTAGTATTTTTGAAGTAATGAGAGATGTCAGAGCGTTAGGAGAAGGGAATGCAGCTTATAATCGGCCATTACGGCTCTCCAAAGATGTGATGTTCGCTGCAGCTAGCATTTACGATGAAATGTATGGGAAAGTAAGTATTATATTTTCAAATGTCTTTGATACATCTCGGGACCCTGGGGTCCCGGACCTTTGGAAGGCGTACGAGGGGCCGAAGCCAACTCGCAGAGGCCCGTTAGACATTTTGAATGAAATGAGACACCAACTGACGATTATCCCTGTGCAAGTGCACCCAAGGACAACCCTCGGTTGGTGCAGGACTATTGTAGGATATGGAAACAAAGATATTAGATTATGGGTTTGGGTGGCTAAGTGAACTGGTTGTCTAGAGCTATGGAAAGACTATAGCCCCTGCCTGACCAATATTTTATATAAAAAACACAGGTAAAATGGCAGAGGGTGACTTGCACACTCAACAATGGGCTCCCAAAAACGGTCGCTAGCACAAAGTGTCGTAGCGACAAGGGAGCAACATGTCCTGAGGTGCTTATGAGGAGTGGAGAGGTATTCCACGGCTATCAGGACAATCCCAGAAGTACGGTCAAGATCCCTACCAGCATCTTACTGGAATACTTCCTTCCTCCGAGCACGTTTGCTCTTGCGAATCTCCACTCAAGCCGGCCAATAAAGGCAAGAATGAGGTGGGAGCTCTGTTCCTCGTCAGTGTTCACTGCAGCCGGCCAATAAAGGCAAGCCAGAGGTGAGGAACAAGACTTCTCCCGGGAGATAGGGTCCGTGGAGTCGCTACTGCCCAACAGCTCGCCACATGCTACCCTGCGGGTTTTTGTATCTCTCTTGGTCTGGCTCCTCATCCCAGACCTGTTCCGGCAAAGTAAACTCTACCGGCACAGACCTAAAGTTCGGAGCACGCAAGCCCCACCACGACATCAACGTAGAGAAACGCCGGTGGGGTAAGTATTATTATTAGGCACTAGCTTCTGCAGGGACTTCCTCCGCGAGCCTTTAACCTTCCTCAAGAATTGGGCTATCCAATGCAAAAAGAATTTTTCAAATCCGACTGGCAGTTCCCAAGATTACCCTATATATACAAACTTACACACAATCAAGCAAAGGTGTCAGAGTTTTAAAGCCGCCCATGGGCCTCTGACTTGACTTCACATGCCCTCGAGAAATATGTCTCAGGCATGCCGGTTTCCTTGCAATGTTTTCTTTCACCGTTTTTGAAGCAAGTGATAATTATACAATACGCATATGAATAATGATATGAACAAATGCGTGCACTGACTGGACAGGTCCACTCAAATCTGTATGGTTCTTTCCTCAGAAGACCATTTCAGACACAAATCTACATGGTCCTCAAATGAAATGCTCTGACCAAGATTATTTCTGGGTTTTTATATACACATTGACATTAATGAATTTTATATAAACAATGACATGAATATTTACTTTTAAAGTATTTTATTATTTTAATTATTGTGAATGTGAAGACTCTGTGGGTCATTCCTTTTTGTTTTGTTTTTAATATTTTCTCAGTTACTTCTAATCATGGTCTGACAGTTTGAGTAATTTAAGTGGCCTACCCAAATGTCCTGTTTTTGGTATTGTTCGTCGAATCGTTGAGCTCCTTAAATTCTGAGTTGAGCTGCACGATAACTGACAAATGCGTGCACTGACTGGACAGGCCCTCTCAATCTGTGTGGTGCTTTCCTCAAAAGACCACTTCAGACACCAATCCACATGGCCTTCACATGATCTGACCAAGATTATGTCTGGACTTTAAAAGAGACTGATACCTCTGAGTTTGTTTCGGCTTTTCTTCTCAGAGTAGTCAGATAGGAAACGCCGACCTCATCTAGTTTTTTAAAATATGATTGACGTGTAAAAGTGTTTGTACAAACCTACTTACAGAAATAAAATCATTTATCATTTATCATTTAATACGAAAAGTCAGAGGTGCGTGCCTTGGGTTCGAATGCGAGACCTATGACTTGGCAGTACGATGGCCACACCACTAGGCTATCACTGGTTGGTCATAACCGCATGTATATGCGGTATGCACCATTTACTTTATACAATTTTAAGTTGCATATAATCCGGTCTCTAATCACCAGTGATCGGAGTAGGTAGATTGATTTTACGTACTCGCATCATGAATAGTCATAGAAATCATAACATGAATAAGCCTTTTTCCGGGATTTCATTTTGGTACTTACGGGATTGAATCAAATATTGTTAAAGTAAGGATTTAAAACTACTACATTAGAAATTTATAGAATGCGATAGATACACATTTAAAATTATATTATTATATTGTTTTTATAGTATACCTATCCTTTTCTTGGAGTCCGATCACCTATATACTATTAAAAAGACAGCAAAAGGGTTAAACATTTCTTATTCATATTGATGTATTCTTTATTCTACACATTACTACATTTGTAATTCCTTAAAAAAATCTTAATAATTTCAAAATCCCGGAATCATTTCATAGTTCATTGACCCCAAATCAATCTACCTACTCCGATCACTGCTAATCATATATACCCATCACTTGAAGTTACGCTAGCTAATTTATTTTGACCTTGTCTCTCGACTTTTTCAGGAAATGCAAGACCGCAAAGAGCGCGGCGTTCCAGCTACATACCAGATAATAAACTTCCTAGGTTGGAAACCTGACCCGTCTCAACCTAAACCTATAGCACGAGGCACTGGGCAGGTTTCGCTCAAAGACCTGCATAGGATCGATGAAATTATTGACAACCCGAAAATTGTAAAACTAAGGGATGAAGATGTCAAATAAAAAATATGTTTTCGGCTGTTCCCACCCGCTATTTTTTTTCTACGAGAATTAATTTAATTTATTTTAATTTAAAAACAAAACTGTAAATATTGAGAAGACGATATTTTTGTAAATACATTTGTTAATAGTACGTACTTACCCAATGTATTTTTATTTAATAATTCTACGTTCCAATTTATGTGATTTCGGAATAAAAACTTAATTAACTACGCATAAAGATTAATTTCGGTTACAAATTTCAATTTCTATTGACGTCATTTTCAATAGTACAAGCATTCTGAATTCAATTTAATTTACCCTGTCTACCAAGTCATTCTGAAGTAAACTTAATATACAGAGGTATAAAGTTGATATTTGTTTATAGTGGATAACGTCAAATGGAAACACACACACACACAACACACAAATATCTAATTACTAGCTACCCGACAGACGTTGTCCTGTTATTTAAATAATTCTTAAACACAATGTTCCCATAGAAAATTCGGGAGAATTTTCCAATGTTCCCGGCAACTTTTCAATTTTTTCTTTCGCCTTAGAACCTGACTGACTATTCCGAACATTTTAAAACAAAAATTTTCTAAAGCGTTCCAGCTGTTTTGAAGTTATGCGCTTACCAACGAACATATTTATTTTATTAGGTGTATAGATTTAGGTCTACCAACAACTTTACACAAAAACATGCATTTTTTAATTTTATATCCTTAAACAGTGCAACAATTACTTAAAACACCACATGCCGAAAACTATGTTAATTGACAGCTTACGTAGGTAAGTGAAGGTAGCCCGCGAAATTCAAATTTTCTTTAGTTTTTTGCATTTTGCAGGTCAGTGTCAGGAACAAATGTTCCCCTTTACTGTCACGAGCTCTCCTGGAGATCGATAACAATTAAAATTCTATTGTGTCTCATTAATGACAGTTGAGCTCTTAGGATTTCATGAAATCTGGACATTTGACAGTTATTCTAACTTATGGAAATGTATTGCTGATTGTAATTATTATAATTATGTAAAGCCATATTTGTTACGGTTGCGAATCATATTTTAATCAACATAAAACCTGACACTGACCTGCAAAATGCAAAAAACTAAAGAAAATTTTAATTTTGCGGACTACCTTAGCGCAACCCCCATAAAGAAAAAAAAAATGTTAATGCTAAGCATCATACAGGCTTCATAACAAATCAGACAAACATGTCAGAATTTTAAGCCACACACACACACACGCACATGTTGGACGAGCTTATCTGTATCCATTGTATGCTGCACCGGTCGACGTCATAACGTCAACGCCGGCTGTCGTTGAAAACCAGCGCTGGGGCTTTGTCTCGCATAGGGTCGCAGCATTATACTGAGCGATGGCCGTTTTGCGAGTATGTGACGCATATTTTCCCCCAACTTGTTCTTTTTGGTTTTGTGTTATTACTTTGCGTCATGTTTACCGCAAATAAACGTATGTTCTTTTTATTTCTAGCTCTTTGGCCGAACGCGCTCGGCCAAAGTAACATACACGCAAATCAAATGTGTAATGTGGCTTTAGATAGGAAGAAGGCTTGAGTGTATGACTTATGTATCTTCATTTTCATCAATCTCGTTGGACTATCGTGGAGATCCCGAGTTTGACCCCTGGGTATATCAGTATTTTTTTATAGATAAGTAGATAATTAATTGATTCAGGCGCGACCTTGCGGAAATCCATTATAAAATACAATAGACGTGGACATACTTAGTAACTTGTTCCGCTTAGCTATTTCTAAAGAGCCATAAAAAACTCCTGAAAGAAATCGACACGTGTTTCACCTCTCAACGAGGCATCCTCAGGATGACGATGGACTTGTTGCGAACTCGAACACGGCGTGTTGCCACACCAAGCGCTGAGTGCAGACAGCGAGGCAGCAACAAGCAACAAGCAACAAGTCCATCGTCATCCTGAGGATGCCTCGTTGAGAGGTGAAACACGTGTCGATTTCTTTCAAGAGTTTTTTTATGGCTCTTTAGAAATAGCTAAGCGGAACAAGTTACTAAGTATGTCCACGTCTATTGTATTTTTTAGATAGATAAAAAAAAAAACAGTGCACACAAAAGACACACTTATACACTATTAAATGATAACAAATTACATGGATATATCGACACTGGAAATTTCAAATGTCGAAAAGGACAGGGAATACAATGTCTTTTACGACAATTTAAATTTCAAAGAAAAAAATATCTACGTATAGAAATGCAGTGAAATTATGACATACTTCGAAATAATCAAATATATAAGGTGCGGTGTGCGTCTCAAGGTTGCACCAAATGGGAGTCCAAGTCAGCATGTGTCACGCAAATACGCTGATATTCTGCTGGATCCCTTCAGTGACATACGGACGTCGTGCAGACGAGATAAATTGGTGTTGTGATTGTGACAAAGTGTTTTGCGTGGAGTGAAATCTATGTAAATACTTGAGTTGAGTTGTATTGATTTTTACCATGAAATGCTTCGCCATAACCATAACTCGGTCCTCCGAAATACGCAGAAAACCTGATAGAGATAGTGTAAGTACCTACTTAAATAATTAATTATCCTTTTACCATTATGCAGTATGTTGCCTAAACCGATACAACTAACAAGGAAAATGGAAAATTAATTCAAATACATTCAGTTAGTAGTTGTCAATTTTATTTCGGATAATTATTGTGACCACTGTGTTCATTAAATTATTTTAGTTGGAACGCGTCAGTGGGATTTTGTGGTGAAAATAAATTGTGAAAAATGTTCATTTTGTTCGTGTATTTAGTGTCTATGAATTTACTCATGATTAAAACGGAAGGTAAGATATATTGTTTGTTGTTATTACTTGTACTCACATGATAATATAATAATACTGCATCTCAGGAGAGGTTTTGTTATGCAATATGCGATTTATGGAAAGGAATCCTACTATTATATAAAAAACGCGAAAGTTTGTAATGATGGATGAATAGATGTTTGTTACTCTTTCACGCAAAAACTACTGAACGGATTTGGATGAAATTTGGCACACAGATAGTTTATAACCTGGATTAATACAAATAATACTTTTTATCCCGATATTACCACAGGATCGAGTCTTATTGCGGGTAAAACCGCGGCGCTGCTAGTCGTTAATAATGAGGTGTGTTTCTCGCTGGAATTTGGGCGTTCTACGTAACATAACATCACGCCTGTATTCTCCGAAGGGTTAGGCAGAGTTGTAGGTTCCTAAAGTACACCATTTCAAAAGGGACAAAAAAACTTTATACAAAAAAAAAACAACCGACTTCATAAAAAAACACTACAAAGTGAAAAATAACTTTAATTTTGGAAGTCGGTGTCTTTGGTTTTGAATTTTCGTTCTTTGTCACCGACTTCCGAAATTAAAGTTATTTTTACGTTGTAGTGTTTTTTTTTTTTGAAGTCGGTTGTTTTTTTTTTTGTAAAAAGTTTTTATTTTTCACTTTTTAGTGTTGTGGTACCTACCCCACACAAATTCGAATGTTGCCTGCTATGTAAATAACAGTGACAGGAAGTTATCATATCATCCACATACTAAGTGGGAAAAAATACGTATTATTGAAGCTAACTCAAAAACTACCCAAGCAAAGTTAATAAAATTTACATGGGACCACCTCTGAAGTATGATCTACCAAACAAAAAAGAATCAACAAAATCAATTCATAATTGGCGGAGTAATCCCGTAACAAACATACAAAAAAAAAAAAAACATACAGTCGAATTGAGAACCTCTTCCTTTTGAAAGTCGGTTAAAAAGGAAGTTCTAACAATGTGCCAATATGGTGCAAAATGGTCGTAATCTAAGCGTTGTGCGCCGATTCCCGGTAACCTCGGTATTGGAAATCTCTTGCATATTCTGTTGCGTTAGATGTTGTTCAACATTTCCCCTTTTTTTGCTGTTAGCAAGGCGACCACGGCTTATTGATGACTGTGGCATTCTTCGTGTTTGACGAATTGTTCCTTAAATATGTTTTTGGACGGAGTAACACCATCAATAAATGGACTTCTTCCTCCTTCTTTCTTCGTATCGTTAGACGCAAAACACATGCAAGCGGTATAAACTAAGTATATTACTTAACTTTAGAGAATAAGAGACAGTTTCTCGTTGAATGATAGTTCCGGTTGGTATTAACTTTCGGTGGTTTCCATCAAAAGGCAAACTGTTTTTGTCACCCGGTGGCTGGATAGCCCGCACAGACAAGAAAGATATTTCGACACCTCAAAGATTTAGTCGGAGCCTTGCTGCAAGGCAGCCTGGCTTGCGGGACTTGCAGCAAGCCAGCTCGAGGGGCCCACGCAGGCTAGGGCCCGGTCGGCAAACGCCACCGACTAACCTCCGCGCGCGCGGCCTCGATTATAGGTACTCCCACGACAATAAGCCTCCAGACGACGTAAATCATCCTGAAGTGTAACCAACCACGTTCTCATGTGATGATATTGTGGCATAGATTTTCATATCGTCAGCAAAACTTCAGTTTGGATGAAATCAAGCAAGAATTGATGTCGTTTAAATAGATAATGATAAGTAATGGGCCGAGCAATGAACCCTGAGGGACTCCACTGGGGACAGGCACCTAACCAGAGTACCAGACATATAATTGCTTAATACTACTGCTTGGGACCTGTTCTCTAGATTCCCGAGAAGAAAACCATCTGAGTAAATCACTTCGTGTTATGGGACAGTACTTGGGCGACCGAGCTCACCACTGTGCCACTGTTTTTTATTTTTAATCTTTCTTTGCATCATGTTTACCGCAAATAAACATATTTTCTTTTTTTTTTTTTCTTTTGGCTCTGCTCTGGTGAAAATAGAAAATTTTCCTTTAATAGTGTTGGATAGTATCTACTAATTCCATACTGCCATGATAGTAAGTAGTTACTAATCCATGCTGCCATATCATTATTTTAAATCATTAATCTTGTTCTAAACTTTGGGCGACCGAGCTCTACTCGGGTGAAAATACGGAGAAAACGAATTTTCCCAGATATGAGACCTAGCTAGATCGATTTTTCGCCCCGAGCAGTTTTTTTTAAATATTGCTACTTTCATTGAAATCGGTAGAGCCGTTTTTCAGAACATGATTACAAATATATAAAATATATATAGGTACAATGTCGCCCATCAGCATGTGACCGCCCGTATTTTTCTGAATGTTCATAAAAAATTATCGAAAAATAACTGGGAGTCAATCTTGACTTCTTTTTTCAATTTTTTTTCTTTCAATTTTTTTTTTTCAAAATCCCTCCTATGATTTTATGAACTTACGCTTGTGTTATTTTTTAGAAAAAATGTTTTCACCTCCGTTTTTTTGCATAGTTGACAAATTTTAATAAAATGTTAGTTAATCCGATAAAATAACTCATAAGCTTTTAGAAATAATAAACAGAATCAAAATTGAGCCAATAACATCGGAGATATGGCAAACGCTAATCAAAACATAAAAAATTGAATAACATGAAAAATATTAAAGATAGTAAAGTTATTTAGTTCCCTTTTAAAGTTATTTTTTGATAATTTTTCATGAATATTCAGAAAAATTCGGGCGGTCACATGCCAATGGGCGACAATTGTATATATTTATACAAATATTTGTCGTTTAGTAGTATAGGATGGGATAGAATAAATCTCGCCCGGGGTGTTTGGGTATCCTTTCTCTCCTGTCTATCCCTTATACCAGGTGTGATGTTATTTATTTATTTAAAACGATGTAAGGTGTGTCGTGTTTTATAAAAATAGCCCGCCAGTATCGGGAACAGAGCAACATAGAGCGGAACCTATTCTAACATTACGAGCCGTGTCTATAAGGGCCGCTTTCTGAATCAAGCCCTTGATCCAACTGCCTAACGAGAACCTCCTCAACTGATGGTTGAGGCTCTTGGCTATTATGCCACTGGCTGTCACGACTATTGGCACAATGATCGCTAAAGGATGACGCAGATATGGGCGGGCCGCACCGCATTGCAAAAATTCTCCGCATCACATTTGTAGGTACAGTACCGACCAAAAGTCCATGAGCAATCTCACAAAGCAATAGACTGACGCTTCGGTTTGACTTACGACCTTCTTCTATAAGTTGTTACAATACTGTAGACACGCACATTACACACACACACTCACTTTGTCTGCAACCAATGACTAGTTCAATAATCATCATTCGTTTTTAGTTTCATTCGTCTTGTTCACATAAATATTAAAGTTTAGCAGGTAGACCACAAAAAACTAAGTAAATTATTTCGATTTCTGTGGGGTAGATGCAGTTTGTTACGAGTATTTAATTAATAGAACTTTTTTGGTTCGTGGATAATATTGGTGACGAGTATTTAGCGCAGTGTTGTGGTTATTATTATCAAAAAGCAGGCATAAAATATATTGAAGAGATCAGATCAGATCAGAGAATATTATTGCGCTGCGTAAAAGTGAAGTGAATATCTAATAAAACCGGACTAAGTGTGAGTGTTATCATTAATATATTTCATATTTTACTAAACATAAATCTTAATCAAGGGTATTGTTGATAGAACAGAGGTATTGTTGAGACAGAAGATGCCTTTAAAGTTTTAAATTCATTGTGAGGTTTAATTCGATTAGTGAATAATAAATAATAAGGTATTATGTGTAATAAAAACAATGTTTTTCTTTGTTCTAGAGAAATACTGTGAGGGTTAAGAGATATGAGGAAAGGGCTTATTATCGAGTAGCAGCGACGTCAAATGGTTAATGAAACAAATGGTTTCATACCAACGAGACATTTTGCTGAATTATTAAAAACACGTCATTATGAACCGTTCGCCGTGCACTCTGAAGGCTTGCATCACTGAAGACCAGCTAGAAAACCGTTTTTGACCTTAAAATATTGACCGTACCAACTTAATAAACAACAGATTCGTTATTGCATGAATTTATGGTAACGAATTTTTTAAGCACGTTTCAATAGGGTGTTTGTCGTATTTCTTGCAGATATACCGAAATTGTTTAATATTATTTTAGTAATAGTATTATTTTAGGATAAAAATTTGAGGTTTAGTTTCAATCTTCTTTTCGTAAAGAAAATGAATACTTAAGCTTTAACCTCAATAACAACCAATATTTACTAAAGTCAAATAAAATGTAAAATAATTAATACAAATAAAATATAAACAAACTGCCCATATTTAACCTTAAAATTACCTATTCTGTAAGTAGTTTTTTACATTTTAAGTAGTCTAATATTCTTATTTATTACTTAATTACTTCGACCATGATCAAAGCTTAATATTTATGGTGAAAAAATCCATTTAAAATTTAAAATATTTCATAATTTAAATATGTCAAAATAATACAAACTGCTTCTAAGTTTCTTGACATCTATTTCACATCTTATTCAGCTGAAGTAATGATAAATAATTGTAGCAGTTTATTAACTTATGTAAAATAAATATAACGAATAAACATATTTTTTTAAATTTTGTTATCATATATCACGCATTTTTTATTCTAAAACCTTTATTGCAATAACAACATAAAAAAGCAGCAATATTTAAAAAATATTATTATCGAAAACAAAAATAATAATATTTGCAAAAAACCGCACTGTGTTTCACGAGATTAGAACCTGAGGCAGTTTGAATTCCATACCAACGCTTAACGCTTTCTGCTATCTGCACTTGTTAAGTTACTATCGAATTTTAGCAATGCCATTAACTGGTCAAGTTCACGCGCATAGTGCGTGTGTGCTAGCATGACGACGGAAATATATTGTTGTTTCGTGTAACTGCGTTATCTGTGGTGTGTGTATCGTGTTGCTTACACATACAAATGTACGAGCTATACCGCGTGTTCACAGCAATACGACTCTTAGCGTGCTCATGCACTTTTGAGCGCTTACTGTACATTTTGTATAAACCATCGCACACAGGTGGGCCGCACAGCATCTTTGTGTATTGGTACGCGATGAGCTGCGGCCTGATGCTGCTCATGTGCGCTTAGCTTAAAAGTCTACCTGTCCTACCTCGTGAGCATTGCCAATAGTTTATTGAGGATTATAAGCTGAAATAAAGCACAACGCTCTTTTTTTTTGAGTGGAAAATTATCAAATAACTTCTCCCGCTCTGGGTGGAGCGGAAGGTCGTGTCAGACTCTACTGACTAAAACCCACCCGTGTTCCTTCAGTTGCCTGTATATTGCCAGGGGCCACGGTATCCCTTTCGGATTTTCTCGCGACCCCGGCAGGCATCGGTCCTAGCGGACCCCGTCAGTTCTGCTGACATCTCTTTGAGGCGCGCGTGGAACACAACGCGCTGTCGACCCAGGCCTGGTCCTTATCGGACGGCGAGCTACCCATTGCTCACTGTCCGCAAGCTCAGCGTCGGACTGGCCATAAACTTGATCTTAATCCTGTTAAATGTTCGGTTCTAATATATTCTCGAAAGCTCGTGATTATACCTTCATCGTATATCATAAGTGATCAAGTACTACCTAGAGTGAATTGCATCCGAGATCTAGGGGTATATCACGATTCTAAGCTTACGTTTGAATTTCATGACGATGCCATAGTCACTAAAGCATCTGAAGTACTAGGTTTCCTAATGCGGCTGTCCAGGTGCTTCACTAAAGCCAAAACTTTAAAAAATATTTACTGTAGGTACTTTTGTTAGAAGCCACTTGGAACACGCATCTGAAATCTGGAATCCATGCTTATCACAAATACATTGATCGTATAGAGAGCATACAGAAAAGGTTCATCAAGTATTTGTGTTATCAATAGAAAGTGCCCTACCACCGGTGTGAAGATTACTTCAACTTCTGTAAGAAGTATCATATAGGTATTACCTCTAATTAATCGGCGAGCAATCTCTGACTGAAATACAATAGACGTGGATATATTTAGTAACCTGTTCCGCTTAGCTATTTCTAAAGAGCTATAAAAAACCCTGAAAGAAATCAACACGTGTTTCACCTCTCTACGAGGCATCGTCAGGATGACGATTGACTTATCGCGAACCCGAACACGGCACACAAGCCAATCATCATCGTGAGGATGTCAAAGCGATGGGAGTAGAGAGTGCTAACACACTGGAACACCATGGCGACGGTGTCAGCTCGGTCTACATAGTAGGTACTGCACTTATGCGCAACAATGTTTTTTGCATGGCCCCCATTATCTATAATATGTTACCGAAGACCTTAATGATGTCAATTTGAAGAAACAATTAAAACCATTTCTAATTGACAATATTAAAGAATTTCTGACAAAATTATTTATTTTGACATATATTTTATGAATTATTTTTAATAAATGTTGAAATTTATAGGTAATTCTAACTAACACACTACCTAACAAACTAAATATGGCGTCGAAAAATTCCTCCGCATCGCAGTCAAAGTCAAATCATTTATTTCAAATAGGTCCATGGTATGGCACTTTTGAACGTCAAAATTTACAAAATAATAGATAGAATTGATTCTAGCCGCCCCTTCCAAAAGGTAGTTTTCGTATGGAGAAGAATGGGCAAGAAACTCCACCGTTACTCTTTTAAAATGTTTTACAATAGTTTGTACATTAGTTAAATAATTATATGTGAAAACGATGCACCAAGAATAAAATTATTATACCACAATAGGTAAAAATAATTAAAAATGAAGCAACGACAGATAATTTAATTATGTGACAGATACATAATTATTTACAAACATTGTAAAATAAAGTAGACGATTTTCCTAAAATTTATATTAATAACAATACGATGTCCGAATAGCCACTACTTACCGAATAAATTCAAAAATGGAACAGAATTTGTACGATATTATCTGCCAAGTAAGTTAACGAGAACCTAATCGGAGGTGGTGAAACAGGCCCTCAGTCAATGTGTGAGGAACTAATCACAGATTGTAAAATCAATGTCATAACTATAAAAATAAAAAAAAATACAATTAAATTAGCAACCAGTTTGATTTTGTCTTGATTCTAAATTGTCCTATGGAGCAGGACCAGCATGTTTCCAAGCACTCTTATCTTGGATATAATTTGTAATATGCTGGTTTACAAAGTGTACTTTTAATATGAGTTTTAAAATTTTCTTTCATTTCATTGCAATATGTCTCAAGGTATTTTGTTGTAACATTTAACACAGTATCCGAGACGTGTGTATTTTAGATAATCTGAGAAACGGTTGATCTAGTTTATCTTTATTTCTAATTTAAAATTATGTCATCACTTATTTTATTTAAAATATATGAATTTTCCTTACTTACATAATATTTTCATAAATGAATTGGCAAGGTACCGTCATAATATTAATCCTTTTAAATAGTTCCCTGAGAGATTCGCCGCAACGTAGATTATAAATGGCTCTGACAGCTCTCTTTTGCAAAATAAAGATGGATTCAATGTCAGCAGCCCGACCCCACAGTAAAATGCCATACGACATAATGCTGTGGAAGTAGCTAAAATAGACCAAACGCGCGGTTTCTACATCTGTTAACGGTCTTATCTTTCTAACAGCATAAGCGGCCGAGCTTAGCCGCCGCAAGGGATGTTATATGAGGTCCCCATTGTAATTTCTCGTCTAGCGTGATTCATAGGAAAACCGTTTGATTAATAAATTCCAGTTTTTCTCCATTTAATATGATATCTCATTCGCTACTTCTAACATTAGGTAATTTAAATCGAATGCTTTTGGTTTTTTTATTTAGTATCAAATTATTTACTGTAAGGGTCAGCTCACACCGAGACACGACGCGACGCGACGCGCAATTTTTTAAGATCCGGTACAATGGTGCCGATTCCCTTGTTCACAAACTAAACTAAATTTAAGTTCAGTGCATCTTTTTCTTTATATTTCATTAAGAAAAGGACAGAAGATAAATTTTAGTTTAGTCCTGTCAAATTAATCAGCGCTTGACGTAATTTTAGTAGGCAAGTTTTTAATCACGTCTAAACTTGTACGGAGTAGTGACAGGCGCTGATTAATTTGACAGGACTAAACTAAAATTTATCTTCTGTCCTTTTCTTAATGAAATAGAAAGAAAAAGATGCACTGAACTTAAATTTAGTTTAGTTTGTGAACAAGGGAATCGGCACCAATTTCGAGTTTCATCGTCATGGCAAAATCTGCTGACGCATAGACATGACTAATACCTACTTGCCTACGTTGAAAGTTTTGAGGAAATCTATTACTAATATCACCATTTTTAGGAAATTAGGTCGGTGATCAGGGTACCGAAAACGGCCGATTTGACAGAATCGTAATAGGATAATCATACAAAAAATCTTAAATTGGTCACAAACTGACAATCCTAACTATCCTACTATAACATAATCTATCTATATATATAAAAATCAATTGCTGTTCGTTAGTCTCACTAAAACTCGAGAACGGCTGGGCCGATTTAGCTGATTTTGGTTTTGAAATGTTTGTCGTAGTCCAGAGAAGGTTTAAACGGTAAGAAAATATGGAAACCTCACGACAAAAAAAAAACATGAAGAAAATTCACGTTCTCATACATTTTGTGTGGATCGGCTTTTTTGATATCTAGGTAGGGTAGGTAGGGTAGGTAGGGTAGGTAGGGTAGGTAGGGTAGGTAGGGTAGGTAGGGTAGAAATTTTAAAATCCTAAACATGCACATTCATTGACTGTTAGGCGGAACGAAGTTTGCTGGGTCAGCTAGTAATATATATTTATATAATATTAAAAATGTGAATGTTTGTATGTTTCTTACTCAATCACGCAAAAACGGCTGAACGGATTTGGATGAAGTTTGGCACACAGATAGTTTTTAACCTGGATTAACACATAAAAATACTTTTCATCCCGGTAGTACATTCCCGTGGGATAATTTTCAACCTCCACGCGGGCGAAGCCGCGGGAGAAAGCTAGTATTGTAATGATGGCAGATTTAGCCCTTATATTAATATTATAATATAAACACCATCACCACCACTATCAGCGTCATTATTTTACGAAAATTAAATTCAGGAAATGAATTGCTTTTTTTAGAGGGATTGCTTAAGGGGGAAGCGTCAGGGTAGCCCGCGAAATTCAAATTTTCTTACGTTTTTTGCATTTTGCAGGTTAGTGTTAGGTTCTATGTTGATTAAAATATGATTCGCGGTCGTAACAAATATGGCTTTACTTAATTATAATCATTATAATCAGCAATACAACTCCATAAGTTAGCAAAGGTGTCAAATGTCATGATTTCATGAAATCATGACATTTGACACCTTTTACTTCTTCTTAATCACTATTGCTAATTGTACGGATTTTGACGCGGTTTTCACCATCAATTTAAGAATTTATTCCGGAAGGTTTATGTGTACCTATAATACATTTATATTAAACTTATATAATTTTCGGATCGCCGGACAGCAATGGAATCGCCTTAATGTTTTCACAACAACATTACATCGACACAATAACATCGTAATTGATTTTTAGGGTTCCGTACCTCAAAAGCAAAAAATGGAACCCTTAAAGGATCACTCGTGTGTCTGTCTGTCTGTCCGTCTGTCACAGCCAATTTGCTCCGAACCCAATGGACCGATTAAGTTGATATTTCGTACACATTTATGTATTTCTGTGACCCAAACATGGACGTGTAACGAAAATAAATGAATTTTAAATATCCCCCATATGATGAATATCACTTTTGGGAGACAAACAAGAAAATTAAAAAAAAAGTTTTGCTTACTGTAACGTGTGACATATCAAAAAAATTAAAGGGCTTATTGTGAGGATTTCGAATACTTGTTTTTTATAATTTTAAAATAAATACTTTGCAAGAAATTTAAGAAAGTAGATGAAAATTAACGCGCAAACTTACATTTGCAGTTGGAATGTATGGGAGAACATGTATTTCAAGTGCAATGTTAAGTTTGTATTTGGGATAAATTCATTCCAACTATGGAACCCTTCATTGTGCGTAGTCCAACACGCACTTGGCCGGTTTTTTCATATGATATTGCTATTAAAAAAAAAAGGAATTTTTGATTTGATAGAATAAGGCCGAAAGGGAAATCGTGGCCCCCCGGCAACATGGCAACTGAAGGAACACGTGTGGGTTTTAGCCAGTAAGAGTCTGACACGCCCTCCTGCTCTGCCCAGAGCGGGAGAAGTTATTTGATAATTTCCCACCCAAAAAATTGTAACTCTGCTCCCATTTATTTTTTATCGTAACATTCCAAATAGTAGATTGTTTACCAAGGGAGCAAAGAACTATTTTTAAGGCGAGAGTGTTTCTTTGAATCCAGAGCGGAGCGAAGGATTCTAAAGTAGAATCCTGAGCGCAGCGAGGGATTCAAAGTATGCCACTCGAGCTTAAAATAGTGTTGCTCCCGAGGTGAACACTCTACTTTTTATCACCTTCTATGAGAAAAAAAAACGTGTATGATCCGACCCCCGTCAGGAACAAAGTTCTTTCGCAAGTAAAATTTAAAAAAAAATCACTGCCACCATCGTGGATTTACATTGTGACCTCACTATAGACTTAAGCACCTTCGAAAACCATGAAAACGATACCCATGACGAAAAATTTTAAATTTTTCGCCGCCACCATCTTGGATTTTCATTTTGACCTCACCATCGGCTTTAGCACCCTTAAAAATCATGAAAACGATACCCATGACGAAAATTTTTAAAATTTTTGCATCCGCCATCTTGGATTTTCATTTTGACCTCACCATCGGCTTTAGCACCCTTAAAAACCGTGAAAACGATACCCATGATGATAAATTTGAAAATCTTCAGAGCCGCCATTTTGGATTTACATTTTGACCTCACTATCGGCTTTAGCACCCTCGAAAACTATGAAAACGACACCAAAGACAAAAAATTTGAAAATTTTCTAAGCCGCCATCTTGGATTTTCATTTTGACCAAATTCACACTTTCTCTCTCTTGCCAGCCTGTTACTTGTTCATACAATGTTCGTGTTTGATTTCTTTGGTAATTGGAACTTTTACTAACAATATCCACATTCCAAATTCAAATCACATTTAATCCCTAGGGATTAAAAAGCTATTTTAATCCCTGTTTACGAAGAACGAATTAGCTCTTTTTGAATAGATGTGATAAAAAAGTTTTTCACTCCTCTTGCTCAAAAAGGCCGTCATTGTAGAGTACCAGAGCGGGGAAAAAATTGCATTTCTTGCTCTAGGGGAAAAAGTAATTTCTTTTTAATTTTTGTCTGTTCCAACGAGACTTGAAAAATGAAAAAGTCTTTATTCTTATGTAGATTATGGACTCGACTTATTACTGGTTCACAAAAAAAAAGAAGAACATTTATTTTTGAAAATGGAACTAAATGCGGCTATCTCTTCGGTAGAATGCGTGCATTGCGTTGCGGCTACAGAAGAAATAAAAAAGGCATTGGCGCGAAACCTTTAGATTTTTTCTCTAATTACGAATTGAATTGGTGACCGTAATATAATTTACAACAGTGAAAATGTCATCATCTAGTGAGAACATCTTCACAGAGGATTGAAATTAAGTTGCCGGAAAAAAACATCCCGTTAAATATACTTATCCAGAATGGTACAAATTGTACATTTAAGTAAAATAAACTACCTATTTGGATTATTTTATTTTCTCGCAATCGTAGTGAAAAGTAGAGTGTAACACACGGCGCTAAAACCCATTATAACTCGGTTTCTATTTACTCCCTCGCTAAAGCTCGGGAGTAAAACTATCTCGTTACAATGGGTTATTTTATCCCCTCGTATAACAATCTACTATTTCACTCCTCTTGCTCAAAAAGGCCGTCATTGCAGAGTACCAGAGCGGGGAAAAAATAGCATTTCTTGCTCTAGGGTAAAAGTATTTTTTTTTTAATTTTTGTCTGTTCCAACGAGCCTTGAAAAACGAAAAAGTCTTTATTCTTTTGTAGAATAATCATGATTATGGACTGACTTATTACTGGTTCACAAAAAAAGAAGAACATTTTATTTTTGAAAATGGAACTTAATGCGGCTATCTCTTTGCTGGTAGAATGCGTGCATTGCGTTGCGGCTACAGAAGAAATAAAAAAGACATTGGCGCGAAATCTTTAGAATTTTTCTCTAATTACGAATTGAATTGGTGACCGTAATATAATTTACAACAGTGAAAATGTCATCATCTAGTGTGAACATCTTCACAGAGGACTGAAATTAAGTTGCCGGAAATAACATCTCGTTAAATATCCGGAATTGTACAAATTGTACATTTATATAAAATAAAGTATTTAATATTGTATTGGATTATTTTATTTTCTCGCAATCGCAGTGAAAAGTAGAGGGTAACACACGGCGTTAAAACCCATTATAACTCGGTTTCTATTTACTTGGTGGATTAAAATTGGTGGGTTATTTTAGCCCCTCGTATAACAATCTACTATTTTCAACAATGTCATTACATTTAAAATTTATAAAAAATATTATGAGTAACTCTCAATCAAATGCAAAAACATTGTAACGTTATAACTATACAATCTTTGTACAGGACAAATCTGACAACAAAATAAAATTAACTTACTATAAACCTAAATTGTAACTCAGACATACAGTGCTTGTCCCGTAACATAAATGACTTTTCTATTTATTGTTTTTCACGTAAGTCATGAAAAAATATGAAATCGAGTTTTTTTTACAACCTTACCGCCTAAATAAAAATAATGCACCTAAAAATATTAGACAGAGGTGCCGATTCTCTTGTACACCGAACTAAACTAACTAAACTATCACTAAAATTCCTTACTTTTGACTATGAGAATCTTATAGCTATTCTGCAAAATAAATTCTCTAAATTTAAAAATAATTTTGACACATCTAAATCGAATTTGACAATCGCGACTCCACACGTGATACCTAACCACGTGATCTTTTTAGAGCCGGAGGCGCGCAGGGGGGGCAGCCTCGTCGTGTTTTATATGGAATTTTTCACTTTTTGTATGGAAAATAAGAAAAATTATTACCTACATGTAGAGTGTTAGGGGTTTAAGGGTTTTATAAAGGGAGTCGAAATTTTCATTATTTTTGCGATTGGACACACCGTTTTCGAGATATAAGCAAAAGAAAAAAAAAAGATTCAGTACTGTTTTTGCATTTGTTGTTGGTGTGAATTTATAGTTCATGACAACCAATTTTATTCCACACGTTTTTAGTCGCGATTAAAAATAGTCAGATTTAGTTAGAAAATCTAAATTTTAGGTGAAAAACGTCAAATTCAGAATAGCAAAATTGCTATTTTCACTAAACTAATATCTCGTTGCCATCTTAGTGCTGTCAAACTAAAATATAGTTAAGTTGTGTCACTTTAGTCTATTTCAGAATGGGAAATCGTCGTTTGACAGGAATAAACTAAATTTTGGTGATTTTTAGTTTAGTTTAGAGGCATTTGTGACAAGAGAATCGGCACCAATGGTGCCGATTCTCTTGTACACCGAACTAAACTAACTAAACTATCACTAAAATTCCTTACTTTGGACTAAGAGAATCTAAAAGCTATTCTGCAAAATAAATTTTCTAAATTTAAAAATAATTTTGACACATCTAAATCGAATTTGACAATCGCAACTCCATACGTGATACCTAACCACGTGAATCTTTTTAGAGCTGGAGGCGCGCAGGGGGGGCAGCCTCGACGTGTTTTATATGGATTTTTTTACTTTTTGTATGAAAAATAAGAAAAAATATTGCCTACATGTAGAGTGTTAGGGGTTTAAAGGTTTCATAAAGGGGGTCGAAATTTTCATTATTTTTGCGATTGGACACACCGTTTTCGAGATATAAGCAAAAGAAAAAAAAATATTCAGTACTGTTTTTGCATCTGAAGTCGAGGTGTTGGTGTGAATTTAAAGTTCATGACAACCAATTTTATTCCACACGTTTTTAGTCGCGATTAAAAATAGTCAGATTTAGTTAGAAAATCTAAATTTTAGGTGAAAAACGTCAAATTCAGAATAGCAAAATTGCCAATTTCACTAAACTAATATCTCAGTACCATCTTAGTGCTGCCAAACTAAAATATAGATAAGTTGTGTCATTTTAGTCTATTTCAGAATGGGAAATCGTCGTTTGACAGGATTAAACTAAATTTTGGTGATTTTAAGTCTAGTTTAGAGGCATTTGTGGCAAGAGAATCGACACCACTGACAGTTTCAAACATTATACGGGTCGTCTTGAATTTGGTACATTTTTTAAACTTAAAATTTGGTCTAAGCTAAAAAAAACAAAACTAATTTAAAATTAAAATTTTATTTCATGGTCGTATCGACTAATAAAGTGGATTACTAACTAATTTGATTCCAATTCGAATAAGGAAAATTCTTCGTATTTAACCACATATAGGGAATAAAATCATGTACCAATTACCTACTTATCAATATAATTTGTCGAGAGCGCATGCTTGCATTGGAATTACACATAATTATTATGTTGTCCACTTGCTGGAATGTCCCAAGGGCCAAGTGTCCCCGGAATGTCCCAAGTGTCCACACACATGCTCTTTTGAGGATCTAATGAGAACGCCAATGAAGCTGCTATTAACGTGGCCACCTACTGGTCACAACTAATTTAAAAAAACCGGCCAAGTGCATGTCGGACCACGCACAATGTAGGGTTCCGTAGTTGGGATGAATTTTTCCCAAGAACAAACTTAACTTTGTAGTTGAAAAAAAAATCTTTCATACAGAATTTATGGGAGAACATGTTTTTACAACCGCAAATCTAAGTTGGTCGATTATTACTCGTTAACTTGTATAGCCTACTCAGCTTTGATAGTTTTCCTTTTAAATTCGTTATATAAGCTACTGCCGTGAATTTTTTCACATATCTAAAACCAACCATTTAGCTGGCAGGGGGGGACACACAAAGGAGAAACCCAAACTCCATAGAAACTTGGGCCTGGCGTTCCAGGACTGGAATTTGGACATAAATTAGAGTATTTAGGAAGGATTCATGACCCCAATTTTCACGTCTCCCAGCAATGGCCAAATTGGTCAAATCAGACAATGTTTACATTTTAGGTTATTTTTATTATTTGAGTTATTTTAATAAAAAAAATATGTTTGAGGCTTGTGCTGCAGCGCCTGCAGTCTATCATGATGGGGTTTTAGGTAGGTACACAAAAAGCGCTTGGGGGGGGGAATCTAAAGTGACCTTTAGATTTATCTGATTGATCTTACTGAAAACGTCAGCTAAAAACTATTTTTAATAAACAAGGCTCACTTACAACATTACTGGCTAGCATTTGTTAATATTGTTCCTACTAGGGGATTTAATGCAATCTCATATTACAGTAATCTGAGATTGCAATAATATATTAAGTAAAATAAAGTAAAAACACATAATTGTGATAAATGGTTTTATTAATCACTTTCTTCATTAGGATTATCATAATATAATAATACAGTATCCAGAAATTGTGCAGAAGGCATTTGGCTACCCTGGTGTCGTGCCTAACCAAGATAATTATCATAATTCTCCTCATTGTGTGGGCACGGCTACCAACCGTTCTTTTGCCAACAAAACAGGTGCAATAATATTGAAGTATAGGATCCCTCCCACTTAGAGAGCTGTCGACTAATATATAAACGAAATACATCCTATTACTAATATGCTTGATTTTATTCTTCCTCTCAACATCCAGTTTGAGTCCGATGTTGACAGCTCTTGCTGTAGGCCGCCGTCCACCTCTCTACACACTTCCGTTCATCAGTGTCCTATAGGTGTCTGTTCACTCTCTTCTGGTCTACTTATTTCAATCAAGAGATACAGCATTAGCATGTTTTCGGCAAGCTTGGCAGATAAACTCATTTTCATTTAAGTACCTGAAACAAACATTTATCATTTGACTATTAGGTCTAGCACTAGCATTTAGCAAGAAACATCTGAGTGGCACATTTGGGTATAGATAGTGCAATCCATGAAGACGCGACTAAAGTACAACTTACAGTACAGTAATCGCGGAGTGGGGCGCGTCTTCGTGGATTGCACAATCTATAAACATAAGCGGCCTGATTACATTCCCACTGCAGGGACACAGACCTCCTCTCTGAAGATGGAATAGGCTGTAATTAACTATGCAGGTTCAGTCCGGATTGGTGATGTCAGATATGTCTTCCAATATGAATTTGTTGCACATTCTGGTATCATTTTATAAAATACAACTATCAACAGACAACTGGACACAAACGATAATACTATTTAGTTTGATTACATTAAATAATTACATGGTACAAAAATGTTACGATATAAAAATATCGGATACTAACCGTTTGAGGCGCGACCCATTCCTGTAAATTGAAAGAATCATTTTCATCTTCCCATTTTTGCCTTCCTATTGTATTGCAGCGGTCTGTTGCTATTCCGCAATTAATGTACAGGCTCATGATGTCGTTATTTAACCAGTCTTCAAAAGATCATTATACAGATCTGGTTTTCCAGCAAAGGTCTACAGGGGTGGCAGGGTACGGCGTCCAATGTCCAAGCGAGGGCAGTCGGAAGGCAATCAATTTCGGAGTTCAGTATTCGAGCAGAGGTTCTAAGAAATAATAAATCCCGAGAAATACGAAAAAACACAATAAAAGCGAATGACAACAATGACATGACAATTGACATTTGACAGACGTTGACATTGACATTTGCCGTTTACTAGTGCAATCCGTGGTGCAATCGCTTTTACCGATTATTTATTTCTTTTAAAGATTTTTTTATGGTGGTTACGTTAAAAATCAATTAGATTCCAGATTTTTTTTATATTACAATGATTTTAATATAAAAAACAATTATAATACAATAATGGAGTGTTATTTAATTATTTCTAACAGTATCGATTTCCACTAAATCGATCATATTCTTATGGCACGCTCTATTGATATAATGCCAGCGTTTGTGAAGTTAGTGATGTTTAACGAAACAAGTGTTTTAATGGTTTACAAAGGTTGTTTAAAACAAAAAATAGAAAACTACTTATTTTCTACACTTGGCCATTGCTATTGAGGCTAAGATTAAAATGGGTTAATTAAGCAAAATAGACGATTTTTTTGGTACATATCTGATTCGTGGAACAGTTAGGCCCAGAAACGGGTTTCTCCTTTGCACTTTAAAGCTTAATATTTCGCAAACGGATCTCTAAATTCAAAAATGGTTTAGCGCGTAGGCATATTAAACATCTTTAGTCTTAGGCAATGTATGACGTAGCTCGTAAGTTAATTCTAAGTCCTCTCAATCTCTGTATACAACATTAGTCGTTCAGTAAACCTTCAACTGAGAACACGCTCTTTCATTTGCCGAACCTTCTGATAATACACACAAACCAACCACTTTAACGGCAAAACACTCACAATGTTTGTAAAAGACCTTTTCAACGATACCCCACACCAAGGGATAGAAAAAAAAAAACATCCCCACTTTACGTGTAGGGGAGGTAACCTAAAAAAATATATTTTTCATAATTTTATTTTACCACTTTGTCGGCATGATTAATATGTATACCCATGCAAAATTACAACTTTCTAGTACTAACAGTCTTGGAACTAGACCGCGGACAGACAGACAGACAGACAGACGGACATGACGAAACTATAAGGGTTCCTTGTTTACTACGGAACCCCTATAAAGTACCACCGACTCGAAACGAAGAAGATTGTTTTCCCCGAATTTGAAAGGATGTCATAACATAACATTACACTAGAAGTCCCTAAGCCAGTGGTGGGCAAACTTTCTACATGGGGGGCCAGAAAGTTGAAACAATTTCAGAGGGCCAGAATTATAGCAAAAATGCATTATAATTTCAAATCTTTTAATCATAAAAATAAACATTACTTATCATGTTATTTACAAATTACAATTTAACTTTTATTCTAAGGCCCTGCCATGGTAGGTGTGTGAGACATATGAAATTGTTTTTGATTTGCCATAATATCTTCGAATTTTGGTTCGAGCTGCGATGAAGTAACGTTCAGTAGCGAGAAAAGGTGTTCATCAATAAGTCGGTTTCTGATTGAGTTTTTCCGCAATTTTATGGTCGAAAAAGTCTGTTCGCATTCGCACACATATGACGATCCAAACATCGCCATAATTTTCTGTGCGTGAGCAATAATTTTTGGGTGTGTTCTGTAAAAATCTAGTTTTGATGAAATTAAGAACAGTTGTTTTAAATGCGTGCGGCACTGCATTTCAATAATTTCTAACTACAATGATGCAGAGACATTCTCCGGATCTACATTAAACGACAACGAAAAAACATCTAGCGACGACTGAATGTTCTTAAAATCTTGAAACTTAGATTCAAATTCTGTGTGAAGTTTCTTCAACACCTGACTGAATTGTTTCAGTTTGTTCTCACTCACTGGTGCCATGGATTTTAAATGCGGAAAGTGAGTTAAATTATTCTTTTCAATGCAGTTATAAAACAGAAAAATATAATTATAGCGGGCCGGATAAAATCCTTACGCGGGCCGGAGCTGGCCCGCGGGCCGTACTTTACCCATCACTGCCCTAAGCGATAGGCAGGTGTAAGTAATAGGTACCACCCACATTTCGCCAAATATGTACGTTTTAGTCCCATGTAAGTAATATGGTGGCGAGGTTATTGCCATCAACTGGGCAGGCGGGGACAACTCCTGTATGGGTCCTGCGTGGCTAAAAAATGTTTGTAGCAGCCCAGAGTTGGAAAGTTCAAGGGAATATACAGAGTTATTGGTTATACGTCGGTAATCCGTTAAGAGGGAAGCGTCAGGGTAGCCTGCGAAATTCAAATTTTCTTACGTTTTTTGCATTTTGCAGGTCAATGTCAGGTTTTATGTTGATTAAAATATGATTCGCGGTCGTAACGAATATGGCTTTACTCAATTATAATCATTACAATCAGCAATACAACTCCATAAGTTAGCAAAGGTGTCAAATGTCATGATTTCGAAATCATGACATTTGACACCTTTATCTTCTTCTCAATCACTATTGCTACACACAGCTACACATAGGGGTTATCAGGGGTAATTTGGTTGCAAATGACTTCTCCTACATCCCCTTAACCGATTGCCGATGAATAACCAATAAACCTGTAGAAGTATTGGGCATTTTTGGATTGTTCAGGATCACTAGTTGACAAGTACGTTATGTTTTTATGATAAACATTTTTTACATATTTTTTTATTGTTTAATTGTCATAAGGAAATTTTCCGCCATTTTTATTTGAAAGTTGAGGTTTCCTTGTTGCCGATAGCTGCCGATGTCGAGTTAATTACATTTTTAGATTCATGACCCATTCAATTCAGCAATACAAGGAAATAAAGAAAACCTGCGTCATTGTTGCGTCATTTCGAGCTATTTAGAAGCAAAAATGTCGACCGAGGGAAAAACTAAATTAATGATTCTGTTATTTGCACCTATTCATGGCATTTGTGGATACAACAAAATATTGGTTTTTGTTTGTATATTGTGTATTTTCCAAATTATATGCAAAATATTTGGAAGAAAAAATAACATGACTTTTATTTATGCGGTGATCATTTTGAAATATGAAAAAACTTCTTACAAAAATAAACAACCGCCTTCCAAAAAAAACACTACAGAGTGAAAAATAACTTTAGTTTCGGAAGTCGGTGTCTTTGGTTTAGAATTTTCGTTTTTGTCACCAACTTCCGAAATTTGTATTTTTTGGAAGTCGGTTGTTTTTAGTTTGTGGGGTCAGTGGGGTAGGTACACACGGCTACAGATCAAGCTGTACATTTCCAGTATAAGCTGACCTCGCATTATACGGAAATCCTATACAATGCGAGATCAGCATAAACTGGATTTGTATAGCTTGATGTGTAGCCGTGTGTACCTACCCCACTGACCCTACACAAATTCGAATACCATTACCTGCTATGTAAATAATAGTGACAGGAATTTATAATATCATCCTAATAGGCCTTAAAAATACCATTACGCATTATTGAAGCTAACTCAAAAACTACCCAAGCAAAGTTAATAAAACTTATATGGAACACTGCGCAAGCTTCTTCTAATAAGTGTTTTTTTTTTTAAATCGGTCCACTATTGACGAAAAAACGATGGACATTTTATTAAAAAAAAATACACAGACATAGAACCTCCTCCTTTTTGAAAGTCGGTTAGTAAAAATGAAGGGGACTGCACAGTGATATGTGAGTAAATATAACTGGTACTATATGCCATCTTAAGTCCACATTTTTATAGGTATATATATGGTGCCAAAATAATTGAGCATTTTGCAGTTTTGCCAATAGGCCGGTGATCGGCTTCGGTGATCTCTCGCGTCCGGCCCTGGTCCAGGCCATCTGCGAGGCCACCTCCTTCTGCGAAGTAGTAATGCTCGCGAAGGAGGAGGCGGAACGCGTGAGGGAGAGGCAAATTGCACGCCATCACGCCCCTATCCGTCGCAGGAAGAGACGCCCTGGGCGTCGGGAATCGCAGGCCGATTCCCGGCCACCGTAGGCGCGGGCTTGCGGACGGTGAGCAATGGGTAGCTCGCCGTCCGATAAGGACCAGGCCCGGGTCGACAGCGCGGAGAACTCCGCTAGGGCCGATGCCTGCCGGGGTCGCTGGAAAGTCCGAAAGGGATACCGTGGCCCTCGGCAACATGGCAACTGAAGAAACACGGGTGGGTTTTAGTCAGTAAGAGTATGACACGCCCTTCCGCTCCGCCCAGAGAAATTATTTGATAATTTCCCATAAAAAACCCCTGTATCAGCCATAATGGAAAACGTTCTGCACATACTGTTTTAAGTAATTATGCCTACTTCTGATCCCTTTCTATTTAGCTTAAATAAATCAAGTATTCAGGGCCGGATTTAGGGCAGGGCAACAAGGGCTCCGGCCCCGGGCCTCCACAGTTTTTTTTTTGGGTAAGAAATAAAATACGTCCTTTGCGTCAATCAAAAAGAAAAAAAGTTAACATTCACAAAGTTTTACCTCTTTCATTTTCTTTTATGTCCTATGTGTGAAATACGTTGAATACGTTGAATTACTGTGGTCCCAAAAACCGACAATAGATTTTTCGATGTCAGCGCCCAGCGTCAGTCTATACATCATGAAAAAGTAACTTTGAGTCTCATTTCCTACAAAATTTATGGGAAAAGATTTTTTTAAATTTATTTATTTAACTTAGACACAATGATCCATATTTTTGTTAGTAGAAATACTTAAGAATTATGTTAGTATTCAAATAAACACCACAATCACACTATCATTACTAAGATCAAAATATCAGACTCTAAATTACTAAAATGTTTAAAATGATCAATATATTACAAATAAAATTAAAAATTTATTAAAATCTTTAAATTAATTAAATCATAAAAGCACAAAATAAATACATAAAAATCTAAATAATTTTGTCAATTGTTGTTTTTTGAGACATGTAACTGTACACAATGCCACAATATTGGACAATCAATTCTGCCAGCTACAACGCTAAGAATGCTGTTGCCACTGCTGCGGGCACGGCTTAGCAACGATGCAGCTCTCTTTCTGAGGATGGCATGGAAACCATCAATACGAGCGTCGGCAAACATGCCCGACGCGCTGCAGTACCTCGGCAGTCGCATCAACATCCTAAAGGCATTGCTGTACTGGAGGCGCAGGGCGTTGATTGCCCTTTGCGTATATTTGACCCATAGACTGCACGTATAAAAAGATTGGCAAAACGCTCGAAACAAAGTAACTTTTACTGCTTTACTGCAGCGTGCAAATCTACGAGCCAACATATTGCATCGGACAGCCAACGCCCGGCGCTCTCTCTCAATATCCTCATAGTCTGATAGGTCATCCGCGACCCAGTGGCCCAGGTATTTGAATCGCGAAACTCTGGGTAAAGAAACACCGTCTATGAGGACGGGTGGTACTTGTGTGACCTTATGACCTGGTGATTGGAATACCAAAAGCTCGCTTTTCTTTACATTATACCTGAGCCCATGGGCCCCGGCGTATTCCACACAAATAGCGAGGAGTTTACGAACGGCACTTATAGAGGGACCCAGCAACACCATATCGTCTGCGTAACTGATGTTGTTGATGAATTTTCCGTCTATAGAGCAGCCAACATTGGTGTCGCTGAGTCTCTCAATGAGTCCGTTTACGTACAGATTGAAGAGACGAGGCGAGGTTAAACCTCCTTGCCTTACCCCACACCTCATTCCGTACGCATCGGAGATCTCGTTCGCCCACTTAACAACATTAGTTTGGTTGTTGTACCAATAATCAAAAATGTTGACGACTTCTGCTGGGAGGCTGGTTTCTGTCCTCATTTTGTGCCATAGCACATCATAGGACACCAAATCGAAAGCTTTCGAAAGGTCTAAAAAGCAGGCGTAGACCGGAGTCTTTCTATCGGTGTAGTACCGGACAGTGTGCTTGAGGCATGTGCCCAAGCGTAGTTTGAACATGTTTTAAACATGTTCGCAATGTCACGCGGCTCAGTTACTCCGTTAACATTTAGAGGAACAGTGGGTTTGCAATTGAGTTTTCTCGTGCCTTTCCAGAAGCTTTTGAAATTTTTATCTGTGTGGTGTGATGCAAGAATGTCCATCTTAATTTGCTCGGCGTTATTTTGACACCATCTCAACTTGGCTTTGAAACGACGTCGAGATTCTACCATGTTATTATAAATAGGTCCATTTGCAGGCTTCCCGTATAGTAACCAGGTTTGAAAGTTTAGCCTGGCAACCTCGTGAGCACCACGAACATGCTAATTCCAGCCTAACACAACACGTTTTCGCTTTATCATATTATTATTATCTCTACAATTTGAACTAATCACAGCCGCTTCACACATAGTCGCAACAATGTCCGTGTACATTCGGTCTATAACTCTTCTGTGATCTTTATTGTAACAACAACATAAATCGTCACAACATTCTGACAATTCTGATGGAAAGTCAACCGTTCTAAAATGATCATCGCATATCTTCTTATAAACTTGCTTTTGTTGCTCATCCCTATCGGCCCACAGTATACCGTTAGGGATATTATCAAGTAATAGAAACTGTGGTTTCATAACAGAAAGATTACAAGCTATTTCTAGGGGATAGTGGTCCGACCAGGTACAGTCAGAGAACACTCTTACACTCAGTACAGACTGCCACGCAGACTCCGTTACTACTACACAATGGTCAAGCCAGCTTGTGCTGCCGTGGGCATCACTAATGAATGTAAAGGTATCCGATGAACTTCCCAATTTTTCTATATCCGCACACACCCATTGTTGATCGTTACAGAATTTTAGAAGTTCTTTTCCAAACAACGCACAAGGACTAGTATTAAAATCGCCTAAAATGTACACATTCGCAACTTCAGTGTTTTCAATTATAGCGCTTATTTCACTAAGGCAGTCAGTAAATTCAATTAAGTTTTCAATGGAGTTCACAGGCATGTACACAGAGAATACTACGAAGGAACGATCGCACACCACTACCTTAATTGCCGCGATACGCACACTATTGCACGGGATCACTGTCACCGAACTAAAAGCACTTTTGCGTTTTCAGATTTTTCTAATACCTACTCAAACTTCATCTGGTACGATGGTATTTTGATTTTTATAAGAAACAGGATCGATTGACATGAAAAAAATATTTTGTGATTAATGCCCATTTCCTTGCTGACTATATTATTTTTTCCAAAATCTGTGAATGCAGATCAAAGTTTCTCAAAAAGTTATGCAGTCTCCTAGATGGTATTTCTGTAGGTACAACGGTTAAAGTAAGTACCTATTTACTACCCCGTCTTAAAAATCCACCCTGCTTATAAATTATTAAAAACTTTGACCAAATATTCACATGTTCCAAAAAAAAAAAAAAAATCGGAGCCTCATATTTAAAAAAAATTAAATGATGTAGCTACGTTGTTAACCTATTAGTAATTTAAATTAACCTAAAGTAAGTAAAAAATAATTTTAAAAAATTACTTAAATTTTTTCAAGAAAAAAAGGCAATTTTTTACAAATACTTATAGTTTTTAAAGTGGCGGTGTTTTAATTATCCAATAGAATTCATGAATACAAAATTTCAATTTAAGACGCAGATATATGCCAGTGACCTTGAGTGGTTAGCTTGCGTGTTCTGTGCTGAGCTCACGCAACGCGTCGTACGTCTAGAGTAATAGGACTCGTCCACCAAGGAGCGCTGTCCTAAATTAGACGCATTATTAATTAGACGTGGATATATTTAGTAACCTGTTCCGCTTAGCTATTTCTAAAGAGCCATAAAAAACTCCTGAAAGAAATCAGTGTTGCCATCAGTGTTGCCTCGTGTTGCCACACCGAGCGCTGAGTCTGCATTCAGCGCTCGGTGTGGCAACACGCCGTGTTCGAGTTCGCAACAAGTCCATCGTCATCCTGAGGATGCCTCGTTGAGAGGTGAAACACGTGTCGAGGAGTTTTCTATGGCTCTTTAGAAATAGCTAAGCGGAACAGGTTACTAAATATATCCACGTCTATTGTATTTTATAATGGATTTCCGCAAGGTCACGCCTGAATCAATTAATCATCAATAACTAAATTATTATCTTTAACATGGTAAAGGTTTCAGAAAAATACGCTTGATAGATTTTGCGTGATTCTCAGTTTTTTATCCGCGTTAGACATAACTTTACAAATTAATTTCAGATAACATAATCTAAAATATTCATAAATTAAATTATTAAAAAAAATGCTTTTATTTAACATATATTTTTTCCAAATCATTAACACTACTCGTTTAGACGCGATCTTCAGTATAAAATCATGAAAAGTTGGTTATCGTTGCCTAGAGATCCAAAAAGCGATCGATTTTTAAGATGGAGCTCACAGTTTGGTCCCACAGTGCGGTGGTCCTGCGCCTGATCTCAGGTCTTCGGTGGGGTTGCCGTTCCATCGGATTATGGGAGTAATAGAACAGAGAGTGTACCTGAGTTAACGCACACATTTGTACACTGTAAAATATTCTGCGTACTGGGTTTATCTCAGTTGAGATCGGCCGCCGTGACCGAAATCCGAAGTTTGGGAGGATATATTTATTATTAGTAGCTCCATCTCACTGTACAATACTTCGTTCACGATTAAGTTTACAGTACAATACTTCGTTCACGATTAAGTTTACAGTACAATACTTCGTTCACGATTAAGTTTACAGTACAATACTTCGTTCACGATTAAGTTTAGAGTACAATACTTCGTTCACGATTAAGTTTACAGTACAATACTTCGTTCATGATTAAGTTTACAGTACAATACTTCGTTCAGATTAAGTTTACAGTACAATACTTCGTTCAGATTAAGTTTACAGTACAATACTTCGTTCACGATTAAGTTTACAGTACAATACTTCGTTCACGATTAAGTTTACAGTACAATACTTCGTTCACGATTAAGTTTACAGTACAATACTTCGTTCACGATTAAGTTTACAGTACAATACTTCGTTCACGATTAAGTTTACAGTACAATACTTCGTTCACGATTAAGTTTACAAGCATGTAAACAAATATGTTAAGACAGAAGACATGAAACGAAATCGTCCAATGATAAAACAATCTTATGATTTGTAAGTAATAGGTTCCGTACTGCCTTCACCTTTGTGTACGGAACTCTAAGGCTCCGTGTAAACTAGCCAGCGACCACAGCCACCGGTTGTACACGTTTTAACACGTTTTGTATGGAATCGCCGCACACGTGTAGCGAGTGGCATCCACTCGCGACTCAGTGTCCGCAACACGCCACCGGTGGCGGCTACTAGTGACTCAGTGTCCGCGACATGTCACCGGTGGCGGCCACTCGCTACTTAACTCGCGAGCGCGCTTCGGTGCTAGCGGCGGTCATCGACCACTCGTGGCAGCCACCGACCGCCTTCGTTTGCGCGGTACCAAAGGACGTGGCGCGCGACAGCCGCCGGTGGCTGTGGTCGGTGGCCCGTTTGCGCGGAGCCTAAAAGTACCTACATCATAATTTCATAAATATCATCAATCATATTTATTAACCAATAACCAAAAACTAAATGAAACAAATCTAATACCTTTAAACGAGCAATTCTTGTATTTTTAATAATCTTAATCTCGGAAACCGCTCCAACGATTTTCATGGAATTTAGTATGCAGGGGGTTTCGGGGGCGATAAATCGATCTAGCTAGGTTTAATTTTTAGAAAACATAGTAAAAAAAAACGAGCAAAGTTCGGTCATCAAGATATTAAAAAATAAACCAGATATTCAAAAATAAAATGCAAATCAATCAATCATTTCGAAATTAGTACTTATCAAATAGACAAAGCCCTGCTTAAGAATTATAAGCCCATTTCACTTCTGACATGTCTACAAGGTGTTTTCAAGAGTCATCACGAACCGTTTCGCACGCAGGTTTGACGACTTCCAGCCTCCCGAACAAGCCGGATTCCGTAAAGGCTTTAGCACGGTAGACCACATACGCTGCGGCAGGTTATACAGAAGACCGAAGAGCATAACCTGCTTCTCTGATTGGAGTTTGTGAACTATGAGAAAGCCATCGATTCGATCGGGACATGGGCTGTACTGCAGTCTCTTCAACAGTGCCAGATCGACTATCGGTACATCGAAGTACTGAAGTATCTGTATGAAAATGCCACTATGTCAGTTCGACTCCATGGCCAGACCTCGAAACCTATCCTTCTGCAGCGAGGTGTGAGACTGGGAGACGCTATATCTCCGAAACTTTCATTACTGCACTGGAGGATGTCTTCAAGGGTCTGTACTGGAAAGGGCTAGGCATCAACATCAATGGCGAGTATATCATTAACCTTCGGTTTGCAGACGACATAGTTATCATGGCTGAGACCATGGAGGACTTCAGTACAATACTAGATGACCTCAGTAGAGCTTCCAAAAGAGTGGGTCTTAAGAACATGGACAAGACAAAGGTCATGTCAAATACCCACTTTCATGAAGATCAGAGAAGATACACTCGAGGTTGTGGACGAGTATATTTACCTAGGGCAAACTGTCCAGGTAGGTATGTCCAACTTCGAGAACGAGGTCAACCGTCGAATCCGACTTGGCTGGGCAGCGTTCGGGAAGCTACGCAATATCTTATCGTCCCACAAAGCGCAGTATCTCTAGACGAAAGTCTTTGGACCAGTGCGTGTTGCCAGTGATGACCTATGGCACTGAAACGTGGTCGCACACAATGGGCCTTATTAGAAGGCTAAAAGTTACCCAAAAGGTAATGGAGAGGGCTATGCTTGGAGTTTCCCTACATGATCAAATCAGAAATGAAGAGATCAGCAGGAGAACCAAGGTAACCGACATAGCCCGAAGAACTGCCAAACTTAAGGGGTAATGGGCAGAGGTACATTGCTCGCAGGAGAGATGGTTGATGGGGCCGATGGGGCTGAAAAGTTCTGGAGTGGTGACCGCGTACCGGAAGACGTAGCGTCGGAAGGCCTCCCACAAGGTGGACCGATGATCTTGTGAAGGCCGCAGAAATTCGCTGGATGCGGGAAGCACAGAACCGGTCGAAGTGGCGGTGCTTGGTGGAGGCCTATGTCCAGCAGTGGACGTCTTTCGGCTGAATGAATGAATGTATGACATAAATAGGGACTTCCCTGTTTATGAAAACTGTTTACGAGGCTGTTCCATATAAAGTGACCACGTTTGACGTAAATGCCAAAAGGAAAATTAAACAAAACTCGCCGAGTGCATAACCAGATTTTTTTGAAGTCCATAGTTTAATATAAAAGCCTGAACTTTGTAATCTGTATATTGAGTAATGAGGTGATCATATAGTAGGTTAAAATAATTACAACTTTACTGTAATTATTCATATTTTGTTTAATATAATTATGCTCGTTTTCACACACTAGGCAACATCTAAGGTAATGCCTAAATAAAAACGGACTGTTAGATGTTCAATAGCTCAAAGTTGAAAATCCAACGTGCAATAATATTTTGGCAATACATTTAGGTGACCCTTAGTGCTCGTGAAAAGGAACACAAGCAAATATTGATCGAGAAAAATTTAATGGTCATAAAGTGTCTTGGCTGAACACAAAGGAAATTATGCTCAAAAACGAGGAAATGTTTAAAATTTTTATGGGGTTTAACTTGCTTGACCGGGGATTATAAAACGGTTAGCATAAAAAAATGTTCGAGGGCCAACTTTTTTTGATAATAGAAGTATAGTTTTGGATAATTTAGAAGCATTTTTAGATTTTTTGTAAATGTGAGTACCATGGTGCCGTTTATTATGTATGTTGACTTGAAAGAGCATGGCAGTTGAGAGTATGTCATGCTCACTTAAATGTCTCGCTGATGGTCGCAAATGTGTTGGATCATTCGGTTCCCTACAAAATGGTTGAGCTGGATGGTGCTGATCTACGCGCCATGTTCGTGAACGGGCGTCGTTAGTTAAGACTGGTCATCTCTTATCTGCCAGGGCTTACTTTTAATCTTATATTTTCACTTGCTTTCGATTATTTTTTTTACATTGTTCTCACATTTAGAAGCAACAAGAATAATATACTCAGGATTTTGTAATATCTATATTTAAAAGAGTGTCCTTGGAGTTTCTTGCCCGTTCTTCTCCATAGAGATCTACGTTTTGGAATGGGCAACTAGCTTCAACTTACTGACTTACTGACCGACTCTTTGACAATTCAAAAGTGCCTGTAAATGGTTTAATTGGCTAACTCTTTGGCGAAACGGGAAACCTATTCCTGAGGTTAAAGGACCTCAAAATGAGCCTTCTGCACCTCATTCCTAAAGACTCCCAATCAATTTGTCTAGCCTTTTCCCAACTATGTTGGGGTCGGTTTCTAGTCAAACCGGATGCAGCTGAATACCAGTATTTTACATGGAGCAACTGCCTATCTGACCTCCACAACCCAGTAACCAGGTAATACGATAACCCTTGGTAAGACTGGTTGACAGACTTTCGAGCTCTGATGACACGTGACGACTGTCAAAGATGTATAAATGACAGCCGGGAACAACGGCTTAACGTACTTTCCAAGGCACGGAGGAGTCTCGGTATGTAGAAATGGTCACCCATTCACAGACCAACCCCGGCAAGCGGAGCTTAATCTGATAGATCGACCCGTGCGGTTGTTAATACTTAGCCACGAGCTCCTCCTAAAGACTCACATGGCTTTTATATTAATCTTGTGAGATACGATAAAATTAATGATGATCTAGAATGTTTTTCAGAGCAACCTGATTTCGCGATAGAAGAACCAGATGAGTGAAAATAAGTAGCTTTCACGAGCTACTAACTACCCGACTTGTAATATACAACGTGTAACGTTAAATGCGCAAAACCTGAAAATGGTTTGATCAGAATAACGAGGAGAATCAATTTAACTACTTTTTAACATAGATCACATTTTTCAAAAAATCTTCATTAAAAACGTTGCCGTGTGTATTTATTAATAGGTCAAGCCTTCAATAAATACACACAACGAACATTTCCGACGTTTGGCTCCCAGATTGGAGCGGGCCGGGGCTGCATTGAAGCGGCTCCTGCCCAATCTAGGGGATCCAAACGCCTCCTGCCGGAGGCTCTACGCGGGGATCGGGCGGTCCATGGCCCTCTACGGGGCGCCGGTGTGGGCGCGTTCATTGAGGCTGCGACCAGCCCGCCGGTTGAACGCGTCCCAGAGGGTCATGGCCATTCGGCTGGCCCGAGGATACCGCACGGTCTCCTGCGAGGCGGCGAGCCTCCTTGCCGGATTACCGCCATGGGATCTGGAGGCAAAGGTCCTCGCGCACATCTGGGAGTGGCCTCACGCCCCTAACCGCCGCAGGAGGAGACGCCCGGGGCGGGAATCGCGAGCCGATTGCCGGCCACCGTAGGCGCGGGCTTGCGGACGGTGAGCAATGGGTAGCTCGCCGTCCGGTAAGGACCAAGCCCGGGTCGACGGCGCGTTGTGTTCCACGCGCGCCTCAAAGAGATGTCAGCAGAATTGACGGGGTCCGTCATAATCATGAAAAACATTTTTTTTAGCGCACCTCCCCTACACCTAAAGTGGGGAGGTACCTATTTTTTTTCTCGTCTATCCCATCGTGTGGGATGTCGTTGGAAAGCTCGTTCAAAAATATTGCGAGTTTGTGAAAACCATTTTTGGATTCAGGGATCCGTTTGCGAAATGTTAAGCTTTAAAGTGATAATTTTTGTTAGAGTCAAGTGTCCGCTGTATGGTTCGGGATACGTGGAAAAATTCACAGCAGTAGTATCTAAATATAACGAAATTAAAAGGTAAACTATCATGGCTAAGTAGGCTCTACAAGTTAAAGAGTAATAATCGACCAACTTACTTTGCAGTTGAAAAAATATGTTCTATATTATATTTTTTTAATTTATTAAATTAAATTAAAAAGGCTTATTGAAATAATTCAGCAATATTATATACAAAATATATTTAGTAGGAGTAGGATATTCATTTTTAAACTTATTCGTAACTAGTTGCGCCCCGCGGTTTTACCCACATAAGTCTAGATCCCGAGGGAATGTCGGGATAAAAAGTATCTTATGTCCTAATACAGATCATGGTCTACCTATGTACCAAATTTCATCTAAATCCGTTTAGCCGTTTTTGCGTGATTGAGTAACAAACATCCAAACACACAAACTTTCACATTTATAATATTATTGTAGTAGGATAGTAGGCTTAATGTACGGCCCACGTGATCGTAGTTTTAAACCGTTTTAAACAAAAAAAAAACAATTTTAAACCACGGATTTTGGTTTAAAACGGTTTATTTATACAACAAAAGGAGAAAAATAAAAATATATAAAAATAAAAAAAAACAACCGACTTAAAAAAAACACCACTAAGTGTCTTTGGTTTTGTATTTTCTTTTTTTTTTCACTTCGTACTTAGTGTTTTTTTTTGTAAGTCGCCCAACTTTTTCGTTTGTGTTTGTGCTTTTACTTTGCGTCATGTCTTACTGTAAATAAACTTTTTTTCTTTTCTTTCTACATAATTATGTAGGCAGGCGAACTGTACCCACTTTTTATTTTTCAGAAAACATCACGATAGAAATCAAAGAAGGAAGTCAGCAGAGAACATGCTTCGTAACTAGTCCGGTGACACTACGTGTCAACGAACAGTTCTCTTTGGAAGTACGAAGCGATTATTTCATCAAAACAAGTTTGTAAGTTTTATTTTATATTTATTAATAAGGGGTATCGTGTTACCCAGTAGCTGGATTGGGGAGGGTCAGATTCACCTCAAGTGTAAGTACACACGGCTACACATCAAGCTATACATTTCCAGTATAAGCTGACCTCGCATTGTACGGAAATCCTATACAACTGGAAATGTATAGCCTGATGTGTATCGTGTGTACGTGTGTTACGGTTGCCAATCATATTTTCATCAACATACAACCTGATACTGACCTAAAAATTACAAAAAAAGTATTTAACAAATTTCCCGGGTTACCCTTTCGCCTAAAGAGCGTGCATTCTGAAAGTGGGCAACGTTGCAAATTTATGTCAAATATTTCGCCGTATTGATTAATTTGGCAATATTAATACGGCATGGAAATATGAAATATGGCTAACTAGTGAACTAAAACATTGATTTTGAAATGCAATAATTAATATAGTAACACCAAATATTTAGGTTTAGATGTAAAAAAAGTATTTGAAAACTTTCCAAATGCCTTTTTACACCAAAAACGGTTACAACATCAAATTCAGTGTTATAATTGCAAATTCATTATTAATATTCTAGTTCACTAGTTACTGATATTTCATATTTCCATACAGTAATATTGCTAAATTTATTAAAACAGGTAAATATTTGACAGCTATTTGCGACGATGCCAACTTTTAAAATAAACGCTCATAATAACAGTTTAATGTTTACGCATTTAATTTAATTTAATTTTTATTTGTATTAAGTGACGCGCGGATCCAACTCGCTATTGACAGGTTTTCTTTATTATTTTAGTTGGAACCAAGCGGTTAAAAGTTACAACCTGCATGAAATGGAAAATTCAAAGTTTAGCATAATTTATAAAAGGAGTACATCCTCTAACAACACAAAAAACAATTCTATTATTTATAAATATTTTCATGTAAGTACCTATTTAATAATAATACCTTCTTTTTATGTTTTGCATTGTTTTTTTTAAATTAAAAATAAATAAATAAAAAAAAAAACATAAATTCTTTAGAAATTTCTCTGGAAGCATTCAATTTCAATTTTTTTTTTTGAGTTCCCTTTTTAACGAAGGCAAGCACTAAAAAGGATTTTTGAAAATTCATAAAAGTATATGGAATTTTGTTAGTTTTGTCGATTGGGTGTCATCGGCCGAGCGCACTGCTTGTGATGGAACTGCTTGGATGGCACTGCTTGAAATGTCCCTACAGATTTGGTCCCACAGTGAAAAGTGAAGAGAATAACATGTTCTAACGGAACATATATATTTGTTTTAATAATAATCATAATTAGCCCAAAATGAATTATCTCCTTTGTTCTATTTTATTTCTCATTTTATTTTTAGACGCATAAGGTCTCCGACGAGAGTTCAGGAGGAACGTGGATTTTCGAATTTGAATTGTTAAAGGATTACGATCCGTGGACACCTATCGTGAAAACCCATGATTCTGAAACTTGGACTTGCAAAACTTCTGTCAATATCAGTAAGCAAAAATCGTCGCTCTAAATACTTCTGCCCGTTTTCACTAATACAAGCGACATAATTATATATTAATCTAGCTGGTGCATCAGTAATCACCTGATTTCCTAAGGCTTTTTTTGTAAATAAGGAAAATTGTTCTGATGGTTATTGTTTTATTATTGATACAACAAACAAAACAAAATTGGTACAACATCAAATTCAGTGTTATAATTGCAATTTATTATTAATACTCTAGGGAACTAGCTAACTAGTTATTGCCAAATTAATCAAAACAGCGAAATATTTGACATCTATTTGCAACGTTGCCCACTTTCAGAATAAACGCCCTTAACAGATATAATTTTTTCGACTTAAACCTTAAACAGAACAAAATTATAAATCCGAATAGAGTTAAACCTTAAACAGAACAAAATGATAAGTCCGAATAGACTTATAATTTTGTTCTGTTTAAGGTTTAAGTCGAAAAAATTATATCTGTTAAGGGCGTTTATTCTGAAAGTGGGCAACGTCGGAAATAGATGTCAAATATTTCGCTGTTTTGATTAATTTGGCAATATTAGTGTATGGAAATAAGAAATGTGGCTAACTAGTTCCATAGAATATTAATAATAAATTGCAATAATATCACTGAATTTGATGTAGTACCTACCAATTTTAGGTGTAAAATAGCTTTTTACTTCTAAAACTAAATATTTGGTATTACAATATTAATTATTGCATTTCATTATTAATATTCTAGGGAACTAGTTAGCTACATTTCTTATTTCCATACAGTAAAATTGCTAAATTAATCAAAACAGGTAAATATTTGACAGCTATTTACGACGTTGCCAATTTTTTGGATAAACCCTCTTAGGTGGTCGCCGCCCGCCAGAATTGACGCAAATTTGGGCGCGTTTTAGAGTATTTTGCATTTCTCAGTAATTCTGGCGATATATTCGCCACTTCTACGATGTTCTCTTCTTGTAGAGTAAGCATAGCGCACCATCATTTTACAGTGTAATTTTTTTTTACATTTGTGTATTTCACAAATGTCAAAATAAAAATGAGAGCATCTTCCCAAGCGGTGATAACTTAGCGCCACCTAGTACACATATATTATGTAAAGCGTAAACATTAAGCAACAAACTAGTTAGGGTTGCAACTGCCTATACTCCATTTGAAATAAGATTAGACATTTAAACAAACCTTTTTTACAGTCCGTTGAACCGATTTTGACTTATATGTCATAGGCATAAAGATGGCATTGAAAGCAAAAAAGTGATAACAATACCAGCTGTTAATTGCAGCTGCCATTTGTCATGCCACCAAAGCAATAGAAGTCAAAATCGGTTGAACGGACTGTAAAAAAGGTTTGTTTATATGTCTAATCTTATTTCAAATGGAGTATAGCAAAAGATTTCTAACAATATTGACAGACATCGAATTTGACTTAAACACCACAGACAAATGTCATGTCGTGTGTTATTAATTTCACATTTCAAATCTTTGTTGTTTGTTTTTTCAATTCGGAGTTTAACATTATTGCACCTGTCAAATTACTATGTAGGATTAAAAAAATAACTATAGTGAAAACGGGCACGTGTAGGTATTACAATTCTACACAACACAAACAAATACAATCACTTTGACTTCGTCAAGGGAAGTAGAGTCCGCGCCACCACTCAAAACCAATAGACGCGGCGCTAGTGTCTATGTCATTGTATCAAATGGCATTAAAAAAAAAGTTAGTTCCACAATTTTCCGCCGGACTTCAGTGGCGGACTCTAGTACCAATATTCATAACTATTTCTGCCGTCAAGCAGCGTTGCTATGTTACGGTTACATGATAAATGATTTTATTTCTGTAAGTAGGTTTTTACAAACACAGCAGTGCACGTCAAAGGATGTTTATATGCGAAAAATAGAAATATAACTTATTAGTATGATAATAATATTGAAATTTCAAATGATGCCCAATGACGTCGTGGTATGCCTAAGGCGACCGCGGTAACGTTGCCGTGTGAATGCGTTTGCATCTAGTGATGCCGAAGGATCCCCTGCCGTGTCGTGCTGCCGTTGGGCCCAGGCCCATAGGCGTCCATTGCCGAACATAGGCCCCCCGAGCATCGCCTCTTAGACTGGCCCTGCTTGTCTAGTCTGTAAAAATGTCACCATGGAAACTCAGGTGAAGTGAGCTGTCATTCAGCTCACTTCACCTCATAAAAAAAGTACTCTGTGCTTCACCTAAAGCACAGATGAATATTATATAGATGGTACACTTCGCATTTTAGGTATGAATTTACAAGTAGGTACAGACGCCAGCACATCAGGCTACTACAATCTGTCAAATTTATTCAATAGATTTTCAACTTTATCGCTGAAGTAGGTAGGTATAAGGTTCAAAGTTGATTGGGAAAATTTGACAGTTTCGGGTAGGTAGCTTGATGTGCTGGCGTCTGTACGCGGCGGGCTCGACTTGTCGAATTCAGTGGGCGTAACGTAGTCAGAAGATATAAGAGTTACGCGATAGAAAGAGAGGCAACTTCTAGGTGAATATAACTGTAGATAATTTGCGTTGCGAGATCTGAATTGCACTTTATTGTGTAGTAGCAAGAGTTGATTTTGCGGAGTATCCCATCTGTACTAAACTGAGTTTACACGGGGAGATTTTTACATAGTAAAGCGGTTCTGCTATTCTTTATGGTTCACTTGGAACCTTTCTCTAGTGACCTCAACAGTTTGAAAATGAACTCACTTTGTAGTTGTACTTGAGTTTGAATAAAAGGAAATACTTAGAGTGTGTTCCAGGGCCTTATGAAGATTAGAAGTCTGATTTGGATATGACAATTTTTTTTTTCAGGTCCTACTTCTGCACGATCTCATAATAATTCAACTGGAGACTTCGGTTCCGGTTCCGGTAAAACAACCTCTGTTACATCTTTAGGGTCGACCCCCGAAATCTGCCCAGCCTTTTCCCAACTATGTTGTGGTTGACTGCCAGTCTAACCGGGTGCAGCTCAATACCAGTATTTTACATGGAGTATTCCGCTGGATGTAGAAAGCACAGAATCGGTCAAAGTGGCGATGCTTGGGGGAGGCCTATGTCCAGCAGTGGACGTCTTTCGGCTGAAATGGTGATGATGAATTGTCTATCTTAGTACTACAACCCAGTTATAGCTTGTTTACTCTTAAAAGACGCGCTCCACTACTGCATTACCCATAGAAATCTGCATTAGTATGTACACACGGCTACACATCAAGCTATACATTTCCAGTTTATGCGAGATCAGCTTATACTGGAAATGTATAGCTTGATGTGTAGCCGTGTGTACGTAAAGGGCTCGGATAACCAAAGAAACGATTTCTTTCGGTTACGTTCGAACGGAACGTTATAAAACGTTTTTGAAGAAGAACAAAATTTAAATCTTTCTTGGTTAATAAAACGTTTTTTTTCCATTTTGGGTTGATCGATAAGAAACTCGCAACATAACCCTAACCAATACGTAAGCGGCAAGCGCATTGGAATCAATGATGTCTAATGAAATGAACATAAGGTACAATTTAACTAAACAAGTTCATGCTTGTCGGAGCACGCCCCGTGCGCGGCTGCGTCCTGCGGAATAAACCGATATTTGAAAACGTTCTCATTTCGTTTTCGTTACGAATAAGATATTGTACAAAGAAGAACGAGAACTGTTAGAAACGTTTTAAAAACGTTATTTTAAATAACTTTTCCGAGCTTTAACGTAAATGCGGTTGAGGGGCGCGTGATTTCAGACTGGACAAGCTATACTAAGTGACATGATACGATACATAACATGGTGTCGACTCCCACGTCCCCCACTGACTAAAGGAAATACATTTAGAGTCAGTGGGGGATGTGGGCCCCTACTGACTCTAAATGTATTTCCTTTGATGCTCTTTTTCTCTCACATAATTATAAATATTATGTAGTCTGTATATGTCACCGTAAGATTGTGAGAACCGTTAGTTTATAATCTGTCGGAATTATTTCCATTAGATTATAAACTGTCGAAAAATTGTGAACTGGGTGAAATGGGTTAGGTTAGGTTAGAACTGTGACAAACAGCGCCCGAGCCGAGCGAGCGAAGCGAGCGGTGCCGCGGCAGCGGCCGGCGAGCGCAAATTCCAAGTTGCTCGCAGCCAGGCAGGCTATTTAATATTAGCGCAAGGTGCGTTACGTCGCAAGCAAGTTTGATACCAGTTTACAATTTGTCGGTTTCCCATGGAAAGATTATAAACTAGCGAAAAATAATGCGTTCAATTGTAAATGGTTCATTGCAGTTCACAATTTTTCGACAGTTTATAATTTAACGGAAATAATACCGATAGATTATAAACTAACGAAGTTCATAATTATACGGTGACATATATAAGGCATTCGTGGCTAAAAGGCCTGACAACCAGTCTTCTCAAGGGGTATTGTGTTACCCAGTAACTGGATTGTGGAGGTCAGATGGCAGTCACTCCATGTAATACTGGTATTCAGCTGCATCCGGTTAGACTGGAAGCTGACCCCAACATAGTTGGGAAAAGGCTTGGCAGATGATGAAGTTTAGAGAGTACCTGACATAACATTAATAACCAAAAAAATCTTTATAACTGTTTTATATATCTAATAAATTGTTTTTTTTTATGCACAGATACCTCAAGAAACAACACTGTTATTTCTGGTAAGTTTCTAGTCCATCTGAAGGCACCTATTGTGTGGAGACTCCTGCCCTGTAGTCATTGTGTGGAGACTCCTGCCCTGTAGTCATTGTGTGGAGACTCCTGCCCTGTAGTCATTGTGTGGAGACTCTTGCCCTGTAGTCATTGTGTGGAGACTCTTGCCCTGTAGTCATTGTGTGGGGACTCCTGCCTTGTAGTCATTGTGTGGAGACTCCTGCCCTGTAGTCATTGTGTGGAGACTCCTGCCCTGTAGTCATTGTGTGGGGACTCCTGCCCTGTAGTCATTGTGTGGAGACTCCTGCCCTGTAGTCATTGAGTGGAGACTCCTGCCCTGCAGTCATTGTGTGGAGACTCCTGCCCTGTAGTCATTGAGTGGAGACTCCTGCCCTGTAGTCATTGAGTGGAGACTCCTGCCCTGTAGTCATTGTGTGGAGACTCCTGCCCTGTAGTCATTGTGTGGAGACTCCTGCCCTGTAGTCATTGAGTGGAGACTCCTGCCCTGTAGTCATTGAGTGGAGACTCCTGCCCTGTAGTCATTGAGTGGAGACTCCTGCCCTATAGTAATTGTGTGGAGACTCCTGCCCTGTAGTCATTGAGTGGAGACTCCTGCCCTGTAGTCATTGTGTGGAGACTCCTGCCCTGTAGTCATTGAGTGGAGACTCCTGCCCTGTAGTCATTGTGTGGAGACTCTTGCCCTGTAGTCATTGTGTGGAGACTCCTGCCTTGTAGTCATTGTGTGGAGACTCCTGCCTTGTAGTCATTGTGTGGAGACTCTTGCCCTGTAGTCATTGTGTGGAGACTCCTGCCCTGTAGTCATTGTGTGGAGACTCCTACCCTGTAGTCATTGAGTGGAGACTCCTGCCCTGTAGTCATTGAGTGGAGACTCCTGCCCTGTAGTCATTGTGTGGAGACTCCTGCCCTGTAGTCATTGAGTGGGGACTCTTGCCCTGTAGTCATTGTGTGGAGACTCCTGCCCTGTAGTCATTGTGTGGAGACTCCTGCCCTGTAGTCATTGTGTGGGGACTCCTGCCCTGTAGTCATTGTGTGGAGACTCCTGCCCTGTAGTCATTGAGTGGAGACTCCTGCCCTGTAGTCATTGTGTGGAGACTCCTGCCCTGTAGTCATTGAGTGGAGACTCCTGCCCTGTAGTCATTGAGTGGAGACTCCTGCCCTGTAGTCATTGTGTGGAGACTCCTGCCTTGTAGTCATTGTGTGGAGACTCCTGCCTTGTAGTCATTGTGTGGAGACTCTTGCCCTGTAGTCATTGTGTGGAGACTCCTGCCCTGTAGTCATTGTGTGGAGACTCCTACCCTGTAGTCATTGAGTGGAGACTCCTGCCCTGTAGTCATTGAGTGGAGACTCCTGCCCTGTAGTCATTGTGTGGAGACTCCTGCCCTGTAGTCATTGAGTGGGGACTCTTGCCCTGTAGTCATTGTGTGGAGACTCCTGCCCTGTAGTCATTGTGTGGAGACTCCTGCCCTGTAGTCATTGTGTGGGGACTCCTGCCCTGTAGTCATTGTGTGGAGACTCCTGCCCTGTAGTCATTGAGTGGAGACTCCTGCCCTGTAGTCATTGTGTGGAGACTCCTGCCCTGTAGTCATTGAGTGGAGACTCCTGCCCTGTAGTCATTGAGTGGAGACTCCTGCCCTGTAGTCATTGTGTGGAGACTCCTACCCTGTAGTCATTGTGTGGAGACTCCTGCCCTGTAGTCATTGAGTGGAGACTCCTGCCCTGTAGTCATTGAGTGGAGACTCCTGCCCTGTAGTCATTGAGTGGAGACTCCTGCCCTGTAGTCATTGTGTGGAGACTCCTGCCCTGTAGTCATTGAGTGGAGACTCCTGCCCTGTAGTCATTGAGTGGAGACTCCTGCCCTGTAGTCATTGTGTGGAGACTCTTGCCCTGTAGTCATTGTGTGGAGACTCCTGCCTTGTAGTCATTGTGTGGAGACTCCTGCCTTGTAGTCATTGTGTGGAGACTCTTGCCCTGTAGTCATTGTGTGGAGACTCCTGCCCTGTAGTCATTGTGTGGAGACTCCTACCCTGTAGTCATTGAGTGGAGACTCCTGCCCTGTAGTCATTGTGTGGAGACTCCTGCCCTGTAGTCATTGAGTGGAGACTCCTGCCCTGTAGTCATTGTGTGGAGACTCCTGCCCTGTAGTCATTGAGTGGAGACTCCTGCCCTGTAGTCATTGTGTGGAGACTCTTGCCCTGTAGTCATTGTGTGGAGACTCCTGCCCTGTAGTCATTGTGTGGGGACTCCTGCCCTGTAGTCATTGAGTGGGGACTCTTGCCCTGTAGTCATTGTGTGGAGACTCCTGCCTTGTAGTCATTGTGTGGAGACTCCTGCCCTGTAGTCATTGTGTGGAGACTCCTGCCCTGTAGTCATTGTGTGGAGACTCCTGCCTGACTCGTTTGTGGAGTTTCCCTAGCTAATCTGACCTTGTATGGCCAACTGACAATAACTTGACCTTGTATGGCCAACTGAAAATAAATGTATAGGCATAACTTCTTCAAAACACAGCCTAATCGATAAAAAAAAAACTTTTCTTCCTTACAGTTTTCTTCATTTTAGGTACAGACGCCAGCACATCAGGCTACTACAATCTGCCAAATTTATTTAATAGGTTTTCAACTTCATCGCGGAAATTTAAGGTTCAAAGTTGATTGGGAAAATTTGACAGTTTCGGGTAGTTTGATGTGCTGGCGTCTGTACATAATAAACTAATAATTTTTAAATAGTATCTAATTTTTTTATATTTTTTTATTTTTAATAAGCTTATTCTTGACTGCTTTTTTTCAGATTCCACCTTGCTGATAATATTTGTATCTCTGTTTGGGATACTTTTGTTAGTTCAAACATCATATATCATATACGGAAAAGCTAAAAGTACGTATTACCAACTTTCTAAATAATGAATAATTGTTAATCTATATAATTATATCGCAGGCAGATTGTATGATACGTCATTATACAAACGGCGCCGTCCGTTTACAAACGCTCGCATTAATGCAAAATGCCGAAGGCAAAATGTAAATTACTTTGTCACTATGTAAAAAAGAACCCTGTCCGATCCGTGAGGGTGTTGTTAGATATCGTACTGAGAGTCTATAAACGCGGAAATATTCCGGAAAAAAAAAATTCACAATTTCAATGGGTTTTTTACTGGGTTTATTACATTGGACGCGGGCGGCTGTCATTTAGCGGGTGTCTACAAGTCGTAACTTATGACCCCTGATGAAAATTTACCACTTTTTAAAGGATTTGGGGTAATTTTGGTACCAAACATTTTAATTTTGAATAGCAATAGGTAACTTTTTATTTTCAGTAATAATAAGATTTTTATTACTTTTGGTAAGGCTATTTCAGTATCTAAGGCGCCCCTTTCAGTTCGGACAGGTTTTTTTTACATATTGTATAGTGTAGCATAAATTAACTTTTTCTTGCCACATGTCCAACGATAGCCGGGAATCGAACCCAGGGCGTTGTAAGGATAAGAAATGAAAGGTACGATTGCGGTAAAACAACACTGTATAATTTAAATTGTAGAGAACAACAAGACAAAAACAAAAAAAAAACGTTAATAAGGATAAGTATAAAATTAAATCAGTAGCCGTCAGCTCGTTTTACCCCTTTTTTAGGGAAAAACGTAAAATTTAAGATATGGAAGAAATTTACGATTTTTTAACCTAGGCTCATCGATTACTGTAATTCGTGGTGGTCGAGGATACGACGCGGATTTATCGGCCAATAGCTATTGTCGACCCCGAGTATTGGACACACACATACCACAGGTAGAGGCGATGAACCTAAAAAAAAACAACGGTTTCCGAAACTAAAAAAACAATCAAACGGCAAAATAAAAAACTAAGCTAAGGATAACAGGTTGGTCCTTCGCCGAGCACGGCTTCCGTCCGTCCGTCGTTCCGTCGCGAAGTCCGGCAACGCACGGTCGGCTGCTCTGTCCGGACCACTGGCGCTTCCGTCCGTCCGTCGTCCCGTCGCGGAGCCCGGCAACGCACGGTCGGCTGTTCTGCCCGGACCTCTGGCAAAATGCGGATGTGGCGGGAACCCGCACCAAATAGGTGGCTGTCTCTGGCCCAAGGGTGGAGCCGTAATCGGCCTCGTCTGAAGTTACAAAATCAAAGGAACAATTTGGGATCGGGGAGAATATCCCCAATTGGTCCCGGAAATGGGCACCAGCTGGCAGCAACGGCTTTAACTTCCCTGCTGCTTGTCTGCTCACGAATAAACTAGTAATAATTTCTAGGATAAATTCTCCAACGAGTTAAATTTTGGTGTCTACGTGGTCTCTTCTAGCTGACGACTGACTGTTGTCAACCCAGAAAAAAAATCAATATTCTTTCTATTTAAAAAAAATTGAATTTGTGTCAACTTGAAAAAAAGGAAAAAATAAGGCGGCCTATGTACGCGTAAAAAAGTTTGATAATGCAGAGTAATGCTGCAATAGGTAATATGCCACAGCATTTGATAAACAATTCAAATGCCGTTTACAAAATACCGCGGCAAATTGAAGTATTTAGTTTTATTTCTTACCACGCGCGTCACTGCTTATCAAAACATTCAACAACTTTTGTAATCAAGAAAAATATTGGAAACAAAGCAAATTCTACGACTTTCGTATTATAATTTACTCTTATTTAAAGTCTCCATAGGTAGGTACCTGATTGCTGAAATAAAGTCTGATTTGTCCAACCTGTTTTATAATAGTCACCCTACAATAACAATCAATGTCGAAATTAAAACAAAAGAACGAGTTGCTAATTTGCCTTTGGCATTTTGCATAACTGTGAGCGTTTGTATGGTGACGAATCATTTACAATCTTCCTGCGAAATTTACATCACTTCGAAATTCGAACAGAGTCAAGTTTTGAATCAGCGATGATTTACTTTAAAATGAACTCCTTTTGAATTGCGTGCGCTCACTTAAGTGAGGTTCTAAGGCGACCCCTACACCCACAATAGGTTTGCACAATATTTATATTGCACAATATGATGGAATCAGCCTTGCGCTCAAACGAACAATTATTTTCACGCAATAACATTGACGGCCCAATAAGCTTCAATATTTTCGCATGAACAAAGCCCTTCGAAATCATTATCCTATACGGTGCAATAAAAATTAAGCTCGCTCAAACTTTTGTTCTTCACGGTTAAAAACATTGTGCAATTCGTGATATTGTGCAATATAATTGATCACCCGCATAAGTGAATTTTATAGAAAAGCACTTATTAATTATTTTAAGACTTAATGTCACTATACACAGCATGTCGCTTTAATGGCGACATTAATTTAACACACGTATGTAAATGGTTTCGCGTTTTCGTTTTATGAAGAGATTTTAATTTCATTAAACGTTATTATTTATTGACTTACTTACTTATTTACAATTTTCTAAAATGACATCTTGGAGCAAACTGTTATATAGAATTACAGTGCAGAGTTCATTTTCCGGGGTCACGGTACAAAACATCGCATCAATAAATTAAAACGAAAAACAGAAAATTAAAAAAAAAAAACAATTTTCGAATTATTGAAGCTTATTTTAATTTTTATGAGTACTGGCCACTAGCCGTAGCCGTGTGTTAAATTAATGTCGCCATTGTAGCGACACGTTGTAGTGATGATGAAAACTTACCTCATATTTTTATTCTTCAGGTGGAAAATCAAAGAAAAATAATGACGAAGGTAATATAATACGAAAAAAAAAAAAATTAAACAAAAGATAAGACGGTCAAAGTAGAGAACTCGTAAAAAAATAGCGTCCAATTGCTAGCCGCTAAATGCACGCACAATGACAGCACAATGACGTGGCGCGATTGTAAGACCTAAGACGCAACTGTCACGCACACCAGCATAAAAAATTGGCCTGTTTGTTTATTTTTTTTTGCAGCGCGACACTCTATCTAGACATATAAATAATCAAAGAATAAATAAACATTCAAAACTGCATCCTGCGGTCATCAGTTCGAGAAATGTCGTTCCAAAGTGCATGTAGTAAGACCTACAATTTGTATGATGGGTTTTTTGGGCAAACCATGTGCGCTGGTTTGTTGCAAAGTATCTGACACAAATGTAAACAAATAGATTAAAAAGCTATACTTTTCCAGTATAAGCTGAACTCGCATTGTACGGAAATCCTATACTATGCGAGATCAGCATAAACTGGAAGTGTATAGCTTGATGTGTAGCAGTGTGTACCTGTGGATGCCAATTTGTAATGCCACTTACAAATTGAGTGCTTTGATAAGATTATTTGAAAACTTTAATCCGAAATTCTAATTTTAAATCTCGTTTTTCATTTGACAGTTGAGGGCAATTCTATAACCTCAATTTTCGTCGATGATTTTGCAATTACAATTAAGAATTATTGTTCAAACAATCATTGTTGGAAATAGTGGTGACATATAAACTTGAAACTTTCTTAATACAGATGAAGGGGGTTACTAAATCCGTGGAGTGAGTGATTGTGTAAGCATTTAACGTGCGGGGTAATTGCGTAACACACTTACAGTAGCAATGGCTTTCATTTTGATAGTTCAAAAATAATCATTGTGTTATTTACATTGTTGAGCAGACAAAGGACATGTCCAAAAATGGTTTTTTATTATTCAATCATTCTAACCAGGTTAAGTTAAATTTATTTGGATAGACATCCCAAAACCTAGTGGTTCTAAAAATCGTTTTTTATGTTAGTGAGAATATACTCCTGAAACGAACAAACCTTTCTAATTATCTAGGATAATCTAACTGAAAAATAACTCTAACTAGCTAATAACTAGGAAATCTAACTAGTTGTGGTTCTGTCATTACTGTCAATCAATTGACAATGATGACAGTAACATTTGTAAATTTTGACAAGTTTACTATTATATGGGGTGTGTTTACTATATTATCCTAGATAATTAGAAAGGTTTGTTCGTTTTAGGAGCAAATTCTTAAAAAATTAAAAAGATTTTTCTCAAAATTGGAGGTCTTTAAAAATGTATGATATAGTTAGAACCACTAGTTTTTAGGATGTCTATTCAAATATATTTAACTTATCCTGGTTAGAATTATTGAATAATAAAAAACCATTTTAGGACATGTCCTTTGGATCGAATGCAGTGCGCAAACGCTCACAAAGTTGAGGTATTGTAGTAAATTTTTCGGTCATTAACATTCAGAATTTTAATTCAATGTTTATATGTTTGCAGATCCAATATCACCAAAGTCACTGAAAACAAAGCGTGGATCCAGTAAGTAAACTTTTTTAATAAAATAAAAAAATCTGAACTAAATTATACGTCCGAATATATCAGAAGAAAATCGTTCTGGTTATTGGCAAGGGTTAGGAGCCTTTATCCTATACTATTAAATGAGCAATGTTTGTATATATATAAATTATACGGGGTGGCAGGGACATCGACGCGAAAACTGAAACCATGGATTCAGTAAATGATTTTAAAAAAATCAGCTGTTCCATACATTTTGACCGCGTAGGTATTGCACTTTTCTATGAAACAGTAGACTTTTTTAAAATAACCGACGAAATATTTCAAAGCAGGGGGTTTAGAATCATGTACTGAATCCATGGTTGCAGTTTTCGCGGCGATGTCATTTTAAACTTTGTCCTTTTGTGTTTTTTCAAAAACCAATTTATGTTTTTTTTTATTGGATGCTGTAGAATGGTAGTAGACCATGGTCTGAATAAAGTTTGTTCTAGTAAAACTGTGATTCAAATTTCACGGTGTATATTTTCACCGGAGCAGAGCTCGGTCGCTCAGGTACTATTGTTTATTACAATAACCAGAACGATTATCTTATTTACATAAAAAGATATAGCCTTAGGAAATCAGGTGATTACTTGTGCGCACGTGCTTCAAAAACGGTGAAGGAAAACTTCGTGACGAAACCGGCATGCCTGAGAGATATTTCTCGATGGTATGTGAAGCCAAGTCAGAGGCCCATGAGCGGCTTTAAAACTCTGACACCAGGTTAGTCACCAACCACACGAAAAGACGGTGACTTATACGCCACCTAGTATAAGTCACTAGCTTTGGTTATTTTGGCAAAGCATGTCTTGTGGCAATGGAGCGCAGCATTATAGGTCAAGCGAACGGACTGAGTTAGAAACACCATCCTGCGCTCCATAACTTAAGTACCAGATGTTTGAGAAAAAACCGCCAGGCTGAAGTGGGAGTGGGCCGGCCACGTCGAACGAATGCACCCGGAGAGATGGGCAAAGATCGTCACTGGACGCCTGCAGGAGGACAACGCCGTCGAGGTAGACCGCGGCGAAGGTGGTGTGTCGATCTAGTTATGTTTGCGGGGCCAACATGGCCTGGAATAGCACAAAACAGAAAGATTTGGAAGGAAAAAGGGGAGGTATTTGCCCAGCAGTGGGACACTATATAGGCTAACAAAAAAAAAAATGTCCTTTGGTCGTAACAGCTTTAAAAAGTTTAAAAAATACAGTAACTCTGACATCTGATTCATTGATAAATAACATAACATAACGCTCGTTTTCTCCGAAGGCTTTGGCAGAGGTGTACCTTTTAATACACGCACATTTTCTTTTTTTTAAAGAAATTTATGTTAAAAAAAACTGGCACTCCGGGAGTGCTGACAGAAGTGAAAACTTGAACAAGATCGCCTTGGTGGAAGAAAAATACTTGTATAGAACATTGGTCCGTTACCTTATCTAAATAAAGAGCACAATCGCGTTTACAAAAAAAAAAACCTTCCAAAACCTTTAAAGTAAAAATAGAACATTAATCCATAATGTAATACACCGTGAAATTTGAATCACAGTTTTGCTAGAACAAACGTTGTTCAGACCATGGTCTACTACCATTCTACAGCAACCAATTAAAAAAAAAACATAACTGGTTTTTGAAAACACACAAAAAAGACAAAGTTTAAAATGTCAAGATTATCGTTACTCCCTACAACACAGACACCACGCACGGGACACAGCATTGTCTACAGGGAAATGTACGTCCATAAACGAAATTTAGTAAGCAGTAGATAATCTTGACATTTTAAACTTTGTCTTTTTTGTGTTTTTTCAAAAACTAAGTATGTTTTTTTTTATTGGATGCTGTAGAATGGTAGTAGACCATGGTCTGAACAACGTTTGTTCTAGCAAAACTGTCATTCAAATTTCACTGTGTATAAATAAAGAGCACAATCGCGTTTACAAAAAAAATACTTCCAAAATCTTTAAAAGTAAAAATACTTGCATAGAACATTGATCCGTAACATAATACAAATAAAGAGCACGATCGCGTTTGCAAAAATGAGGTATCGGTAACGGTGTCGCGAGTTCAATTGTTTTTTCCCATATCAAAAATGCCCAACGCGCCTGAAGAAGTTTTCACTTCAATAAAAAATAAACTAATTATTTAAATCATTATCTTTTTAAGCTATTGCATAGCTTTTATCGCGGGCTTTGAGCGCAGCGACCGAATCAAGAAATTCCGTAACGAAAATAAAACCTAACACCCCGCACTCCGCCTACCATGTAATGACTTCATTTTTTGTTTTATGTCATCATCCGTCATCATCCCAAGTGTAGCGTTGACAAATAGGAAGTATGGAGGTTACAAATGCTATGCAATAGCTTTACCGCGGCAGTCCCCGAGTGCCACACGTTTTTTTTGTTTCGTTTCGATAACTAATTAAATTTGACCCTGTATTTTTACAGAACCTATAACGAACATAGCTGATCGTCCACCGTTGCCTTTGCCTCCTGACGAGGCAGTAATGGAAGATCAATTCAACTTAGGTAAGTTTTTTCTTACTGTCTTAGAGCCAGACTTACCATATCATACTTAGATTTAACTTTCCTAACTAAAATTAGCGTTTCATATGAATATGAACCTTATTTTAAGCAGATAAAGTTCATATACGTACATATGAGCGAATGTGAGGGGGGAGCCTACCACCAGCTAATAAAGCAGTATTATTTTAATATTACTTCAGTGGGAGAAAGAGATGGAGCTATACGTCCTGTAGAGCAGGCGTCATGCCACACAGTTTTTGACCGACTTCAAAAAACGGGTTTTTTTTTCGGGCTTAACTCCGCCATAGATAGACGGATTTGCAAAATTATTTTTTTGTATGAATGAGTATGTTCTCGAGGTATTCCCATATAAATTTTATTAACTTTGCATGGGCAATTTTTTAGTTAGCTTCAATAATACGTATTTTTCCCACTCAGTTAATATGGATGATGTTTTGCTAACTTCCTGCCACTGTTATTTAAATAAATAGCAGGTAGTGATATTCGAATTTGTGTGGTGTAGGTAGGTACCACAACTAAAAAGTAAAAAATAAAAACATTAAAAAAAAAAAAACTTAATAAAAAATACTGCAATGTGAAAAATAAATTTATTTCGGAAGTCGGTGGCATACCGACTTCCGCAATAAAGTTATTTTTCACATGTATCCTAATTGCGTAATACAACACATTCTCTTTCGATTTGCAACAGATTTCTAATCCATTGCTTCGTAAGTTAGAAAAAAAGATCTGCTCAACAACGTAAATAACGCAATGAATGTTGTTGAACTGTTAAAATGAAACAAATTAGGCAAAATTGTTTTCGAAAATAAGTTACGCAATTAGGGTACTGGAAAACCATATTATGTAGGTCATTCAAATATTTATTCGTCATCATAATAAGGGTTTTACGAAATGACTATTCTATTCTATTTTTCTCTATGGCAATGGTGCCGATGTCGACAAATCTGCCAATGTCAGATGTGATATGAGAAAACGTGCGAAGGAGGGAACAAAAAAAAAACTACTATACTATATTTGAAATAAGATTAGACAAACCTTTTTTACAGTCCGGTCAACCGATTTTGACTTCTATTGCGTTGGTGGCATGACAAATGGCAGCTGCAGTAAACAGTTGGTATTGTAACCACTTTTTTGCTTTTAATGCTATCCTTATGTCTCCGGTATAGAAGTCAAAATCGGTTGTACGGACTGTAAAATAGTTTGTTTAAATGTCTAATCTTATTTCAAATGGAGTATAGTTGAATTTAATTTGAAACTTGTTGACGGGTATTAGTAGTACACTGAAACAAACAGATAAAACATATTGTTAGTTACATTATTAAATGATGTACATTAAATGATCACAAACCACAACATAAAATCATCATAATTTGATGTCATTGACACAGAAAAAAAACATCAAAGCCGCAAAGAGCTTTGGGGAAAAATGTGTTGGTAGGGATGGAAAGTTCCTGCCGGGGGTGCGAAGAAAACCGAAAGGGAGATCGTGGCCCCCAGCAACATGGCAACCGAAGGAACACGGGTGGGTTTTAGTCAGTAAGAGTCTGACACGCCCTCCCGCTCCGCCCAGAGCGGGAGAAGTTATTTGATAATTTCCCACCCAAAAAAAATTAAAAAGGAATGGAAAGTTAGTTGGGACTTATGAAATGACATTTACTAGGTGGCGGCACTGACAGGCTGACCTGTCAAAAAAGTATGAGCGCTGTGACACTTTTGACAAGTGCCTGGACCTGAGTCCAGGCACTTGTCAAAAGTGTCACAGCGCTCATACTTTTTTTTTGTCGTGACTGTATGATGAACGGATGAATGAAACGAATGATGAAAGTCACCATATTGTTTTATAAATATTCTCGAAATGGAAGATCTCTTGTCAAAGGGGCGTCAATTTTCATGAAAATCTTCATTGATGGCAATTATAAACATTTACTTTTAAACTTTACAGAACCCAAGCCGTTACCACCAATGTCACCAGAAGCAAAACGTCACCATCTTTGTGAGTATTAATAAATCATCATCTGCTTAGCCCTTTTCCAACTGTTAATAACAGTATTGTTCAAACCGTGCCATTAAAGATGAGACTTGACGCACCACGTGGTTTGACTTGTGCATTAGACGATTTATGGGTCTGTTTAGCGGTATGAGGTCCCCGCCGGGGCGTCATCGGGGCGGGGGAAAGAGCGGAAGGAGGCGCGGTCAAGTCTCAACTTTAATGGCACGACTTGTATTTTGGGGCGACTGCCTATCTGACCTTCACAACCACAAGCCAGTTACTGGTTAAGGTGGATGCACAAAGGTAGCCTCCGAAATTCAAAGGACATGTCCTGAAATGGTTTTTTATTATTCAATAATTCTAACCAGGATAAGTTAAATATAATTTGAATAGACATCCCAAAAACTAGTGGTTCTAACTATATCATAGATTTTTAAAGACCTCCAATTTTGAGAAAAATCATTTTTATTTTTAGTAAGAATTTACTCCTAAAACGAACAAACCTTTCTAATTATCTAGGATAATATAAACAAAACACCCCATAAAAATAGTAAACTTGTCAAAATTGACAAATGTTACTGTCATCATTGTCAATTGATTGACAGTAATGACAGAACCACAACTAGTTAGATTTCCTAGTTATTAGCTAGTTAGAGTTATTTTTCAGTTAGATTATCCTAGATAATTAGAAAGGTTTGTTCGTTTCAGGAGTATATTCTCACTAAAATAAAAAAACGATTTTTTATTTTAGTGAGAATATATTCCTGAAACGAACAAACCTTTCTAATAATCTAAAATTGACACATGTGACAGTAAAATGTGTCAATTTATGTCATATTGACATATTCAAATAGTAAACTGGTCAAAATTGACACATGTTACTGTCATCACTGTCAATTGATTGACAGTAATGAAAGTACTCGTAACATGTGTCAATTTATATTTTATGTGTCATAGTCATCAACAAATAAAACATTATTGTACTTTAAATAGTTTATAATTTTTCTCATAAATGGAGGGGTCTAAAAAGATTATTTCAGTGGTTCCTAGTTCCATATTTTGTCGTTTTTATTTATATGTAGTTTGATGCTGGTTAGATTTTTCCCGGAAAAAAAAACCAACGTCCCTATAAAAAGCGGACATCTCCTTTGCTTACGTTTTTTTACAATTTGCAGGTCAGCATCAGGTTGTGTGTTGATAAAAATATAATTCGTGACTGCAACACATTTATACAGAATAATAATAATTAAAATCATCAATTCAACTCTAAGTTCAAATTAACATACTGAAAACAACATGAAAGTAGAATAAATGCTGTGGAAATGCGTTCCTTGCGAAGCATGTGTGATCTGACTATGAATGATAGGCTGAGGAATGATGTGATAAGACAGCGATGTGATTTAAAAGAAGATGTAGTGACAAGTCCCATGAATGTGGGTGTACCTGCTACAGGGACACCTCTGCCCAACCCTTCGGGGAAACAAGGCGTGATGTTATGTTATGTTATGTTATGTAGTGACAAAAATTGATAAGGGTATGCTGAGATGGTTTGGGCATTTTGAGAAGATGAATGAAAGGCGACTAATAAAATGTATTTACAAGGCTGATGTGAAGGGAAAGGCCGGGCGGGGACGCCCTAGGAGGACATATTCTGACCTTATTGGTGATGTTCTTCAGAAAGGCCAGGTGCGTAGTACTCGCAACCGGCGTGCGTGTATGACCGATGTATGAACGTAAATGAGGCAAAAGGAGTATGTAAGGATCGTAGTAGGTGGCGTTCTGTAATTTCTGCCTACTCCCATGGGAAGAAGGCGTGAGTTTATGTATGTATATAATGACTTTTTTATGAAGGGGCTCGTGGCTGAATAATAAAAGCTGCACGGGTTGATCGATCAGGTTAAGCTACGCTTGCCGCGGTCAGTCCGTGAATAGGTGACCATCTTACCATACCGAGACCCCTCCGTGGCCGTTGGTCCCGGCTGTCATTCTGGGATCTTTGACAGTCGTTACGGGTCGTCAGAAGCCCGAAAGTCTTATAACCAGTCTTACCAAGGGGTATCGTGTTACCCAGTAACTGGGTTGTGGAGGTTAAATAGGCAGTCGCTTCATGTAAAATACTGGTATTCAGCTGCATCCGGTTAGACTGGAAGCCGACCTCAACATAGTTGGGAAAAGGCTAGGCACATGATTGAATGACTTTTTCATGAAATATTGACATTTGAGACCAATTCTAACTTGGACGTATTAATGATTGTTATGTGAAGACCATGTAGATTAGTGTCTGAAATGGTCTTTTGAGGAAAGGACCATACAGATTAAGTGGACTTGTCCAGCCCGTGCACGTATTTGTCAGTAATCGTGCAGCTCAACTCAGAATTTAAGGAGCTCAACAATTTGACGAACAATACAAAAATAAAAATAAACCGAATCTATGGTATTCAGGTCTGGAGCTGTTCCGGGTAACATACCCAGTCTATACTTGTATGGTGCGACCATAAAGGTCGTAAGGCAGTTTAAATATTTAGGGCACATTTTAACGGACAGACTTCACGACGACTGCGACATCGAAAGAAAGCGGAGGGCCCTCTCAGTGAGGACTAACATGCTCGCGCGCAAAGTGAAGTGCACCAACGACGTAAAGAACACTCTGTTCAGAGCTTATTGCTTGTCAATGTACACCTGCCAACTCTGGTGCAACTTCACAAAAAAGATGTACAATTCATTAAGGGTTCAGTACAATGATGCTTACCGAACCCTCATGAAACTGCCAAGGTGCTGCAGTGCCTCGAGCATGTTTGCCGAAGTGAGGGTCCCGGACTTTTACGCCATCATGAGGTCGAGGGTCGCGTCTTTTTGGCAAAGTTTGAGACGCTCCAGTAACAGCATTTTGAGGGTTGTCTGTCTCGTGCAACCTGGCAAGTCCCATATTTGTGCATTGGATTTCTGTTCACTTAAACGAGAATAAAAAATTACGAAATGTTTTTTGAAGACTGATAATTTTAATTTTTATAGATACTATTTTTTAATGATGATTGTTAATGATAATTTTTTAATGATAATTTTCAATGATAATTTTTTAATGATAATTTTTAATGATAGTTTTTGAATATTTTTTAATGTTTTTACTGTTTTTTTTTAATTACTTATTTATTCTTTTTTGTACATGGGTTTTGAGCCTGAATTAAAACACCATTTATTTATTTTTATTTTATTTAATACCAAAGAAAGGAGATTTGGGTAGGCTGCATAAATTATTCAAACCAGATCATGATTAAAACTAACTGAGAAAAAAAAACAATGATCCACATAGTCTTCAAATTAACAATAATTAAAATAATATAATAATTTACAAAGTAAATATTCATGTGTGTCACGTGAGTCACCACGCTTGCGCAATCCGGTTGATTTTCGTCTAATTTAATTCCTACTTTTATGTCTTGATTCTTGTGTATATTTTCAGTTCCTCCACCTTCAGCGCCACCCTTGCAAATCGAGAATACTTATAATACCCACCATGCTGGTGAGTTTTTTTTTCTTATTTTGTAGTGGTTACACCGCCACATACGAACTACGCATCATAGACATGACGTCACACAAATCCTGCATCGCGCAGTTAGAGTTTACCGAGCGATCGACATATATACAAGAGTCCGACTTCAAACCAATGGGCAGTTGCCCGCCAGACACAACACCCGTCTGGTCGGAGGATTCTCCCTTTTCTATGGTGGATGAGTGAACATTTACATCCTGTTTCTCATACCACTAAAATTTAAAATCGTTTTCGTCGCTAAGCATTCGATTACCAGGTCGGGCAGTTTTCCAGGCCCGGGTCGACGGCGCGTTGTGTTCCACGCGCGCCTCGAAGAGATGTCAGCACAACTGATGGGGTCCGCTGGGGCCGATGCCTGCCAGGGTCGCGGGAAAGTCCGAAAGGGTTACCATGGCCCCATGGCAACACACAGGCAACTGAAGGAACATAGGCGGGTTTTAGCCAGTAAAAGTCTGACACGCCCTCCCGCTCCGCCCAGAGGGAGAAGTTATTTGATAATTTCCCACCCAAAAAAAAAGGTCGGGTAGTTTTATTGGGTTTTTCTATACTGACTAAAACCCACCCGTGTTCCTTCAGTTACCTGTATATTGCCAGGGGCCACGGTATCCCTTTCAGACTTTCTCGCGACCCCGGCAAGATTTGGCCCTAGCGGACCCCGTCAGTTGTGTTGACATCTCGTTGAGGCGCGCGTGGAACACAACGCGCCGTCGACCCAGGCCTGGTCCTTATCGGACGGCGAGCTACCAATGGGTAGCTCACCGTCCGCAAGCCCGCGCCTATTGTGGCCGGGAATCGGCCTGCGATTCCCGACGCCCAGTGTCTCCTCATCATCATCAGCCTATAGCAGTCCACTGCTGGACATAGGCCTCTCCAATAGCACGCCATTCAGCTCGATTCTCAGCAACTCTCATCCAGCTGCCCAGCCACCCTGTGAAGATCGTCGCTCCACCTGCCTGAGGGCGTCCTATCTTACGTTTGCCGATTCGCAGTCTCCACTCAAGAACACGTCTACCCCAACGGTCATCGGTTCTAAAGCTAATATGGCCAGCGTATTACCACTTCAGCTTATTTATACTATGAGCTAAGTCGACAACGTTTGTCCTTTGCCGGATCACTTCGTTCCGGATTCGATCTCACAGAGAGACTCCAAGCATACCCTGTTCCATAGCTCGCAGACCTTGAATCGTTCGATGCTATGTAATGTAAATATTACTTTTATTTATAGGTCCGTTGGTACCGAAGCAGTCATTTAGACATAAAGGATTAGTTCTTTCTGACGGAGGAGTTAAAAGCCCTGCTTTTGCCCGGAGACCAATGGAAGGTCAGTACATAATGTACTAACTTTTGCCCGTGGTTTCGTCCGTAGGGATATCGGAAATTATCCCAAGGGAACGTACTACCGGAATAAAAACCATTTGTAGGGGATTCAGGTGCAGGGTGGATATCATAAACCAAAATTAACACACTTTATTCTGAGTACACACAAATATATTCACACAATAAAACACTGATTACACCACACAAAAATGGCTTACGCACTAGAAGAGACTAATCGAGGTACTAGAAACAGATTAATAACTACCGATACACAAAAAACTTATCCTCTGTTCCTAAATCTAGAATCTATCTAGGTCACGTAAGGCGGAACGCGCCATAGGTAGTCGATATGGGCATTAGCCCCGCACGGTTCGACACTACCCAAAAGCAACTAACCAAAAACTAACATTCGACTAAACTTATACTGAACTACTTGTTGATAACTACTACATGTTAAGAATACTAAATGAGAATAATAAAAATACATTTTGAAATACCAAGAAATATACAGAAATACACAAGAATACACCAACTCAATCAAATGCGACACCTTAAGTAGTTTCCTACCCTAGTGCGCCCGCCCTGTGGCTAGCATACGCCGACCCAACGAATCTCCTATGCAAGTCTAGATTCTCAAGGTGAGGGGGTTGGTATGCGATCGGGGATTGCGGGGTACGCCAATACTCGGGGGCACCAGGGGGGGTGAGGGGAACGAAGAGGGAAAGAATCTACGCAGTTGGTCTGCTTATGTATTACGTCCTTTGTGACGCCTTTGTTCTTTCCCCAAATCGTACATCCCGGGAACTTTTCCTTATGTAAAAGGTGCCCATTTATGGTAAATAGCCTAACTAAGACAATATATATGTTAGAACCCTTATTTAAAGCCTAGATTGGCCTGTATAATAACATTTGTGTAGTATATAAAGGGGATCTTTGTGACTTAGTTTACAATTGTCATATATGATTGTACTGAGGCTATTTCCATACTTTATACTAAAAACATATAGCTAGGTTACTCCACAATATGGGTAATAAAAGTAACTGATACAAAAGACTTCAATAAACTTAACCTAGGGTGGTGTGAGTACCTAGCCATACATAACAAATTCTTTTTAGATCGCTGTGCTTCTCAACACTATTCAAATTTAATTCAGCCGTTATGATGTAAAAGATTATTTTCGATTTTATAAAAAAATTGAATGCCCCGTAAAAAAGTTGTTCCGGGGAAGTACTTTTTATACTTGATTTTTGAAGTGAAAACTTCTTTAGGCGCGTTGGGCATTTTTGAGATGGGACTAAACCATTTATTTCGCGACACTGTGACGACACCTCATTTTTGTAAACGCGATTGTACTCTTTAATTTATATTACGTTACGGATCAATGTTCTATGCAAATATTTTTACTTTAAAAGTATTTTTTTTGTAAATGCGATTGTGCTCTTTATTTAGATAAGATTACGGACCAATGTTCCATACAAGTATTTTTCTTCCACCAAGGCAATCTTGTTCAAGTTTTCACTTCTGTCGGCACTCCCGGAGTACCACCACTTTTTTTTTCCTAAAGGCGGGAACACACGTAACTGCAAGCATGATAAGCCTGCATGAACAATTATTTTGTGGAAGCCGAACAAGCAGAGCTTTGTACGAAATAAGAATTGAGACTTACGCCATTTAATTTCGTGGTCGAACACGATTAAAGGCTTGTGCAGACCAGCGCGACACGCAACGCGACACAAAGGCACCGCTCGTCGCGCGACGAGCGGTTTCTTTGTGTCGCGTTGCGTGTCGCGCTGGTCTGCACGAGCCTTCAAGAGCGCACGCGATATTGAACTTTATAACTGATGTGTTAGCGTTTAGCACATATCGGAGTGCCGGGGTGCATGGGGGCGGAGCTTGCATGGAAATTGTCTTTAGGGAGCCTGCCCTTAACAGTCCGACCTCGGCCAGCTTTGCTAAAAATCTTCGTTTGACCTGTGCGCCCCGAGCCGGGGATTATCATGGTGAAATTAAATTACCTTGTGAAACTCCACAGTTAGTTAATGCTATAAATAAATATTAAACTTTTATTTTCAGGTCCCTTGGTACCAAAGCAGTCATACAGGAATAAGCCATCCGACAGTTTTGAGGAAGAACTTAGTCCTGGTTTTCCTCGGCGACAAATGGAAGGTTAGCATATAGATCTTAAACTCCGCCGATATTTCTCAATTTATCAATTATTAAATATCATTATCATTATTTACCTCATTTTAACTTTTTTATCTTTTCATTTTTTTTCTTCTCAATCACTTACACATATATCTGACGGAAAGAATAGATGTCCCTTTCGTTATTATCAGCCATATTTTAACTACTGTGGGCGTACTATGGGTAGTGTTGATTATTGCGCAATAGAAAAACAGTTTGCAGTTCAGATCAAATTATAATTTACGATCACATTAAAATCATACTAGCAATTCACACGCTGAAGGTACACGACACGACTATTCGGAAAACGCGAAAGTTTCTAAACGTGTTCACTGCTTGACCGTCACCGATGAACTCTGCTCAGCTCCGGCCTGTCAGAGTCGTAGACTCTGTCGAACGCCGTTAGGCGGCGCTGGCGTCCCGATTAGTCAACTCAGTAACGTATTTCTGACATATCTAAGTAAGACTAGGGAAGTATCGGCCAGTAAACAAGTTATTTTCGTTTTTTAACACTTAAGATATTTTCCTTTAAGGTGGATCGGCAATGGCTAACCGCTAAATTCAAATTTTCTTACGTTTTTTGCAATTTGTAGGTCAGTATCAGTTTGTATCTTGATGAAAATATGATTCGCGACCATAAAAAAAATGTATTTACAAAATGATATCCATTAGAATCATTATTCTAAGTTAGATTTGTTCCATAGTTTTTTTTTTCACATTTGAGAACAAATCAAATCAAATTATTTATTTGCTAGAATGCAGGTATACAAATAAAGTCGTGAAGAATTGAGTTGAGCCATACATTCTGCCCAAGATTCGACATGCAAAATTTAAATGAATGAATTCGATGCAATAATAAAAAATAAGAACATTAAACACAGTTATTAGATAAAAATTAACAGTTCAATACAATTAAAATCAATTCAGTCAAAATGCAATTAATAAATACGTGTTCTGGCTAGCCTTTTCCCAACTATATTGGGGTTGGCTTCCAGTCTAACCGGATGCAGCTGAATACCAGTATTTTACATGGAGCGACTGCCTATCTGACCTCCACAACCCAGTAAATGGGTAATACGATACCCTTTGGTAAGACTGGTTGTCAGACTTTCAGGCTTCTGATGACCCGTAACGACTGTCAAAGATCCACGAATGACAGCCAGGACCAACGGCTTAACGTGTTTTCCGAGGCACGGAGGAGTCTCGATATGTAGAAATGGTCACCCATCTACGGACCAACCCCGGCAAGCGTAGCTTAACCTGACAGATCGACCCGAGCGGCTGTTAGTACTTAGCCACGAGCTCCTCAATTAATACCTAATAGTCAAAATAAGACCAAAATGTCAAAATACAATTAAAATGACTAAATACAATTCAAATGTCAAAATACAAAAAATTATATCAACGAACAAATCTTACAATGATTTATAAAAACTTTAATTTTCAGGTCCATTCAGAAAAAAGGCATTTGATAATTCACGTGAAGAACTCAGGAGTCCTGGTTTCTCTCGGAGACAAGAAGGTTTGAATATAAATCTATTATTTAAATCGCTAACCCGTCTTGAGCAAGCCTGATGAAGATCAATGCTCGTGCCTTCTCTGTATGAGAAGAGGCATTTTGCAAACATTATTTTATAAATAAAAAATAAAGAAGCCCACCGGTATCGGGAACAGGGTCCAAGCTACTGGCGGTCAGGGCTCCAGAGAGAGGAACCTCCTGGCAATGCGAGCCGTGTCCAGGAGTACCGCTTTCTGAATCAAGCCCTTGATCCAGCTACCCAACGAGAGCTTCCTTAGGTGTTGGTCGAGGCTCTTGGCTATTAAGCCATTGGCTGTCACGACTATCGGCACAATGATCGCTGAGTCCACATCCCACATGTCGACAACCTCGCGAGCCAAGTCAAGATACTTGATTTGTTTATCTTTCTCGGCTTTCACGAGCTTCCCGTCATGCGGGACCGTTAAATCAATAATCATTGTACGATAGGCTGCTTATTATTTAAATCAGTGATTCCTCATTAGTCTCGAGGTCCCAATGCTACTGCTGAACATGAGGTCTTGGATTCGATTCCCAGGTCGGGCAGTTTTATTGGAATTTTTCCATCAGGATAATTTAGGAGCAGCCGGAGTCTGGACTTTTTGCGCGGTCAACCGCGTCCACGCTCGGTCCTGGATTCGATTCCCGGGTCGGGCAAAGTGCTATTGGGTTTTTCTATCTGAAATTTCTTAGTAGCAGCTCGGAGTCTGGATTTGTGCCCGGTTGATGGCAAAAGGCTCGCCCCCTATTACATGGGACTTAAAACATAACTGGCGAAATGTGGGTGTACCTGCTACAGGGACACCTCTGACCAACCCTTCGGGGAAACAAGGCGTGATGTTATGTTATGTTATAATCTAAAATAATCCTATATTAAGTTATTAAAAAAATGCTCTTACTTAACATATATTTTTTCCAAATCACTAACACTGCTCGTTTAGACGTCATCTTCAGTATAAAATCATGAAAAGTCGGTTATCGTCGCCTTAACTGGCGAAATGTGGGTTAAAGCTGACAAATATTTCGCTGTTTCGATTTATTTGTCCATACCTTATTACATACTGAGTCAAATTATGAAATATTGCGCTGTAGCTACCTACTATTTATTTACCTACCTTATAATAAACATTTATTTCCAGGTCCATTAGTACCGAAGCAGTCATACAGAAATAAAGCATTAGAGAATTCAGAAGAAGAACTGAGGACTCCTGGTTTTGCCCGGAGACAAATAGAAGGTAATATAATCTTTCTAAAAATATGTAATAATTATGGGTAAACATAAGGGCTGAAACTGCGTTAAGCGGGCGCCCGCTACGGGCACCCGTCGTGTGTCTACGCGCGTGGACACGCAGATGGGCTCCGTGGGAACGCGACGGCCCCCGTTGCGGGTACCCGTCGCGGATAACGGATTATTTTATTTACGCAGTGTCGCTAGTTCCATTTTAACGGTGTGCATGCACAGCCGTGTCGATGAAGAACTTAATATATTAAGTAGTACCTAGGCAACCGAGCTCTGGTCTGGTGAAAATAGAGAATGAGAATGCTCATTTAATAGTATAGGATTACATTGCAAAACCGCTGGCGCAAACGCGCGTGCTCCCGCGCGGGCGTCCGACGCTCGGAGGCGGGACGCGTGGCGCGAGCGCGGGACCCGCTTCCCCGCGACGGATACCCGCGCGTGTCCCCGTAACGGAGCACTTTTGTATGGAACCGCGCGGACGTCCGCTTAACGCAGTTTCAGGTGTAAAAAGACTTATTGTTGGAAATAAAACAAAGAGAGAAAGTAAAATATGGATTTCACTTATATTGTATAAAGAAAAAAACAATGGTGCGTTACACTCAACGTTTTCTAAAAGCCACAAGAAAAAACCGGCCAAGTGCGTGTCGGACCACGCACATTGAAGGGTTCCGTAGTTGGGATGAATTTATCCCAAAAACAAACTTATCTTTGTAGTTAAAAATATGTTCTCCCATAGGTACGAATTAATGAGAAAACATGTTTTTGCAACTGCAAAGTTAAGTTAGTCGATTATTACTCGTTAACTTATAAAGCCTACTTAGCTGTGATAGTTTTCCTTTTAATTTCGTTATACTATAAACTACTGCTGTGATTTTTTTCACACACCCAAAACCAACCATTTAGCTGGCAGGAGGGACACACTTGACTCTAACAAAAATCAGCACTTTAAAGCTTAATATTTCGCAAACGGATCCTTGAATCCAAAAATGGTTTGCACAAACTCGCAATGTTTTTAAAGGGCCTTTCCAATGAAACCCCATACCATGGGTTAAAAAAAACAACAACATCACCACTTTACGTGTAGGAGAGGTACCCTAAAAAAAATGTTATTCATAATTTTGTTTTACCGCTTTGTCGGCGTAATTAATATGTATACCTATGCCAAATTACAGCTTTCTAGTACTAAGGGTCTCGGAGCTAGACCGCGGACAGACAGACAGACAGACGGACATGACGAAACTATAAGGGTTCCTTGTTTACTACGGAACCCTAAAAACGTGTGTTGCCACAGGTCAAAAATATTTTTAAGACACATTAATGTTGTACATATAAAAATAACAAAAAATATTAAATTCGATTCTAAATTACTATAGATTACTGCAACTAATTACAATAATCTATAATAATTCAGAATATCAAAATATATGTTCACATTGTATTGAACACTTATCACCCAGCCGAAAGTCACTTGATTCCCGCCGGGAACCAACTGGTTACGGAGATAATTCCAACTGGTTTAGATCAAAGCTTATTTTTTCCTACCTTTTGGACCATTTCGACATTGGTTATAGTTATGCCAAAATATTATCCAAATCCTTACAGCAGTTTATGTGGAATTGTGGATTGAGTTACAAACATCTTTACAAACTGTCGTATTTCTAATATAAATGAGGATAGAGGGATGGGATGATATTTAATTAATTTATGTTTTTTTTTCAGCCAAGTTTGCCCAATTACCACCAAAAGCAGTTACTGCTTCAAAATCTTTTAAACTTCCAAGTAAGTGTAACCTTTTACTAATTATTAGCTTCTATTATCTTTATAAATTACTAGCTGACCCAGCAAACGTTGTTTTGCCATATACATGTTTAGGGTGGACCACCCTTATCACTTAAAATAGAAAAAAAAAAAAAAAAAAAATAGATGTTGGCCGATTCTCATAGATACCGGATAAGCACAAAAAATTTCATCAAAATCGGTCAAGCCGTTTCGGAGGAGTATGGCAACGAAAACTGTGACACGAGAATTTTATATATTAGATAGCCTGTATTACTCAGTGATAATACAGTATTATACTGGTGAAAGAATTTTTAAAATCGGTCCAGTCGTTTTTGAGTTTATTCATTACAAACAAAAAACAAATCTTTTCTCTTCATAATTTTAATGAGCATCCACCCGCGACTTCGTCCGACAACATATAAAAAAACCGTGTCCGATCCGTGAGGGTGTTGTTAGGTATCGCACAGAAAGACTATTGATGTGTACATTTTAAGAAAAAAAGAAAAAAAAATTGCATTTTTTTTTTACAATGGGCAATTTCTTGGGTTGTTTACATGGAACGCGGGCGGCTGTCGTTTAGCGTGTGTCTACAAGTCATAACTTATAAATAAATAAGAAATAAAATCATTTATTTCGGATAATAAAAAGATCCATAAATTGTTAGTATTTAAGACCCCTGCTGAAAATTTTCAGCAGGGGTCATTGTAGTACCTATATTGTGCTCCTTTCTGATCGGACCGGGTTCTTTTTACATATTGTAAAAAGTATACTTAAAATATATCCTATGAAATTCGCTAATACTGTAGCTTCCCATTAGTGAAAGAAATTATCGGTTTGGATCCGAAGATGAAACCCCTACATACAAATTTAAAAATTTTAGCTCTTTAAAAATTATATTAAATTAGTATCTACTTAGATGAACATTATAAATATAATACAAGTAGATACTGGGTACGTTACAACATTGTCATAATTTTTACTACCGATAGTGTTATTCTGTAAAGTTCACTCGGAACCTCACTCAAGTGAGCGCACACAATTCGAAAGCGAACTCATTTGTTTTTAAAGTAAATCATCGCGGATTCACAACGAGACACCGTTCGAGTGTTGTAAACATCACTATACTGCAGTAACGGAGTTGCAAAAGGTTTTCAATATGTAAGGCTCCGCAGAACGGGCTACTAACCACAGCCACCGGTGGCTGTCACGCGCCACGTCTTTTGGTACCACGCAAACAAAGGTGGTCGGCGGCCACCACTAGCACCGAAGTATGCTCGCGAGTTAAAAGTAGCGAGTGGCCGCCACCGGTGACATGCCGCGGACACTGAGCCGCGCGTGGCCGCCACCGGTGGCGTGTCGCAGACACTGAGTCGCGAGTAGCCGCCACCGGTGGCGTGTCGCGGATACTGAGTCGCGAGTAGCCGCCACCGGTGGCGTGTCGCGGATACTGAGTCGCGAGTAGCCGCCACCGGTGGCGTGTCGCGGATACTGAGTCGCGAGTGGCCGCCATCGGTGGCGTGTCGCGGACACTGAGTCGCGAGTGGCCGCCACCAGCGGCGTGTTGCGGACACTGAGTCGCGAGTGGCCGCCACCGGTGGCGTGTCGCGGACACTGAGTCGCGAGTGGACGCCACTCGCTACACGTGTGCGGCGATTCCATACAAAACGTGTTAAAAATCATGTAAACAGCTTGTCGCCAGCCACCGGTGGTTGTGGTCGGTGGCCCGTTTGCGCGGAGCCTAACATTTTTGACACAAACATTTATTAAGTACCTTCCTATTTATATTAAAAACTATGTTTTAATTATTGTAGAACCTCTACCACGTTCACCGCCGACGCCATCACCGCCACCGGAGAAGGCCCCAGCATTTCACCCTGCACACAGAAAAGGTACCTATACTGCGTTTCCGTTTTAATTTCAAAAAATGTAAACAAATTTTTGTTTTTGTAAAAATTACTGTAATACCTAGACATAAAGTTCAGTTTGCGCTACAACTTAAAACATTTTATATTTTCAATATGAAATCACTTTATTTTACACATGCATAAAGTGACTCATTTATGTGGAAATAACATAAATTGGAAACAAGCACTTGAAAAGATTTTACTTGTTTGTACCTAGTACCTGGTCGACCGTGCTCTGCTCGGGTAAAAATAGATAAACATATCGTCCAAGTAAACCAACGTTGTATCACATTCCCGACGCTGAGCAAATAGAGAAAACGAATTTTCCCAGATATGAGACCTAGCTAGATCGATTTTTCGCCCCCGTAAACGACCGCTATATTGCAACTTTCATCGAAATATCGCTCGTTTAATAGTATAGGAATTTATTTCATATTAGTTCATTTTCCCGCCAGTTGATTTGCGTCAATAATGGCTATTATGTTCATTTGTAATTTTATTTAATATTTATAGTAAATAAATAAGGAAAATTATTTTATATTTGCAGAACCTGCTCCACCTCTGCATCCCAAAAAGTTGCCGGTATTCCCGCCACCTGCACCGTGTCAGCAACCAGGTTTGTTACATTTTGTTTTTATGCCTATTTATCAGCACTCTTATTTGCGTAAAGGTGGTTTTATACCGGTCGGCGAGAATTGAAATCACGCTTACCCTTTTACAACGAAAGATGTCCAGCACTACACCACGCTGTCTCGCGATGGCCAGCGCTGCTTCTCGATGTCACGCGCCAGCCATCGCTACCTAGCGCCGGCTCGCGCTATCATGCGTCGCCTGGCCAGCCGAGAATATAGTATGCAAAGATGTCTCGCGATGGTCGGAGCGAACCGGCGCGTGCCAGCGCGTGCCAGCGTGAGACATCTGCGAGACATCACGAGTCAGCGCTTGACGGAGAGGACCCCCTTGATGGCTCGTGCGAGATTTGTATATTCGTTTTACAAAGTAAATAAATACTCTATTCATACAGCAATAACGTTCAATATTGTACTAACGAATATTTCAATTCTCGCCTCGCACATACTCGCGCATCTAAACCTTTTACACCAAAGATGGGCAGGACACGGATAGAAATTTTGCCATACAAATTTAAATTCTCGCCCATCCCACCCACGCCTCACCTCGCCGGTGTAAAACCACCTTAACACGCTGAAAAATGCCGACTGCAACTAAAAAGTTCAAAACAAGCTCACAAGCAAGCAGTCTGACATATTTCGTGACAATTATTTTAGTTCAATCTCAGATTTGATGACACCAAAAACAATATAGCCATCCACTACTCCACATTCATACTAAAAACTTTCCTCACTTTCCTAATTCCTCCACACATAGATGTATTATTTAATATCTATGCCTCCGCATCATATGCCAATAACATGTATTTAATATCTATGCCTCCACATCATATTATGCCAATACGATGTATTTAATATCTATGCCTCCGCATCATATCCCAATACGATGTATTTCATATCTATACCTCTGCATCATATCCCAATACGATGTATTTCATATCTATACCTCTGCATCATATGCCAATACGATTTATTTAATATTTATGACTCAGCATCATATGCCAATACGATGTATACAGGGTCAAGTTAAATTAACTAGCAAAACTACGCAGATGTGATGGATATCGATATCTAAACACGATGAAATAAAAGGTTTTTTTTTGGATCAACGACCACTTGTAGTGATGTTACTGGAAGTATGAATTGTGAAAATCTGTTTTTTTCTCAAACATGCTTGGAAATTCGAATATTACATTGACAACCTTCTTCGAGATAAATCGAAATTGCTGTACTTGTCAAAAACAAGCGAGTAGACGGCCGGCAATGTTACTATGAAAATCCTTAACTGTAGTGTTTAGCGGTCAAATAAATTACTATGAAAACTCATATCCGTCATGTTATTTAAAAATGGAACTACCATTTTACTTCAACACATGGCAACCAAGGAGGTAACTTATCAAAAATTTCATTTAAATTTCGAACTGGCTTAGCAATTAGAGCTGTTTAAAGTAAAGAAGAAACAAAAGTGAACATATTGGCGCGTGAAAAAATTTCTTTGTTCGTCATTGATTCTGGAATTTAATAATTAATTTACTTAGTTTTAATTTCCACGCATTGTTTGAGAAAAGTACTATACAAGCGTTGGCCGTAATCAGGCATTGATGGACTCACGTATGTATTGCAAGCCGTGACAGTAATGTACAATTTTTTATTGAAAACAAAAAAAAAAAACAGGCTTCACGACTGTGAAGTTTACACAAAATAAAATGTCTTTTTTAAACTGAAATTTCAAGTAACTACATCTGCGGTTGATGACCCCAAAGAAAACAAAACAATATTTTTTTTCATCTGCGTAGTTTTGCTAGATAATTTAATTTGACCCTGTTTTATTGAATTGTCAAAATGAAAGGCATTGTCATTGCGATTGTCGCGTTTTGGTGCTGGTCCCATTTTACTAATACAAGCTAAAGAAAAAAGACGGATTTCCGACCTTTTGGCATTAAAGTAACAAAATTGTATTCTTTTCACAGACCCACGATTGTCCGATGTTGATTGGCAGTATGAGAAATTGGAGCCAGCGAGTAAATACCTTAATAACTTGTCTAATATATCTTATGATAATATGTAGGAAATCAATAAATTAATTAGGTATACTTCATAACTGTTTGTGGGGCTCGTGGATAAAATAATAACAGCCGCACGAGTCGATCGAAAGTAAAGCAACAAAGGTATAACAGGAGGGGTCCGTGTTTTGGAAAGCACGTTAAACCATTGGTCTCGGCTGTCATTCATAGATCTTGACAGTCGTTACGGGTAGTCAGAAGCCCAAAATTCTGACAACCAGGGGGTATCGTGTTTTAGGGGTCAGATGGGCAGTTGCTCTATGTAAAATAATGGTATTCAGCTGCATCCGATTATACTGGAAGCCGACCCCAATATAATTGGGAAAAGGCTAGGATTGATTGATTGATTTCAAAACTGTTGATTTCTGCCGCCAAGAAGCGTTGTTTTGTACCAGTTTGAGGGGTTTGGGTGCCAATATAATTACAGGCATGTCTGACATTTCAGCTTGATCAGTCTCTAGGGTAGCAAGCAATGCACCTGCGATACCTCTGGTATCAGTCAAACTCAAACTCAAAGCATTTATTTCAATTAAACCATTTACAGGCACTTTTGAATTGTCAAGGGGTCGGTCAGTCAGAAAGATGAAGCTAGTTGCCCATTCCAAAGCGTAGTAGGTAGGTTTCTATGGAGAAGACCGGGCAAGAAACTCCACGAACATTCAACTTTTAAATCATAATATTGGTAACATAAGCCGTGGCAGCTAAGAGATTACCAGTCCCTACTGACGGCGCCCGTTCACGAATATGACGTGTGGATCAGTACCATTTAGCTCAACCATTGTGAAGGGAACACACATGCCACCACCAGCGAGACATTTGAGTGAGCATGACATACTCTCAGCCGCCAGGGCACATTTAAGTCAATGAAAGACGTACCCAGTAAATGGTAGCTTTATATAAGGTACATGGTCACAGTGCTCACACATGTGCTATGAAGTTATACAATACTGACAGATTCAATTTATACAATGTAAAGATAGTTTTTGCAATCTTCAGCAGCTCCAACAATATTTCGAATGCTAATCAATTAGTTTATGCACCCTTGTGGAGCTGGACCAGCGTTGAGCCAAGCATTTTTCTCAACGATATAATCCCCCAACTTAAAATATGCTTGGCAGTTAGTACCTACCTAGGCTTTTTTTACCCAAACATTTTGGGTAATTTCAGACACTGGCTGAATACCAGTATTCTTTTATGGAGTGACTGACATCAGCCGACCTATTCTGTAACAATCTCACCGTGAAAACTTATGTGAAGAGAGCTCTCAATTGTGTCAATCCCTAAGTCTGAGGGGATTGTGCTCAGTAAGAATAGTTCCTCGGTTTGCTCTAGAGGCTGACTTGGAGCACGTCCTCCTTAGATTTTCCAGCTGGACTAGAGGGAAGAACCAAATTGTCGGGGCGGCCTACATACCACCTTAAACACCTGAATCCATTGATGTAAAATATTTTGATCTCCTACAACCTTTACTTGGCGACACTAACGTAGAGCAGTTTTATCTCTCGGGTGATTTTAACTTACCTGATATTGACTGGATTCCCTATAATAATAATGGATGACTATTGGAGCTAGTTTGTAGTGGCAATTCCTCGATTTGCAGACATCTTAGTGCTCATATTAATGCTCATCAGTACAACACTAACAAGAATCTGGGTGGAAAATTATTTGACCTGGCCATCAGTAACAATGAATGATCCGTTTTCCCCCCCCACCGACTCTTTACTGCAACTTGACAATCACCACCGACCGTTCTGTTTATTGATACCATTTAAGCCCCCCCATACAAACATGATACGAAAGTCTTTGAAAAAGTTCAACTATTATAAAGCTAATTACGAGAAGATAAATGAGGAATTAAGTGAAATTAATTGGAGTGAGCGGATTGGGTTGGATAACTCCGTGGATGTAGCAGTAAATAAATTTTATAATATAATTTTTAGCATAATTAAATCTTACGTTCCAATCGTCACTTCTAAATCATCAAAATATCCGATTTGGTTTTCACCATCGTTGATACATATTTACAAAAACAAGGCAAAGGCCTTGGTTAAATGGAAGGTGTATCACAATATCTCAGATTATGAACAATTCTCACTATACAGATCTAGATTCCATACTGAATGCAATTCCTGCTACACAAAATACATAGAATCTGTTGAGGACGGGTATTTGCAGTAATGTTAAATACTTCTAGACGTACATTGCTAATCGGAAGTCTTCTTCTGGCATACCTTCTGACATGAAGTACAAAGATCAAAGTACCAATGACCCCGAAGAAATTTGTAACTTCTTTTCTGATTTCTTTAATTCAGTTTATGAACAATCTTCCATGAGAGGTGCTTCTTCGAGTGAGGATTCTGCGCGCAGTTCCCTCATTAGTAAGATATAGCTAAGCACGGATGAATTATTGAGGGCACTCAATTCTTTAGACTTATCTAAGGGTCCAGACCCTGACGGTGTTCCAGTCACATTTCTCAAAGCTACCGCTAAAAATATTTGCATTCCTATACATATTTTGTTTAACAAATCACTGGTACAAGGAATTTTCCCCGATGTATGGAAGAGTGCGAACATAACACCAATCTATAAATCGGGCTCGAAGCAGGATGTTGAGAACTACCGTCCTATATCTATTATGTCAGTCCTGCCGAAGCTTTTTGAGAGATTAGTCCACGATAAAGTATATCCTGTTCTACATCACAGTATAATTCAGCAACAACATGGATTCGTAAAGAAAAGATCAACTACCACAAATTTGGTGGCATTTTTGGATTATTTGTTTAACAATATGGATTCTCGTATCCAAGTAGATGACCATTTACACTGACTTTCGAAAAGCATTCGACAAGGTTGATCATGAAATACGTGGTGATTTACTCAGATGGTTCTCTTCATATGTCTCGAACAGAACTCAGAGTCGTAGTTAACGGTTTCAGATCTGCTACAGCTATATGTAACTTCTGGTGTACCTCAGGGTTCGATTTTAGGATCTCTTTTATTTATCTTGTATATAAACGACATTGACACTTGTTTTCGAAATTCCTGCTTTATGCTGGCGATCTCTAAATTTATAGGCCCATCAAAAATTTGCAAGACTGTAGATTGAAGAACAGGAAGATCTGGATCGTTTCAGTGAATATTGCAGGTACAATAAATTGCAACTGAGTCTGTCTAAATGCTGTTGTATCAGTTACACGAAGAATAAGAATGTTTTCAAGTACCCTTATTCTTTGGATAATACTACATTATCAAGGGTGTCCCTTATTCGTGATCTTGGTATTCTTCTAGACGCAAAACTTCACCTTGATGCCCACATTAACAAAGTTGTAAATAATGCCTATCGGATGTATGGTTTTGTGATGAGATCTGCGAAGGAATTTGTGCGCCCCTCTACCTGTTTATACCTGTATAAGTCTGATCAGATCACAGGTCGAGTACGCAGTGCCAGTGTGGAATCCCTTTTACAATAAGTATTCAGAACGTATTGAAAAGGTTCAAAGAAAGTTCCTAAAAGCCATGCATTACCGTTGCTTCCACAGAGTTTTATCATATGATGATTTACTTAAGAAGTATAAATTATTTGGTCTAAAATCAAGACGCACTCTCCTAGAGACGGTATTTTTGTTTGATTTGTGTAGCAATGTATATGAACGACAGTATGCCGCGGGGTGCGCGCACGGCCACTGTTAGCTGTTACCTCTTGTCGCAGTAACGCAGGTATGCGGGCACCTCTGCGTCGACTAACTGATAATCTACAACAAGCAACTCCATCATATTGATGTTTGCTCTTTCTGCTGGTAAATTCAAAAATATTGTACTCAAAACACTTAGTAATTTCTACTACGATTTGCATGCTTGATAAGTTTTTCTTTGTTTGCTAAATTTACTTTTGTTTTACTATTTAGCACAAAAAATGTTTTCTAATTAAATTATTGTAGTTTGTTAGTTTTAGTTTTAAATAGCATGGTTTGTAAAGTTTATTTTTTATTTGTATTCCGTGGAAAATATTGTTGGTTGCACATTTGGCCGTATTTTTATTTATTTGTTTTTCCCAAAGAAAAAAAAAAATAATAAGTCCCCCCAATCCTCATCAGGTGGAATAACAGCTCACTTCACCTAAGTTTTTTCATGGAAAAGACCAGCTGGCCTTCTCAACCCAATTGTGTAAATAAATTGTACAAATAAACTATAAGTGATTATTTAAGAAAATCTGTAGAAAAATATGAAAGAACGCTGGGTGAAAGTGTAAAAAAAAAAAGTCTAATATCTTGGTCAGAAAACAGTCAATCAGAAACAGGCGTTATCAGTTTTTAAATTGTGAAGATTATAATGACAATCGTTCCTCTGATTCGGAATCTCATGATACTTCATTTATTTTTATTTTAAATAAATAAAAATAATATTTAATTTATTTATTTATTTTCCCTTTTACATCCATCATTACGGGATAGCATACTGCGACAGTGTACTTATTTAACTGTTATCCTAACTTATTATTTTGACAATAATTATATTCTGTAACTTATAAGTTATTACAAAGGCCCAACGCACACCGCTGGAGGTGCGGCGGAGCGTATTTCCATGAAAGGCGCGGGCGGATTCCGCGGGCCCCGAGCGGCGCCAAGAGCCCTTTAGAGCCCTCGAGCGGAGAGACGCGCAGCTACTCCGTAGTACTAGTTATAACTCTCCAGGCATCTGATCGCCTGCCAGCCGGGCGCGGGGTAGTGCGGCGGAGCGCAGAGCAGCACGGCGGCGACTGGAGCAGTCGCGCGCATGCTCTTGTAGTAGCTTGAGGGCGTTCCGAGCACTGCGTGCGAATTTATTCTTATATTGACCGTATGTCAAGTTAGTTAAGGTTTATATTAAATTGTTGTCTTCAATTGCTCTCCACCGCGCCTCCAGCGGTGTGCGCTGGGTCAAACAATGCAGTCTGAATAGGTTTAGTACATTCGTATGGAAATGGATTGTCTCTTTTACATTCATGCTAAACTAAATTGACGACATAATACATACTGTTAGTGAATATAATTTAAGGTTTGAACTGAAATATATTCGATTCGTTAAGCTGAACTTTTTCTAAAACTTGATTTGCACTTTTTAAGGCCGGAAACTGTAACGTGTAAGAATTAAATGTATGTTTTAAGAAAGTATTGTAAATAAATTATGATATATACTGGTCGGTACTTCCTTTGTATTTTTGGATTCCATTGCATTATCCTTCAAATGAAAAGCTTTAAAAAACAAATGAGTTCGCTTTAGAATTGTGTGCGCTCACTTGAGTGAGGTGAACTTTACAGAGTTTTACTACAGGGCTCGCCGGAGGTAACTCAGTATTGGTAGTCCAGTCGAAGATAAGGACATTAAAGAGTAAATATAAGTGTGTAAATAATAGAAAGGCGACAATCTAAAGCAATTTTTCATTTTTTTTTTTTAATTAATCGTCTTATCAATAATATAATTTTGACATATTCACAGAAAATACTTATTTTATACTTAATTGTCATGTCTTTATTATCTTCACTTCACAACTACCTACTTACAAAATACAATGATAAGGTTACAAATAAACTATTTACATAAAATATCTTACATTTTTATTTGCGTAATACTGAATGATGATGTCGAATTAAAACTTATTTGGTACCTAAATTACTATGAGACAACTAATTTAGAAATACTTTAATAATACATAAAACTTGTGAATTTACAAAAGAGAAATATAAAGGCTGTTTCCTAGGAATGCAGTGAACGGTCACACAATAGAAGTTGTCCAAAATACAGAGTGTATACTGTTATTCTCAGCTGCATCCAGTTAGACTGGAAGCCGATCCCAAAATAAGGCAGAAGGCAGGGTAGATTGATTGATTGAATGTCAGATACAAGTGGAAATGATGGATTTTCATGACGGGTATGACGGGCACCGCTCTTCTGGGAAATCGTAGTTTTAGTAAAAAAAACTTAATTAAAAGTAATAAATCGATGGTATATTTTTGTTGCTAAATCCATAAGGTCGCATTTTCACATACGACAAAATGATCGCGATTTTTGAGATGGCCGGTTAGAAAAGCAATTTTTAAATGTAAACTGCACCTTGCTCGATTTTCTCTATTTTTATAGTTAAAATTTTTGTTTTGCTTTCTGGAAGTCTGAAAGTGGCATCGGTGACTGAAAAGTTGTGTGAAGATCGGTTGTTATGGTATGTGATGCGGAGGAATGAGACAAATGTTATGAGGAAAGTTTTGAGTATGAATGTGGATGGCTATCAGAGTAGGGGAAGATCAAAGAAACGATGGATGGACTGTGTGAAACAACATGATATGGCAAGAAAGGGGTTGACTATCAAGCTGATGGCTAAGAGAGAACTATGGAAGAAAAATACATGTTACGCCGACCCCAAACAAATTGGATTACGAGCAGGAAAATGATGATGATTTTGCTGTATTTTTGAGATAGCTATTGGATAAAGAATTTTTTCTAAATCGAGTTTTCTACTAGGAAACATGCAGTTTATCAGAATTTTTTCGCAGAAGTGTTGCCATAAGTAGGGTTGCCAGGTTTCCGGCTTTTTATTTATTTTTTTATAAAAGGGCATCTCGCAGTACTGACCACTAAGGTCTTGGCTGCTTAACCGGATTTTCCTGTGGTTGCCATAAGCTTCTACACTTCTAAATTAAAATTAAGCGAATGCTCGCTAAGGGCACCCCCTGTGGGGTACGAACCTCGGCTTAGGGCATCGCTGATGGGAGGACAGCAAGAAGGGACAGGCTGGATCAAATTTATATTTTCATCATGATTATTATGCGGGGTATTTAAAGCTACGTGCTCAGCTGCAACAACTGCTGGCACCTCGTTTTTGAGCAAGGGTCGGGGGCCGGCTTTTTATAATGTTGTCCGGCCAAATATACACAAGTCCGGGCTGGCCGGATTTTGTTAGGCTTTTGATCAATCCCGCCCCGACAAAAGATGGGCATCTTTTTCAGACATTCAGTAATTAAAACCATCCATAATCAGGCGATTATGGATTGTTTTAATTACTTTCAATGTAATTAATAAGGTTGGTTATTGATTGTTTTAGTTGCTCACGTTATTTTTCAATGTAAGGAACTTACAAATTACTTTAGTAAGAACCAAATATGATTCATAAATTGAGAGTAGAGTACCTAGTCTCAAATGAATAACAGTACTTATTAAATACACAAATAAAAGTACCTTTAATTTTTTTTCTTTTAAAAACCCGTGTCTCAGGCTTTCAGGACAAAATGCCCGTTTAAATATGGATCTGTGTCCGGCTTTTCTATTTTTGGGCCTGGCAACCCAATCGTAAGTCAACATGCGACCTTAGAGTATCTATGTGTGTTCGCAAAAAGCAAGTACATTTTGTGAGTGTATGAGTAACTGTCATATCATAATATAATCATTACACTGCTACAAGGACCTTTGACGCTCGAATGACGTTGACGGGGGCATTGTTGTGCAAGTTGTGCAATGAGGGTTTTCTGAAACAACGTTCACTAGGTGGCAGCATTGAGACGTCAAGTTTTTGACACCTGTCAAAAATGTCAAAGCGCCTATATTTTCTTTAATCGTGACTGAATGATGAAAGAATGAATGAAACGAATGATGAACATATCATAATAATATATTTTTTATTTATTGTCGAAATGGAAAACCTCTTCTCAAAGTGGCGCCCACTGGTAGCATGAATTTTCATGAAAACCCTCATTGTTTCGTGAAATGTATTGAAAAACAAGATGGCAGTGTTAGTTCCGATTTTGGCCACGCACCAAAGGAATCTACATACGCTTACCTACTTATATTTATTGTGACCGAAAACATATTTACAAACGTGAACTAACCTTGTAAACTGTACTCTGAATCGCCAACACACATTGAGTGCACTGGGACAGTTACAGGCAAGTTAAATACAAGCCTGTTTTAATATTCAAATTTATGCCCTATTTTCCCAAAAATAAGGTAAATTATACATTGTATATATTTGTGTCATAACTATTCAAAGGCTTTAGAGGCTCGTAAGTCCATTCTTCATCTGAAGATGCTTGATTTTCGTTGTAATAGATTTCTGAAAATGGAAACAGTATTATTTTAATTCGCGGCTCGTTCACGTGGGGTTCGGAAATTGTCCCACGGGAACGCTACCGGTATAAAAAGTATATTATGTCCTAAAACAGGTCATGGTCTACCTGTGTGCTGAATTTCATCGAAATCTGTTCAGCCGTTAAGGTGTGAAAAGGTAACAGACAGACGGACAGAGTTACTTTCGCATTCATTATTATTAGTTTAGTAAGGATTACGATCAACACTTCTTTTTGGTGTAGTGGTCACAAGAACTATTGCTGAGCATGTGGGATCCTGAGTTCAATTCCCTGGGTCGGGCTAAATGAGGAGCATCTTGTTCAAAAAGTTTCTATCATAAAAAAAAAAAAACTTTACAAAAACAAAATTTAGAAAAATCGAAGAGAATATTTTAATGCATTATGATCACAGATATAGATAGACCTAGATAACGCAAGTATCACGATCTGCATGAAAACCAAGCGTGCCATTTTTTAGCAACCTACTATGACGTCACAAGCACTAGGAAACGTTTCTTTTGTTTTTTCTCCTCGCATTTGCACAGTTTTTATAATTTATAACAGCGTAATTAACCATTTTAAATTTTTTTACTGACTTCTGACAAGCGTGGCACCGATGCAGACTGAGCGCGAAAGTGGCAGCTTACGATTATTGTACGTAAGCTGGGCACGAAAATGGCACGCGAAGTAGTTGCTCTTGCGTTATCTAGGTATATCTATATCTGTGATTATGATGATGCAGAAATACATTCGTTTTGATTGGAATCCATTTTTTTTAGATTTTACGTAAGCTCCTTTTGAACAAGTTTTTAGGCTCATTTGATGGACATTTAAAACAAGGGATCAAAAAATAAATAAAAATCTAATGTTGAAAAGTGAAAAACGACCTTTTGAACAGATTCTCCTCAAATGTTATTATGTTTTTCCATAAATAAATTCTCAGCAGCAGAGTCTGGATAAGTACCCAATTGATGGAAATAGGCTCGTCCATTATTACGTCACGGGACTTACCTACTTATCACATAACTGAATCAGCATGGGTGTCATATAAACCTCTGCTTACCTCTGTAGCGGTTACACCGCCACATACGAACTACGCATCATAGACATGACGTCACACAAATCCTGCATCGCGCAGTTAGAGTTTACCGAGCGATCGACATACATACAAGATTTCAACTTCAAACCGATGGGCAATAGCCCGCCAGACACAACATCCGTCTGGTCGGAGGATCCTCCCTTTTCTATGGTGGATAAGTGAACTTTACAACCTGTTCCTCGCCCCTAAACCCCTTTGGGGATTACAAGCGTGATTTTACTTAATGTTTATGAAGTTACTCTCAATAAGGTGTTAATATTTTACCTTCTTGCACTGGCTGCTGAACTGGTGGTCCCCTCGGCTTTGATTTAAGTGCTGGTGGTTCTGTAATTAAAGAAGTTTAATTTGTGAACGAACTAATTCAAAATAATATTATTTTTGGCACAATTTGCTATTCTCTAAAGTTCATTTGGAACCTCACTCAAGTGAGCGCACACAATTCGAAAGCGAACTCATTTGTTTTTAAAGTAAATCATCGCGGATTCACAACGAGACACCGTTCGAATTTCGAAGTGATGTTTAGAGAATATCATGATATACATCCTAAAGCCCCCGACCCTTGCTCGAGCTAGCCCGCGCCGCTGAGCCTGTAGCTTTAAATTCCCCTAATAATAATATTAATCCGATCCAGCCTGTCCCTTGCTGTCCTCCTCCAGCGACGCCTTAAGCCGAGGTCAGTACCCCACAGGGGGTGCCCTTAGCGTGTAGTCGCTTAGTTTCTAAGTTTTATGCCCTAGCTGGAGGCCTTCATTTATTGAGGCAGCCACAGGAAAGTCCGGTTAAGCAGCCGACAACCTCCTAGGTTGACCTGCAAGAAGCCATACAAAAAAAAAAGTCCTAAAGAAAACAAATGAATACTCACTGGGCTTTGGTGATCCTCTCGAAGAGGGATCAGGAATAGACACAATTGGCACCTGCATAACTGTAAATAAAAGAAAACATTTTAATATTTAGTGTGCTAAGAGCAAGATTGACGGTAATGCTGGCCCAGTGGTAACAGCCACGACTTACGAGTTGTAGGTCGTAGGTTCGAACTTTCTTTGTGTAAATTATTTCATCACCACTGCTTTCAAAACGGTGAAGGAAATCATCGTGAGGAAATCGGCATGTCCTAGAACCAAAAATTCGAAAACATGTAACATCTACCTACCCGCACTGGACCCGCGTGGTGGATTACGGTCCAATCCCTTTCACCGAGAGGAGGCCTGTGTCCCAGCAGTGGGAACATTGCACTTGCTGCGATGCGTATGTACCTAGCGAGAGTCTTTCAGCGAGTGCTCTGCCCGCCAAGCGAGCATCGTTGAGCGAGTATTTTCTTTGATAGCCCTAGTCGCTGCGACAAGCTAGTGAACAGAGAGTTCTCGCCGGCAGTGTGAACAGACAGCGATCAACTGCCTGTTAGTATATATGTATCTCTTTTACTGACACGGGACTGTGGCGGCATCTACATCGTCATATGTGAACTACGCATCAAAGACCTGACGTCACACAAATCCTACATCGCGCAATTAAAGTTTACCGCGCAATCGACATATAGATATACAAGATCCCGACTTCAACCATTGGTCATCTAGACACGACACCCGTCTGGTCAGAGGATCCTCCCTTTTCTATAGAGGATGAGTGAACTTTACACCCTGTTCCTCATACCTCCAATTCCCCAAAGGACTATTATTGCTTATTTCGGTATCATCGTGGTTTATTAAAGTATAGTTTTTTATGAAAAGTCTCAATTAGCTATTAGGATGATATACGAATATCTTTTAAAAATAATCGGCAAGCATAAGTTAGGACGCCCTCAGGGTAGGTGTAGCGACGATCTTCGTAGTGGCTGGTAGCAGCTGGATGAGAGTTGCCGAGAATCGAGCTGAATGGCGTGCAATTGGAGAGGCCTTTGTCCAGCAGTGGACTGCTGTAGGCTGATGACGATCTTTTCGAAGGGCAGTTTTGGTTAATGAAAGGCAATTTATTAGAGTTGCAACGGATAGTGATTTGGCCGGATACCGGATAACCGGCGACTACCGAAGCCACCACAAAATTTGCTTTTAGTTGATTTCAAATTTTGAAAAGTGCTTATAGACCAAAAATGTACCATGCCCTTATACTTTTAAAATAAACAGGTTGCTTTTCAAAATTAGTAGTATTATTTACATTTTATCACGAAAATAAGCACGAAATGACAATCTGGCCGTGGGCCGGATAGTGAAAAAATGGCCGGATAGGCTGGATACCGGATAGTGGCCGGATATTCGTTGCAACTCTACAATTTATTATTATTATGAGCTTGCTGTGTCCCACTACAGGGTAGAGGCTTCCCTTTCGTCTTTCCGATAAGGGTTAATAAATAGTGTAATTACTGCCTTAATAATTTCTCTATTCATTCATTCTATTACCTAGATGTTACCTCGTAAAAACTTAAAGAGGTGCTCTGGGGTAATTCCGAAAAAAACCGGCCAAGTGCATGTCGGACCACGCACAATGTAGGGTTCCGTAGTTGGGATGAATTTATCCCAAGAACAAACTTAGCTTTGTAGTTGAAAAAAAAATCTTTCATACATAATGAATGGGAGAACATGTTTTTACAACCGCAAATCTAAGTTGGTCGATTATTAATTGTTAACTTGTTAAGCCTACTCAGCTGTGATAGTTTTCCTTTTAAATTCGTTAAATAAGTTACTGCTGTGAATTTTTTCACATATCTAAAACCAACCATTTAGCTGGCAGGGGGGGGGATACACTTGACTCTAACAAAAACTTGCACTTTATAGCTTAATATTTCGCAAACGAATCTCTGAATTAAAAAATGGTTTTAACACACTCACAATGAACATCCTCACTTTACGTGTAGGGGAGGTACCCTAAAAAAATATTTTTCATACTTTTATTTTACCACTTTGTCGGCATGATTAATATGTATACTCATGTCAAATTACAACTTTCTAGTACTAAGTCTTCGAGCTAGACCGCGGACAGACAGACAGACAGACGGACATGACGAACCTATAAGGGTTTTACTACGGAACCCTAAAAAGGGTATATTCTGACAGCTTTTTTTTGTGTGGTTAGTGACTAACCTGGTGACTTGGATTCACATGCCGGCGAGAAATATCTCTTAGGTATGCCGCCGTATCACGATGTTTTCCTTCACCGTTTTTGAAGCAAGTGATAATTATACAAGTGAGTAGTGGGAGGTGGGAGTGGGTACGTAGAAGGATAGTATTGTTGAAGTTTTCTTACCATTATTTCTCCTTCTTAAAGCTTCTTCAAGTTCGTTGGTCTGGGTATCAACTGTGAAAGACGGTTTATTTTAATTAAGAATTCTTTAACAAAGTCGTACGATTATCATAAAATTCCTCTTTTAAGTTCGTGACTGTCTCAATGCAAAGCAAAGAACTCGTCTCGTACAGAGAAGGAACGAGCGTCATAAACATGACGCACGGATGAATGGTCTAATTCCTCTTTTAAGTTCGTGATTGTCCCGATGCAAAGCAAAGGACTCGTCTTGTACAGAGAAGAAACGAGCGTCATAAACATGACGCACGGATGAATGGTCCGATTCCTCTTTTAAGTTCGTGACTGTCCCAATTCAAAGCAAAGGACCACGCGTCATGTCCGTGAACGGGCGCTATCAGTTGAGACTGGTCAGCTCTTATCTGCCAGGGCTTATTTTTAATCTTATATTTTCAATTACTTTTTGTACATTGTTCTCACATATAGAAGCAACAAGAATAATGTACCCAGGATTTTGTAATATCTATATTTAAAAGAGTGTCCTTGGAGTTTCTTGCCCGTTCTTCTCCATAGAGATCTACGTTTTGGAATGGGTATCTAGCTTCAACTTTCTGACTAACTGACCGATTCTTTGACAATTCAAAAGTGCCTGTAAATGGTTTAATTGAAATAAATGCTTTGAGTTTGAGTTTTTGGACTCGTCTCGTACAGAGAAGGAACGAGCGTCATAAGCATGACGCACGGATAAATGGTCTGATGATGGGGTCAGTAGTAAGACTTGTATTACTGAAGTATTCTTACCTTTATTTCTCCTTCTTAAAGCTTCTTCAAGTTCGTTGGTCTGGGCATCTCCTGTGAAATATTTTTTATTTCAATTAAGTCATGCATTTTATTAGTATTTCATTATCCTTACATATTATAAAACAAAGTCCCCCGCCGCGTCTGTCTGTCTGTCTGTCTGAACGATATAAACTCAAAAATTACCGAATGGATTTTCACCAATGGACGGAGTGATTCATGCGGAAGGTTTTAGTGTATAATTAATTATGGTTTTGTGTAAATTGGCTAAAATATGACGATTATTGTTGAAGAAGTCGGAAAAAATCATGCCGACTGGGAGCTTTACTGGCGTGCGCTGCGTTAACCGGAAAAGATACGTCAAATTTATGTTCTACGGTATTGTTTATCTTAAAAATTTCAGCAAAAAAATCCGCGTTGGCATATGTCTATCTTCTAAGGATGACCCACAATAACCATTTTTATCTTTCAGAATTTGATAAAAATGTAATTGTTATTTCCGAAGCTTTTTTGACCGGTACAGTATTAATCCTTATCCAAAAAAATATGTTATTTAAATTGGGCATTTAACTTAGATTAAAATATGCCTATGAATCATATTATTTAAATGAATAGTTTAAAAGATATCACAGTTTCAAAATTACGCGGAGCAACGCGGGCGCAGCGATAGGAGTCAATGACGTTTTCCTCTGTTATTAGGTATGAAATATCGGTAGTACGTTCCCGTGGGATATTTTCCGATATCCACGTGGGCGAAGCCGCGGGCAAAAGCTAGTTCTTTATAAAAAAATGTGGAATGAAACAGACAGCGGGAAAAATTCACGGAGCTAGCTTTCATAGACTCTACGCAAGAGACTTCTCTGAAATTCTACACAAGAGACTATCGTTTTAACACTACAGGAAGTTTTTCAAGTGTTATTTAATTCTCCTTACCGTTTGGCCTTCTTCTCATGGCCAGCTCTTGCTGCATTGGTGACATGTGTCCTGGATTGGGTTTTGGCATGGTATCTGTGAAATATACAATTAAAAATTGGTTTATTTTAACAAAACAGTACTAGGTGAACGGTGTACGTACAATCAATCTACTTAGCCTTTTCCCAACTATGTAAGGGGTCGGCTTCCAGTCTAACCGGATGCAGCTGAATACCAGTATTTTACATGGAGCGACTGCCTATCTGACCTCCACAACCCAGTAACTAGGTAATACGATACCACTTGGTAAGACTGGTTGCCAGACTTTCGGGCTTCTGACAACCCGTAACGACTGTCAAAGACCCACGAATGACAGCGGGAACAACGGCTTAACGTGCTTTCCGAGGTGTACGTACATTTAAAATTTGTATTTTTGATGCAATAAGTTAGTTAGTAGGCTCGCGTATTTGCACTTTTATCGCGACCTACATTTGGAAATGCATTAACATACGACGGAGCCTAGATGATACATTTTGTACATAATTTTATTAGTGTTCAATTAGACGTGATTTGAGTCGGACAACTTGCATTTTTATTTAGATTCATTCCCATTGAGCATTAATTGACATTATTTGCATTTTATTGACATTTTCTGCATCTTTGCATTTTGCATTTACATTGACGTTAATGTTTGGTTAGTACGCCGAACATAATTTTTTGGTCCTTCGAGCCGGATGTCAATGCACTTCCAAATATAGGTCGCGATCAAAGTGCAAATACGCGAGCCTACTAAATAACTTATTGAATTTCAAACCCATGTACGTACACCGTACATATTGCCACCACTAGGCATGGTAGTATACGTGATCAGAATGGTCTGCTTATTAATAGCCGAAGAGCTACACTTGCTTCGCAGTCCGCAGAGCAAACACAATAGTTAAACATTATTGCCCTGAACTTTATGTGGGTCATGGAACAGAATTTTTTTTAAACCTACAAGCTTTTTCCGATCGGATCCCACAATCTGATCCCATTTCATGGAATTCGTTAGAAATGGGGATGAAATTAATATTTTGTTTCGGAATGATCATCCCAAGGTCCATGAAGCGTCGCAAGGCATCGGCATCGTATGGCCTCAGTTTTGGGATATTGTAAAAGTAGTATTTCTTTTTATTTTACTAAATTTTATTCTCATTTACTTTACTGGGTATGTATGTCAATATTCTGTACTCTTAATTTTCTCTTAAATTTCCATCTACCGTTTCATAGTGGGGATCATTTCGTATTCGGATCAGTTCGGAACAAAATGTGAATTTTATTCCTATTCCTAATGAATTCCACAAAATGGGATCCGATTGTGGGATCCGATCGGAATGAGGAAAACCTACATGTTGAGATGATGATGATGGTGTTGTATCTAAAACTACTACTATTGATTATTTGACAGATAACGCACAAGACAAACCGCTGGATAAAGGAACGGATGGTAAATACAAACCCATCATAGTAGGTCACTGAATGTGAATGAAGTTATGGGCAAAAACGTACATATGTATTATGCAATTTTAAATTGAAAAATAGTCCTTACCATTGTTCCTCCTCCTGAGAGCCTGTTCGAATTCATTGGCAGCCATCATATCTGTGAAAGAAAATATTTATAGATATTCTCATTATCAGCAGTGCTATTCTGTAAAGTTCACTTGGAACAGTGGTCGGAACCTCACTCAAGTGAGCGCACACAATTCGAAAGTGAACTCATTTGTTTTAAAAGTCAATCATCGTGGATTCACAACGAGACGTCGTTCGTATTTTCAAGTGATGTTTGAACGAAACTTGATTAATTCTGAAGTCCTCGATAAACTGTCAATAGTTAGATATATATTCGATAAGGTTGGTCAGAAAAGCAACTTGCTAAATATCAGCCAATAGGGTTGCAACTGAAAATCTTCTGAAGACTATATCCACGGAAAACAAAATCGGCGCGCCGGCAGTGACAGGAGACGCCTTTACAAACGATATAATATAAATCCATAATATAAATACACGTAATCGACATGAAATTGTGATACCCAAATTTAGATTAAGTAAAACAAGCAAATCATTTCTTATAAACAGTATCCGCTTTTATAACAAGTTGCCAAAGTCTGTGACAGAACTTAGCGATGGGAAGTTCAAAACCCACATCAAACGTGTCCTTATCAAGAAATCATATTATAAAATTAAAGACTACGTTGAAGACAAGGAAATTTGGCAATAATTCCTTCTGCACATGTGGCTTCCCTGGTACCTCATTAACGGCATAAATAAGTAAGAGTCTATTAACTGCTCCCAAATTACCATGTTTATTTAAATCTTTATTTTTATTTATTTTTACATTCGCCCTTGACATATTTACTATTCTATTATTTGACATTATATACCTACGATTTAATTTCAACTTTTTTTTTTGTGGCTTTTATGGACATGATAATTATTCAGATTGATTACAGTTGTAATAGCAATCATATAATTGCGTTTTATTTAAAATAGGTTTTTCACTTTTATTAATTAATTTATTTTTTGTATAGATTCTTTTCTACATATTTTGTGAATGTGAGAACGCTGTAGGCTTAGTGGATTGTAGACCTGTTGACCATTTTCTATTTTGTTAAGTACTTGGTACTTATTGAAAGACCTACACTGTCCTCCCATACCTAGAAACACTGTTATTTGAAAGTATTGTAAAAGCCAATTATTTTTGAAAGAGTAACCGTGGAGTTTCTTGCCGGCTCTTCTCCATAGGAAACGACCAATTGGAACCGTGCACCTAGCTTCTGACGTTTCATAAGTGCCCATGTAGGTTTATGTGAAATAAAATATTTTGATTTTGATTTTGTATGTGGCGATGTAGATGCCGCCACAATCTAATATCACTTACCATCTGAGGATCGAATCGCTTGCTACAAAAAGACAGAGACAAGATAGTCTAGGTTGAAACGTTGATAAAAAGTATATACTTACTGGGTCGAAGCTGCTGCGGTTTTGGTATGACTTGTGGCTTGTTCCCTTGTCTCATCTTCAGTGTATTTTCTTTTACGTCCAAAAGATGGCCTGTGGGAACTTTCTTCGGAGGCATAGGGAGTCGAGCTGCAATATTAAAGGGTATATCAGTATACAAACATACACTGGAATTACACGCAAATAGATAATAGCACTTCAGCAGAGGTCTTAGCTTGAGGTTCGCCAGCGAGCCATGGAGCGGTTAGAATTTCGGACCGTATAAGGAACACAAAACTGCGCGCCAAAACCTAGATCACGGAAGTTACCCAAAAAGTCGCTAAGATTTAGTGGAATTGGACCAGATATGTCCGCCGCGTGTCAGTTGAAAAATGGACTAAGCGAACCACCGATTGGGTCCCACTAAACGCACGACAACATCGCGGCAGGCCGAGACGCAGATGGCAGGACGAGCTTGACTCCTACCGAAAGTACTGGCCGACACTCAAAAGACAGAATTGTGTGGAAAAGGGAGAGGAAGGTATTCGTCTTGCAGTGGGACTGGCCAGTTAGATTTGATTAGATTAAATAGTAGCAGTAGACGGCAGTAGTGTTATTCTCTAAACATCACTTCGAAATTCGAACGGTGTTTGACTGTGAATCTGCGATGATTTACTTGAAAAACAAATGAGTTCACTTTCGAATTGTGTGTGCTCACTTGAGTGAGGTTCCAAGTGAACTTTACAGAATTGCACTACTGTATGAAGATGGATCTCATACCATAGTAAAGGTGGTTTTTACTTATTAGTAAATTTAGTTACTTACGCGGCATAGTGTTGATGACAGGTGGCGGTTCATAAATGTCCTCTTCAGTTTCCATTTCTGTGATCAAGCATAAATTAGAATTAAATTAAAATATAATACAATAATTGTCTCGTTGGTCTACTACTGTTGAGTCGAGCAAAGTGTTATTGGATTCTTCTATCTAGAATTTCTCAGTAGCAGGCCGGAGTCTGGATGTGTGCTCGGTTGATGGCAATCGGCTCGCCTCCTATTTCATGGGACTTAAACATAACTGGCGAAATGTAGGTGTACATAGATACACCTCTACCCAACTCTTCGGGAAAACAAAGCGTAATGTTATGTTCTAATAATTTATCTTTTATTGCGAGATACTCAAAAGTCTTTTTCGTCGCTTTGTGAAATAATTGAGACACAAAAAAAAAGATTATTGAAGTGAAAACTTCTTTAGGCGTGTTGGGCATTTTTTGAGATTGGAAAAACAATTGAACTCGCGACACCTTTACCGACACTTCGTTTTTGTAAACGCGATTGTGCTCTTTATTTATATTAGGTACGTTACGGATCAATGTTCTATGCAAGTATTTTTACTTTAAAGGTTTTGGAAGTATTTCTTTTTTGTAAACGCGATTGTGCTCTTTATTTAGATAAAGTTACGACCAATGTTCTATACAAGTATTTTTCTTCCACCAAGGTGATCTTGTTCAAGTTTTCACTTCTGTCAGCACTCCCGGAGTGCCACTCTTTTTTTTTAGGACTTACTTTCGTATTCTTCTTGATACGTATTGTTATGGGGAAGACCTGGATGGGGAAGACCTGGTTGCGGAAAACCTGGATGCGGAAAACCTGGATGCAAGTGATCTTGAGTTGGTAAAGGCAGCGGAGGTCGGTTCGCCACATTGATTTCACGTTCTGAAAGAAAACGAACTCAATAAATTAATTATTGTTCTTGAAGAAAATAAAAAGAATGGGGGTGACTATCGAGCTGACGAGTAATAGAGATGTATAGAAGAAAAAGACGTTCTCCTCCATAGGTATCTACTACGCTTTGGAATGTGCAACTAGCTTCATATTTCTGACTGACCGACTCCTTGACAGCTCAAAAGTGCCTGTTAAGGCGACGATAACGAGACTTTTAATGATTTTATACTGAAGATGACGTCTAAACGAGTAGTGTTAATGATTTGGAAAAAATACATGTTAAATTAGAGCATTTTTTATATATTTTAATATAGGCATATTTTGGATTATGTTTTTATTACATAGTGAAATTAATTTGTGTACTTATGTCTAACGCGGATTAAAAACTGAGAATCATGTAAAATCAATTCAGCGTATTTTTTTGAAACCTTCACCATTTTAAAGATAATTTAATTATTATCTTGTAGTATACGCGTTTTATTAAAATACCTTTTGTTTTATGTATAATAAATTAATAATGCGTCTAATTTGGGACAGCGCTCCTTGATGGGCGAGTCCTATTACTGGCTGGACGTACGACGCGTTGCGTGAGCTCGGTACAGAACACACAAGCTAACCACTCAAGGTCACTGTCATATATCTGCGTCTTAATGGTTTAATTGAAATAAATGCATTTAGTTTGAGTTTGGCCCCGTTGAGGCGACCGGCCTAGCAAACGATTCCGAGATGACTTGGCTGTATGTATTTGCAGAAAATTGTCCGGAAAGGCAATTCCGAGAAATGCGAAAACCTTTTCCCGGCAGTGGAAGAATATACACGGTGTCAGGGACATCGACCCGAAATTTTTTATCATAAATTCAGGATATGATTGTTGACCCTCTTCTTCGAAATTTTACGTGAGTTTTAAAAATATACTGTTTCATACAAAAGTGCTATAGCTTTTGTATGAAACAGTAGATTTTTAGGGTTCCGTACCTTAAAAGGAAAAACCAGAACCCTTATAGGATCGTTATATCGTTGTCCGTCCGTCAGTCTGTCAAGATTCAAAATTCAAAAGTCATTTATTCAAACTAGGCTGAGAATCAGCACTTTTCGACCGTCAAAATTACATAAGACAGTCCCCCAAAACGCCCACCCTTCACCACTTCCTAGTGCTTTAGCTGGGAAGAAGTGGCGCAGCAAACTCCCCAGCGGCACAGCTGTCTGTTCAGTTAGAAAAATAAATAAAAATTGATTCTATACAATATCAAGACCCATCATCTCAGGAACGCGTGGAGGTATCAAGTTAAAATTAATATCAAATACGTAAATTTATGTTCTCTTGGAGATCTAAAAAAATCAAGCTTCTAAGTCAACGCAATAAAAAAATACGACCATATAAGTGACATATTTTGATACTCGCAAATAAATCAAAACCTACAAGGTACTTCCCGTTGACCTAGAATCATGAAATTTTGCAGGAAGCAAGGTCTCACAGCATAAGTAAACGAAAAAAACGTGTGGCACTCGGGGACTGCCGCGGTAAAGCTATTGCATAGCATTTGTAACCTCCATACTTCCTATTTGTCAACGCTACACTTGGGATGATGACGGATGATGAGTATGATGACATAAAACAACAATTACGGTCCCATGACATTTTTGTTTTACGTCATCATCCGTCATTACATGGTAGGCGGAGTGGGGGGTGTTAGGTTTTATTTTCGTAACGGAATTTGTTGATTCGGTCGCCGCGCTCAAAGCCCGCGATAAAAGCTATGCAATAGCTTAAAAGTCCGAAAAGTGATAATTCGTAGATATGTAGTCACTTAAAAAAAATGCAATAACAAACTTAAATTTTTGCAGTTGGAGAATTGACCGTGACGTAGATCGAAGTATGGGAGAGCATGTTTTTCAACTTCAAAGTTAATTTTGTTTTTGGGATAAATTCATCTCAACTCGTGGTCCGACACGCACTTGGCCGGGTTTTTTAATTTTATTTATTTATTTATATAATCACTTACAGCTATTTTCTCAACTGATTAATGACTAGGTACTGGTTAAGGATCTGGATGATGTAGATAATAATACTAACCAAGTTTCGGCCTTTGAAAGTTACCCAGCATCGCTTGTGGACCAATCTTCATGTTGTGGTCGGGTCTGGGTGTTCCTGCAGACATAAAAATTGTATTAGAACTTTCTTCTTCTCTCGAGTACGTATGAACTACTAATGTAGTTTTCATTTTTCTCATGAAAATCTCATGTTATTAGCTAGTCACCGAGATTATCTAGTCAACCTCGTAATTGCTATATGAAAACCCTAAAGTCGAATGTCACTTGCATGTCATACAACGACGGCCATTTGACAACTATTTGCGACGGTGCCAACATTTAGGATAAACGTTCTTAAGGTTGAACTAGTCGCGGGCTCGAACTCATTGGTGGGCTTGGTCAAAAAGCACGCTATCTCACCTGGCATCGTGTCCGACAGAGATAGTATCAGTGAAGAACAGTTAGACGCTGGTCTGCATGCACAAACTCTAGTTCGCACGCACACAAACACCGTTCAGAACGATTTTAGTAAAACGAGCGCGTAAAAAATTACGAAAAGTCTTTTGGAAGGTGGAGTTTTATGGAAAAACTACTGCATAAATCAATTACAAATAAAGTTTATTATAATCTTCGACAATTGAGCTTTATCGGAACGAGCTTTGTTTTGGAGATTTTATACTTCTTTTATTACTTATTTACTCCCAAAGTTGCGTTAAAATTAGCAGGATAAACGAATCTTTGTTGGCTCATAACTTTTTAATTGTTTTTTTTTTTTACTATTCTGCTTCTGTACAGACAAAATTAATAATAAGACAAAACGATTTCATGTTTTACTTTGGATGTACAGACGCTAGCACATCAGGCTACTACAATCTGTCAAATTTATTTAATAGATTTTCAACTTTACCGTTGAAATATAAGGTTCAAAGTTGATTGGGAAAATTTGACAGTTTCGGGTAGCTTGATGTGCTGGCGTCTGTACAATGTGTAACAGTGGAGTAAAACCCCCCGAAATTTGTATGGAAAAAGTATCGGCTAGTTGCGCCTTAAGTTTATTCCCGTCATTTAAAACGTTCAAAATCCAGTTGCAATCTTATTTAAGTATTAATCAATGTCAAAATCTTATAGAGTTATGAGGAACAGGCTGTAAAAACCAGTCATTCTCTACAGAAAAGGGAGGACCTTGAGACCGCAAAAAAAAAGTTTTGAGTGGGTAAAAATTGGCAGCATCAATGTTTTAGGTATCTTATCTTTCTTTCACTTTTCACCCTGTGTATGTGGTTTAGTAATTAAACAAATGAAGAGTACTTACGAGGCATAGTGGTAATTGCTGGTGGTTGCGGTGGTTGCATTATTGGCATTCGTGCTGCAAGTGAAATAATTAGTACATTACTGCCGCGGTCTATAATGACTACTTTGCTGGTCGCGCTGATGATGGCCGACAGCGCAGCGTAGCGCAGCTCCAGGCCGACACAGCGCGGTCAGCGTGCAGCACTTGATGGACGAGCTGAGATAAAGGCCGAGGCCGTAGGTCGAGGCCTTTACAGCGAGGACAGCAAGAGCTGCAATTATGGCCAAGCTGGAAGGCCTAGAGCGTAGCTAGGCTAGCTCGAGGCAATCATAGCGTGACCAGCGAATCAGTCATAGTGGGCCAAGGCTTGTATAGTGCTTTACTCAAAAATGCAAGTACCTAATCTAAATAAAACCAGCAAGTAATTTCAATAAAATATATATTAATTAACTAGAAATTTAATTAAAATGACAATTATGAAAAGTACAGTTACTAAAATTCAACACCGACTTTCCCGGTTTGATATTACTAATAGTTTGCATTAATTTTAATGCGGTGTTTGACTGCTGTATTATTTCTTCATTTATTACGCAAAAAAGTTACTAAATAAAAATAAAATTTTCGCTGAACCGCGCTTTTGTTACTTCTTTGTTTTTTTTTTTTCAATTGTAGTTGGAACTATACAGCCAAATATGGAATAAAATCTTTTTGTACCTATCTCTATAAATACAAACAGCTGTGTTTTAAAAAAAATCTTTTTGCATTTGATTTTTTAAAACGTTGAAACTTCAAAATAACGGCCGGCAATGTTTTGCCGGCCTGTTAGAGCGACCAGCAAAACTTTGCCGGCCGCTCCTTGAAACGAACGGCAAGGTCGACTTTGCTCAAACAAGGTTGTCAAAATAATGACCACATTACATGCATTTTTGAGTAAAGATAATTAAAAGCATTATTTCTGCTGTGGTTGGGATTGGGAGAGCACATTCAATTTCATCACAGGTTTTTTTTTTAAGTGAAATCGTCTTTACGCGAGTTTTGAGATGGGACTAAACCATTTATTTTGCGACACTGTAACCACACCAGCTTTTGACCATTAAAAAGACATTAACGCGTTGATTACAGCGGTGCCGATTTTTTTTTAAATTTTCACTTCTGTTTTTTTTTTGTATAGACTACGGACAGAATGTCTGTCGCGCGCCACGTCCTTTGGTAGCGGTACCACGCACGGGCAAACGATGGTAGTCGGTGGCTGCCACGAATAGTTGGTGGCCGCCACTAGTAGCATTCTATTAAGGCGACGATTTAACCGACTTTTAATGATTTTATACTAAAGATCACGTCTAAACGAGTAGTGTTAATGATTTGGAAAATATATATGTCAAATAAAATGTCGCAGCATATGCTGAGATGGGAGCCTTTTGGCCTCGTACAGGACTTTCTGCTTTTATTTTAATTGTTTTTATTTTTCAATGTTTTTATTTTTATTAATTTTTTAATGAGTGTATTTTAGTTTAATTTGTGATTTCCTGTGCGAGTCTCAATAAATACTTTTTCTTTCTTTCTTTCTAAATTAGAGCATTTTTTAAATAATTTAATATATGAATATTTTAGATTATGTTTATATTAATTAGATAGTGAAATTAATTTGTAAAGTTATGTCTAACACGGATAAAAAACTAAGCATCACGGAAAATCTATCCAGCATATTTTTAAGAAATCTTCACCATTTTAAAGATAATTTAATTATTGATCTCTTAGTATACGTGTTTTATTAAAAAAATACCTTTTGTTTTAATTATGATAAATTAATAATGCGTCTAATTTGGGACAACACTCGTTGATGGGTGAGTCCTATTACTGGCGTGACGCACGACGCGTTGCGTGAGCTCAGTACAGAACACGCAAGCTAACCACTCAAGGTCACTGGCATATACCTGCGTCTTAAGCCCTTTTTAAGTAGCGAGTGGCCGCCACCGGTGACATGTCGTAGACACTGAGACGCGAGTGGTCGCCACCGGTGGCATGTCGCGGACACTTAGTCACGAGTGGACGCCACTCGCTACACCTGTGCGGCGATTCCATAAAAAATGTGTTAAAAATCATGTAAACAGCTTGGCACCAGCCACCGGTGGCTGTGGTCGGTGGCTCGTGGCTATTTTGTAAAATCTCACCATGAACACTAACATAAAGTGATCTTGAAGTGAAGTGTCATTTCACCTGCAGTGCTACTGTTGACAGTGTAAGTGACACTGTTGACAGTTCACTTTCAAGCTCACTTCACCTAAGCGTGCACGGTGAGATTTTTACAGAATAGCACTGCTGATGCTAGGGATTGACACTTTTGACAGCTTACTTCACCTAAGTTTTTTACGGCGAGATTTTTACAAACAACTTTATTTTATTTATTTGGGATAAAAAACATTTATACATTACAGCATTTACAAAAAGTGCAACCCAAGTATTACACCCAAATATAGCTGTAATAGAAAATATTACAGTCGAAAAAACGTATAACCCACACTATTGTCCACGTAGTAACATCGGAGTATGAAAACGAACGCATGTTAAATGATGAAAAGAAGTACATATTTAGAAGAAAAACACTATATACCGCCGAATCGAAGGAAGTGGATGACAAGAGCATCCGTCTAATAGGCGACTTGCAGGAGATTGTGAAACCATTCTTTTAAGTTTAGATTGCGATCAATAAATAGGCCTGTGTCCATTTTTTTTGTCCGTCTTGTAGATTAAAAAAAAAATATTGAACACGTATTTTTTCTTTTTTGTCGTAATCAAAAGATTACGGCGATACATTGAGTTAAAATGTGGCATGATGTCACGCCTTGCTAGATTTAATAGAGCGTTGTGACGTAGCGAGCCCCCACTCTCCAACTTTAATGCGTGTTTTCTAAGTAATTTTTGATTAATACGATAAAGCAAAAAATACGTGTCTAATATTTTTATATTATCTGAAAGATGACTAATTTTTTTTTTCCTAGCCGACTACCCTATTGTGAGTTATAGGTTTCTAAAAGTCGACATTTCTTACTGCCTATGAGATAAACATCGAAAAAAATGAAAATGGTAATGATTATGATGAAATTCAGCTTCTATGGGCGATTTAGATTCACTTACCATTCCCAGATAATTCGATATTCGGTGCTTCATAGATGACACTATCACGATTGTCATCGTCCACGGGGTCGGCTACTTTCATCATCTTTTGACCAGGATTGGAGCAGTAGCGAGCTGAAGATATACAGAATATATAGTTAATCAAGAATTGTTAAGACTATTTTAGATTTCACCAAGAGTATGGGCATATATTTTCGTCCCTAAGGCGGGCCCTGTATGCCTGTAAGGTATAAGACGCCCTGGGCGTCGGGAATCGCGAGCCGATTTCCGGCCACCGTAGGCTTGGGCTTGCGGACGGTGAGCAATGGGTAGTTCGCCGTCCGATAAGGACCAGGCCCGGGTCGGCGGCGCGTTGTGTTCCACGCGCGCCTCAAAGAGATGTCAGCAGAATTGACGGGGTCCGCTAGGGCCAATGTCTGCCGGGGTTGCGAATAAGGCCGAAAGGGAAATCGTAGCCCCCGGCAACATGGCAACTGAAGGAACACGGGTGGGTTTTAGTCGGTAAGAGTCTGACACGCCCTCCTGCTCCACCCAGAGCGGGAGAAGTTATTTGATAATTTCCCACCCAAAAAAAAAAAAAAGAGTTATACAGGGCGTTTTGAAAAGACCGTAAAAGACGATGGACGGATTGAGTCAAGGGTAGTTTTTTAAAGAACATTCATCAATTACAAACTCAAACTTAATACATTTATTTCAATTAAACCAGTTACAGGCACTTTTGAATTGTCAAGGAATCGGTCAGTCAGAAATATGAAGCTAGTTGCCCATTCCAAAGCGTAGTAGGTAGGTACCTATGGACAAGAACGGGTAAGAAACTCCACGGACACTCTTTTAAATAAAAAATGTTACAAAATATTGGTTACATCATTCATGTTGAAATTATACATGTGAGAACAATGTAGAAATACGTGCACGTTAGAAGCGTCCGTAATAAAAAGATAAAACAAAGATCAATTCAAAAATTAAAATAAATTAAAAATAAGCCAAGCAGCTAAGAGATGACCATTCAGTCCCAACTGACGGCGCCCGTTCACGAACATGACGCATGGATTAGCACCATTCAGCTCAACCATTTTGAAGGGCGCCAAGTGATCCAACACACGCGCCACCATCAGCGAAACATCTAAAAGAGCATGACATACTCACAGCCGCCAGGGCACATTCAAGTCAATGCAAGACATATTACCCGGTAAATGGTAACTCTTTAGTACATAGTGCTCACACCTGTGCCATGCAATTATATAATACAAAGGATAGAGTTTATGCAATGCAAAGATTCCAACAGTATTTGCAAATGTTAGTCAATTAGTTGTGGTTGTGGAGCAGGACCAGCATTGAGCCAGGCATTTTTATCAGCGATGTAATCCCCCAACTTATAATATGCCTGCCTGCATAGTGTGTATCAGCGGTGTACATCCAGTATAAATGTCCCAGGGTACCTCTTTCTCAAATATCATTAAAACCTGTAGCATCAACATCCTATTCTGTAAAAGCTCTTCGTGAAAACTTAGGTGAAGTGAGCTGTCAATATTGTCAATCCATAGAATTAGTTGGAATGATAGCTCACTTCAAGCCAGGGATGTTACGGAGTTTCGGTTCCGGTTCCGAAAGGTCGGAACTTTCGATTGATTTAACAACTCCGATTCCGATTTCGGTTCCGATAATTTTGAATCGGAGTTTTACTGAAGTTCGAAACGCAGCGCTGCACGTGACTAGAATGCGTACTAACAAGTTTTAACTCGTTGCCAGTATAATTTTAGTTTATTTTATACACGCTCGCGCTCGAAGTCTCAGTTTATTGTTTTGTTTGTGGATGTTATCGCTAATATTTGACTGATTAGAGAGACTGAATTATATTTCAATTGTTTTATTAAACCTTCCCATAATACATCTTTCTTTTACTTCCACCTAATCTGTGCTTCCACCTTCGACTCCTGTTCCGATTCCGGTTCCGGTTCCAGAATACCGACTTCCGTAACATCCCTGCTTCAAGCTCACTTCACGTGAGTCTACAGGTTAGATTTTTACAAAATAGACCGACTGTTCATTGGTTGAGTCGTAATGAGGAAACAAGCAAACAGACAGAGTTTATTTCGTATATTTATTATAATAGTGTGATCAGCTTACCAGAGGAGCTCGTGGTTAAGTAAAATACATACCGAGACTCCTCCGTGCCTCGGAAAGCACGTTAAGCCGTTGGCTCCGGCTGGCATTCGTGGATCTTTGACAGTCGTTACGGGTAGTCAGAAGTTCAAAATCTGACAACCAGTATTACAAAGGGCTATCGTGTTACCCGGTAACTGGGTTGTAGAGGTCGGATAGGCAGTCACTCCATGTAAAATACTGGTATTCAGCTGCATCCGGTTAGACTGGAAGCCGACCCCAACGTAGTTGGGAAAAGGTTAGGGAGATTGATTGATTAGCTTACCAGTATCATTTGGCACAGGCTCAGTCTTCTTCGAAAGGTTGTTATGAGTGTTGAGTGTGATCAGTTTTTGAGCTGGAAAATAAAAATTAATGTTTAGGTGCTAGAGTTTAGGCATCACATAACTACATAAAATAATATTACGTCTGTATTCCTATGTATCTTTGTATGTTTGGATTCTTTGTATGCTTGAAGCATCCAAACGGCTGGACAGATTTTTATACATTAGGGGTCCATCAACTTGTTTAGGTGTAGCGGTTTGTGAGTGTTTTGTTAACAAAAAAAAACCGTTACACTCCGGGAGTGCCGACAAAAGTGAAAACTTGAACAATTTTATCGTGCAGGAAATACCTACTTTTAATGAGGTGTCGGTAACGGTAACGGTAACAGTGTCGCGAGTTCAATTGTTTTTCCCATATTAAAAATGTCCAACGCGCCTAAAGAAGTTTTCACTTCAAAAATCAAAATAGCAGATTATAAGGACGTCAATATGTAAAGTATTGAAAAAAATAATAATATTAGTATGACGATATGGGGTATAAAAATAAGGGTCACGAGGACACGATTCCAAAAAACAAATGAAAAAGTTTTAAAGAAAAAAAAACGAATGCAAATAAAAAATAAAAACAGTGGCACTCCGGGAGCGCCGACAGAAGTGAAAACTTGAACAATTTTATTGTGCAGGAAATACTTTTAATAAGGTGTCGGTAACGGCAACGGTAACAGTGTCGCGAGTTCAATTGTTTTTTCCCATCTCAAAAATGCCCAACGCGCCTAAACAAGTTTTCACTTCAACAAGCTCAGTACCTATTCAAGCAGTTTGAGGCAGTTGGTAGCATCAAATCTGAGACTGAACTAAAATAACTGCCGCTGCACCAGACTGCTTGAAAAGTGATACTGTTTTGAACCTTTTTGTTGCAATCGGGGTTTTTTTTAATAGTTTGACCAATACCGCTGTACCGCGCCTTAGGAATGCGCGCGGGCGGCGGGATGGGGGAGCAGTGCAGGCCGCTAATTCGTCAAAGCTCTCGGCGCACGGCGTCCCGCCCGCCGCTCATTGGTCAACACTGCCCCCCGTCTCGCCGCGTATTCCTAAGGCGCGGTACAGCGGTATTGGTCAAACTACAAATGTGTGTATGTGTCTGTATTGATTTTGAGGAACTTACCTTTATTTTTCAGCAAGATGATGTAAGCAGCTTGAGCGATTATGACGGTTAAGAGGACTGCACCAACGACACTCGCAATGATGAGGAACATCTTATCTGGAATAGAAAATATCACTCATTAATATTTATATAATACTACTCCTCCAGACCAAATTTCGGCCATGGCAGCCAATTTCATCGGAGACTAGGGAGATGTTATAGTGCACAAGTGTGTGCGCAGACACAGGTGCACTCTCTCTTCCCTCACTCTCATAGTCCGATGGGACGGCAATCTGACACGACCGGAGAGAGATCAGGCGCAGGACCAACAGCTTAACATGCTTTCCGAGGCACGGGGGTATCACACCGCCAACTTCCAAACTCCGGGCTGTTACTGAGAAATTCCTAATGGAAAACTCAATAATACTTTGCCTGATTACGGTATATAGCTATATCTCTAGGGATATAACTATATCACGGCTGTAACCTCATTTTACTGCGACATATATGAATTTCATATATACAGGGTCAAATTAAATTAATTAGCAAAACTTCGCAGGCCTGATGCGTATTGATATTATCTAAACATGATAAAACAAAAATAAATTAATTTAATGATTTTATTTTTACGGTCGTCACACCATTTCAAATAACAAGTTCCAACTTCCAACTGTATTTTTGAAGTGAAAAGTTCTTTAGGCGCGTTGGGCATTTTTGAAATGGGAAAAATAATTGAACTCGTGACACCGTTACCGACACCTCATTTTTGTAAACGCGATTGTGCTCTTTATTTATATTACATTACGGATCAATGTTCAATATATATTTATGTAAATAAAAGAGATAATGTTGATTGTCTGCCTATGAACCAGGATAGACTTTTCATCTCAATGGTGGCTGCCTTTTTCTTGGCCTTAATGTAATTGGCTCAGGTAAGTCTCTTGTCCAGATGTAGACCAAGGTATCTATATTACTGTTTGGCAATGATTTACTCTCCATGTACACCGAGGCACAGTCGCTCTTTATTGTCTGAACTGTCATTAACCTCAAACTCAAAAAAAAATACATAAAATATTTTTATTTAGTCGTGTCGTGTGTCGTGTCGTGTCGGGTCGTGACCCAACACGACACGACACACGACATCATCATCAATTTCGCTAGCTAATTTTATTTGACCCTTTATAAAGGTAGCTACTGTTTCACAGTGCCCAAATAAGCATTGCTCAACAGATAGTTAATTAAATAACTTACCACTGTGTGAATGAGGAAGAACTGTTGGATTCGGTACTGAAAAATAAATTGGTGATATTATTAGCTTAGATATCACAAACATATCCATAGACAGTGTTACGAACGACACTGAAACTGTCTTCAATTGACAAAAGATATAGTCATAAGAGCGTTTATTCTGAAAGTGGGCAACGTCGCAAATATGTAGATGTCAAATATTTCGCTGTTTTGATTAATTTGGCAATATTACTGTAACTAATTAGCCACATTTCTTATTTCCATAATATTGCTAAAAAGTGAAATATTTGACAGCTATTTTTAACTTTTAGGATAAACCCTCTTAAACCTCACATATAGATGTGAGGTTAACATCAACCGCCGCCGTCATCAGGACGTCACCAATGAAATTTTTCGACCGAACGTGACGTCCCGGTGACGGCGATCGCGTGTCCACCGCAACCGAACTCGGCATGATAGACAAAACAAAAACCGGGCGAACGGCGCGGTTCGACGGCAGTGTGTGGACAAAATCAAACGTGTTTTGTATTGCCCGTACATCGTCTCGTCACAATCTCGGGCTGAGTTCTAGCGTTCGCGTCGAACCATTTGAAACGGCGGCGGCCAGATGACGGCGCTTGGGTATCGAATAGAAAGTATCGAAACTGTACTCATGAGTAGTATCGAAAAAAAAATATCGTACTCATAAAAGTATCGATACTTCAAGGTATCGAGTACTTTTCTTAGGGTCTAATGCGCATAGAGCATAGTTCAATATCAGTCAGTAAATAACGTAATAATAACTTCAGTAGGGCAGGACATGAAAAAACAAATGACAACTGTGAACGAGTGAGTGAATGAGTGATTGATTAGTGTAGTAAATAAATTAAGGAAAGGTTAGGAATTTAACTGTGAACGGAAGGAACAATTTCAAGCAAAGATCGATGTAATTTTTTAGAAGGTTCAGAGAGAGTGAACTAAATGCCGTTGCCATAACCAGCCGTAAGGTCGCAAGTTTTAAATGGGTACCTAATTTCTAAGATTACCCATTTAAAACTTAATTTCTAATTCGATACGATACCTGCCAAAAATTACTCATTGAGTAAAAGTATCGAGTACAAAAGTATCGGTATCGAATGGAAATAATATACTCGATACCACAAAGTATTGATACTTTTCTCGTGTCCCTAGGTGACGGACGTGTGATGAACACGCGGCCATAGTAAATGTATGTATCGCTACTTCGGTGCCGTCATCCTCGTTCTCCACAGAGTACTTTTCATGTATTGTCGTTCTCGGTGACGTCTCGGTGACGGCGGCGGTTGACAAAAATGCTATCACAGTTTTTTAATAATAATAAATTCTTTATTCACAAAAAACATAAACTTTGACAATAGATAGGTATACGGAAAGGTAAGCAAACTTAAGTATAATTATACAAAAGTTAGGTCGAAAGTCCAAGAAGTACCCTGCCCCCAAACTAGGAAAATCCTGTATCTTGGGCGGCAGTGTCTTCGCGTAGATACAATAAGGTCGAGCGATTATTATGAGCATACGAGTTGATTTAGAGTTAGAGAATTGTCAAAGATAAGATTTACAAGTAAGTGCGAACTTTCGCACTTTCTCTCAAACACACAGGGCCGTCTTCACCCGGGGGTGCAAGGTGTGCGTAGCACCCGGGCGCAAGGTCTTAGGGGGCCCAAGCCGATCGAGTCGATCGATTTGTTTTGAAATCGAACGTAGATTTGACACGATATCATTAAAAAAGTCAAGCCAGAAAATTTTGTTTTGATGTTTGAAAATGTACCTTATTTTATTGTGTGCATTAGGTAATTTTAAAAAATGGTACACAAAAATTTTGTTTTATTTTTCGTTGGCAAGGGGGACGCCGCCGGCTTATTGTTGCACCCTGGCGCCCAATATGGTTAAGACGGCTACACTCATCTTATGTCACCATTTGGTTCCTAAAAAATTTTATTGCGCAGCCTTCCGCGCAAAGTTGCGACCGGTCATAATTCTTCGGCCGTATTGTAGTTGTTATTAACAACTTTAATACAGCTTAGACAACTAGGCGAATTTCTTTCAACGTGTATTCTAGGTTAGGGATGGCGATCTGAGATCGATTAATCGAAGAATCGATTTTTCAGGCCCAAAAGATCGATTTTTTTAATTAATTGCAGTACTGAATCGATATTTCACCCTTGAAAATCGACATTCGATTTTTTTTTGTTTTGGAAAAAACCATAAATTTTATCTACAATTAGTTAAATTAAAAAAAAACAAAATTCAAAAGTCATTTATTCAAACTAGGCTGAGAATCAGCACTTTTCCACTTTGTCCCTTAAAAAAGCCCACCCTTCACCACTTCCTAGTGCCTTTAGCTGGGAAGAAGAAGTGGCGCAACAAACTCCCCAGCAGCACAGCTGTCTAAAATGTACCCGTAATGCGCCTTTTTAGGGTTCCGTTGTAAACAAGGAACCCTTATAGTTTCGTCATGTCCGTCTGTCTGTCTGTCTGTCTGCGGTCTAGCTTCAAGACTGTTAGTACTAGAAAGTTGTAATTTGGCATGGATATACATATTAATCATGCCGGACAAAGTGGTAAAATAAAATTATGAAAAATATTTTTTTTTTCTATCCCTTGGTGTGGGATATCGTTGAAAAGGTCTTTCAAAAACATTGTGAGTGTGTTAAAACCATTTTTGAATTCAGAAATCCGTTTGCGAAATGTTAAGCTTTAAAGTGCAAATTTTTGTTAGAGTCAAGTGTCCCCTCCCCCTGCCAGCTAAATGGTTGGTTTTAGATATGTGAAAAAATTCACGGCAGTAGCTTATATAACGAATTTAAAAGGAAAACTATCACAGCTGAGTAGGCTTTACAAGTTAACGAGTAATAATCGACCAACTTAGATTTGCGGTTGTAAAAACATGTTCTCCCACACATTCTGTATGAAAGATTTTTTTTTCAACTACAAAGTTAAGTTTGTTCTTGGGATAAATTCATTCCAACTACGGAACCCTATACGTACGTGGTCCGACATGCACTTGGCCGGTTTTTTCAATTGCCGGCAACATCGCAAGTGATGAGCGGAACCGCTTGGATCCCAGTAGATTTGACAGACTGTTGTTTTTAAAAAGTTTAATTAAGAAGCATTGGGAACTTTAACTTTTTCATGTAATAAATGCATTTTGAAAATAAATGTCTTCTTTCGTACCTGATCTGACTTTGATATGGTAATAAAAATAATTGTTATTATCGAATTCCCTGAACTAAAAAAAAAACAGATTTTATTGATAAGAGAACATTTATTACGGTATATTTCTTGTTTTTCATAAAATGGATTTACATTATAAAATGCAAACTTGAAAAATAAAATCGATTTTTTAGAAATCGATCTTTTAGACCTTGATTTTTTATGAATCGATATATCAGCTTACGATTCGAATCGATGTAAAAATCGATATTTTTCGGAAAGAATCGCCATCCCTATTCTGGGTACACATTGGCAACCAGAGCGATCTTCGCGCAAACATCACATACGTGTTCATTTTGTTCTCTGAACCCGAAGGAGGTCGTCGCGTCGACAGAGGGCCTTCCGAATTTACAAAAAAAAATAGTGGCATATGAATGCGACGATCGCGTATTCGCGCGACCGATTGCTTCGGCTAGGCCGCGGGGCCAGTGTGGTCTGCAGTGCTATTCTGTAAAAATCTCACCGTGAACGCTTAGGTGAAGTGAGCTTGAAAGTGAGCTGTCAACAGTGTCAATCCCTAGTATTTGATGGAATGACAGCTCACTTCAAGCTCACTTCACCTTAGAGTTCACGGTGAGATTTTCATTTTTACAGAATAGCACTGATAGATAGAAAGCACGGCTGGTAATCTCGGAACAAAAAATCCTGGCATTAATAGACGTATTTCGTCTATGGCACTATCTTCCAAAGTGACAATCGCCCCTCGAACCTTTCCCCTTTATCGCCTGTGAAATCGACGCCATATTTGTTTGTTGTAAGTCTATCTATTGTAGTCTGTGGTTATCTTTATCCCGCCATTACAGTTTGAGTGAAGTTCTACATTTTAATTTCCGTAACTTATCCTCTCAAATTTAAACCTGTAATAGTGGAATTATAACGTTCAGTATGAACCACTCTTGCTATATTGTGAATTGCGCTAGTAAACGAAAGGACGTTAGATTATTTCAATTTCCCAAACGTGAGATAGGACTCATAAAGTGTAAAAACTGTGAAGAATTGCAAAACATGAGGGCACAGTATCTGCGCAAGCGTTATGTTTGTTAAAAGCACTTTGGACAGAAGTTCATCATCTCGACCAATGCAATGATTCGTCTGTGTGTTGGCGCCTATCCCACGCTGTTTTCCGAAACCGAAATCAGCAGTGGTACTCCTAGGTTTCAAACTATGGACACTGACTACACCACTGGTAAGTACCTCAATAATATGATAATTATTTATGTAATATAGTACAAATTGACTCATATATTCCTCACATAGGTACTCAAATGAAAAGTGCACCGTGTAACACACTTAAAAAAAAAATTATAGTTGCTATTTGGGTTTCAAAACTTGAATTTTCGGTCAGTGGGTCGTCTTTGTTCCTCTGTGGAAGAACAGAAGCCATACATTTTAAAGAAAATAAGATACTATGTCCATCTATGTTGCTCTGCCTTAAAAGTGGGCCAAAGGTCAGTTAATCATAATCATAATCATAAATCTTTATTTATCTCAACATCTTATTACAGGCACTAATTAATAAACTGCACAATCTTAAATAGAGAAAGGTGTCTGAGGTTGGTCGTTTGTGGCCCTACATGCACTTAATACCCGGGACAAAATTAAATAATTGTTCACAATAAAAACTCATATTGTGAAATATTTTGTAAAGCATAAACAGAGTTATTATTTAGGGTTCCATAAGCAAAGTGTGCCAACGGGACCCTGTTACCAAAGCTCCTCTGTCAGTCTGTCTGTTACAGGGCTGTATCATTTGAACCATAATAGGTAGACACTTGAAATTCAGTGTGTACCACAATGGCCTCTATAACAAAAAAATTAAAATGAAATAAAGTTAAGTTAAAAATTGAGGGGTATATAAAAAACGAAAAGTATTTATTGTACGGTGGTACGGAACTCTTTGTCTGCGAGTCCGACTTGCACTTGGAAGCTTTTTACTTGTTAGTCATTTTGGGCAGTTACGTATTTTAATTATTTTGTTTTGTTGATAAGCTTAAATATTTATTTACAGACAATGCTGTTTCTGATCACACATATGCTAAGAAAAGGCAGCATGATGATCATACCTACTGTACCTTTGAACCTACAAAAAAACATAGAATGACTAAAACTGGTAAGTCACAGCTTTTATCTTTTTTTTGTTTTTAATAATATAATAAATCTACACTAAAATTTGTTTGTAAGTTTGTATGCAAGGGGTAATCTCCGGAACTACCAGTCGGATTTGAAAAATTCTATTTGCATTGGTTAGCCCAATTCTTGAAGAAGGTTATCTCGGGCTAGGCTCGTGGACGAAATCGCGGGCAGAAGTTAGTACTTTTATAATTTCTGAATGCATTGTCTTTTGATGGCTATTTTGCCCAATTGCATAGAAGCACTTCTTTGCGTAATATTTAAATGCGATTGTTACACAAATTGAATGATAAACAAGTAGTTCCAGATCAAATTAAAAAGACGAAGGTAATTATTGTTTTAGAATTCAGAATGTTTCTGAAGATGGTTGTTATGGATACCTAGTCTGTTCGGTCTAATTACAATAATCATGCATACAGCTGAACTGAGTCATGGAAATAGTGTTGTTTATCAATATTTCAAGGTGTTCAAAAGTGAGAACTTATAATAGTCTATTTTATTGCAGGTTAAGAATTGCGTGAGTGTTCAACAAAACAGTGGCAGCTACTCTTTCATATACTGCTCAGTTTTGTAAGTATTTTGTCTGCAATGTAGTTTTCATACTGACTGCAAGCTGTGTCACATAGAAATAAGTATATTATAGCATGTTACTTTTTTGTTGCAGCTCATTATGCCGGTGGCAAACAAGTCAGCCCAACTTTAAAGAATACGGCAGAAATGGTATCTATTTTTGATGATTTATTTGATTCGGTCAATGGAGCTTCTCTTACAAGTAAAAAGAATAAAGGTAAACCTTTGCGGAATGTGGTAACAGCCGCGTCTCGGCACCATAGATTTTGAAGGGAGGCTATCAAAAACTGCAAGGGATAAAATTTGTATAAAATAAAACTGGATAGTTATGCTGAAAAGCTATCAAAGGTTGTGGCAATTAATCAAGAATAAAAATGATAACTATCTTGAGACCAAGATATTTCAACTCTGATCCAATAGAAAACTTTTTTGGACAAGTCAGAGCGTACAATTTTAGAAACAATGATCCTAATTGCCACACCTTTAAGACACTTCTAATCATAAGATTTATAATCTTTCACTCCGATGGTTACAATTGTGAAGAGGATTCAGGTGAGCAACTAGTAAAACTCAAGGCCTTATTTTCAAATAAGGCCACGAAAAATAATTAAACAAACGCCGACAGTACCTATCACCTGGATCCTCTAACCTTCGGAGTGCAGTTCTAGAGAATATCCCCACAATCCACACAACGAATGCTTGGAAATCACACCATAACAAACAGGTATTATAAAATAAAATAAGATCTAAGTATTTGTTTGATTTTCTGGATTGTGTGATACACAGGGATGCTGTTGAGGAATGCTTTTTAGATTTAAGTCATTGATTAGCAGTATTTAATTGGTGCAATGTAATAAATAATAATTAACTAAAATATTTCATTAATGTTATATTAAATATTATAAACTTTTGTTTTCTAACCTAAACACATCTGTGCCCTTGCACAGATGTGTTTAGGTTAGAAAACAAAAGTTTGCCACCAATGCAAAAGAAAGCTTTCATAAAATATAAGACAAAAATAAAAATATTATAAATAATATTGAATGTTTTTTATTTTCATCACAGGACTAATATTCCTTTTTCTAATACACACACATCTCATACTTACTAATACACTACATTTCTAATACACAATCCTACCTCGGGTTGAATTAAAGCAGAACCTCTTTTTTGGAAGTTGGTTAAAGGCTTAAAAGGCTATTTTCCAAAATATTCTGGGCTCGATAAACGTTGGCAAAAAGACTCGGTCTCATAACAACAAGAGCAACAAAATGGTTAAAATTAAAAAAAAACTAAACGTCACAATCAAAGCTCGCAAATCGTAAAGCGATTTTTCTACTATGGGAGATTACCGTCTGAGTACTACTTAGTCTGTGATAGAAAGCGAATGTCGCGCCATTTTGTTCAGGTTCCCCAAACAAATTATCGCGTATGATCATTTGTTTGGGGAACCTGAACAAAATGATCGCGACGATCACGTTCTATTAGGATACCCGTCCTAATTGCGTAACACACTTTTCATCACAATTCGAAGACTTCTGAAGGAAATTCATAATTCATTGCCATATTTGTTTGAAAAATTATTTTGCTCGACCACGTAAATAAGGCAATGTATTTTGTTGAATTGCCAAAATGAATCGCATTGGGATTGTGAATGTATTATGCAATTACCCCGCGGGTTGGTGCTGGTTTTTATTTTAAATATTATAATAAGTATATGTGCTTCTTTACCTATTTTGACATCCGTTTGGCACACTGACTCAGAGTAATTTTCACCAGTATCGTAAGTAATTACTTTCACTAAATTATTTTGTTGTGAATAACCCTTGTGTAAATAATGAAATTTAAACTGCCATGTTCCTTCCATAGATTTGTCGACCAAAGATGTCTGAAAATAAAGTACTAATAATTAAAATAAATAACAAAATAGTAGTTTATGAAACTGTTGCATAATGAGGGGTATTAAAACATAAGTATGTGTTTAAAAACCGAGCCATAGATGAGGTTTTTAATAGTATCACACGATTTTTTTAATACCTAGTTATGTGCAGTTTCATACACTACTTTATCTACTCTCATACATTGGGATTGAACCTAATACTAAATAAAAGATCAAGTTAAAGAACAAGAATAAATTTGAAAAATCCCACGAAATTCAGTACAACAAAACAAATGAATGTCGTCTGCACCAGCACATCACCGCACAAATGCGCTACAGCGGGTGCTGCTGTCCCCCGTTTAAACGTTCCAATGCAAAAGTTGATGGAAACTCCTTGGTGATATTAACTTCTTGGAATAGCCCTGTATCGTAATAGAAACAAATTTGTTTTACAGCATTATTTTGTTAGAGATTTTTTTTAATAATAGGATTCTATTTTTAAATTTTGGTATTGTTTTCATAAAGTATGTCAATATAAACTCGTTTTGAATTTTATAATTCGAATATTACGCTATGAGAGTAGATAAAATATATTTTAAACGTAAAAATTACAATGCCGTTAGGTATTATCAACTTTTATAAAAATCACCTTTAAGGCGCTACCCCGAACAAAACCTCGTTTTTCTTCGGTATTCAGAAGCTATTATTTAACTTTTAATTAAGGAATGTTCAATATCCTATCAGCACATTCCGGCAACCATGCCAGAGAGATATTTCTCGACGGCATGTGAAGCCAAGTAAGAGGCTCATGGGTGGCTTTAAAACTCTGACACCAGTACCTTAATTGCGTAACTTATTTTCATAATTTTGCCTAATTTGTTTTATTTTTACAGATCAACAACATTAATTGCGTTATTTACGTTGTTGAGCAGATTTTGTTTCTAACTTATGAAGCAATGGATTAGCAGAGATTGTGTTGTATTACGCAATTATGGTACAGGTTAGTCTCTAACCACACGAAAAGAAGATCACATTGCATGTTCCTATTTGTTTTTGTGTTATAAATGTCTACATTTAAAATCGCCTTGTAAAAAAAATACTAAATTAAAATTACTATTGATTGCATGCATCTTTTGCTAAAGGTGACGTTTTATTTATTTGAGGATTACACTAATGGATAGATAATTAACAAATCTAAACAGTTCATGTTTTATTTTATTTTAAAAAGTGCTTTTAAAAAAAATTGCTTTTTCAATTTTGTTTTATTCTTTACACTCAAAGTTGCTCGCCTATAGGGGAAGAGCCTTAAAGACGAAAGCGTCATAAGTTTTTTGCAATTTGCAGGTGTATGATGTATGTTCATCAAAATATGATTGGCGACATTAAAAAATATGTATTTTCAGAATTATAATCATCGAAACAATGACTGTTTAAGTTCAAATTGCACTCTGAATAAGAATGACTACATAACATAACATAACATCACGCCTTGTTTCCCCGAAGGGTTGGGCAGAGGTGTCCCTGTAGCAGGTACACCCACATTTCGCCAGTTATGTTTTAAGTCCCATGTAATAGGGGGCGAGCCTATTACCATCAACCGGGCACAAATCCAGACTCCGAGCTGCTACTGAGAAATTTCTGATAGAAAAACCCAACAACACTTTTCCCGACCCGGAAATCGAACCCAGGACCTCATTAATCATTAGGAATCAAGAATCTATAAATATCATCCAGAATTACTATATTTCATAAAATCATGACAATTGAGGGCAATTCTAATATAGAGACTTGCATTGAAAAATTCTCATGACAAAAATTATAAAAGAAATAATGTTTAGCTGCGCGAATCATAATTTGATCAACATAAAATTTGAATTTCGCGGGCTATCTAAGCGCATCCCCCTTAAATAAGGGATGATTTACATTACATCTTTTCCGTGCTCCCGGCGGTGCCCGTGCTACTGGCCGTGCCCGTACTACCAGCCGTGCCCGTGCTACCGACCGTGCCCGTGCTACCGGCCGTGCCCGTGCTACCGGCCGTGCCCGTGCTACCGGCCGTGGCCCTGCTATCGGCCGTGTCCGTGCTACCGGCCGTGCCCGTGCTACCGGCCGTGCCCGTGCTACGTACGGTACTTTGTCTAAGAACTATAACAGCTTCACTTACATGTAAAATTGGGTCATTTATTTGACCTTTAGTATTTAAATCGAAGTACAAGTATCTTGATCCAGTTGTACTTATAAGTTGCCACCTGTAAAAAAGGGTAATTCTAATTTCGTGAAGTTTTTGGGGTCATCCCGCGCGGGATTCGCCTTAGTGTGGCTAAAATTAATGACCGCTTTCACATTAAGGGCGGATTCGACCAAATAGAAATAAATTTTATTCTCGGAATAAATCGCTACTTACTCTAGAGTAAATTATTCGGGAATAGTCACTATATCACCGATAAGCATGGAATATGGAGCTATTCCAAGAATAACAAAAAGGGCGTGACCTCAACAAAAGTGACTATTGTTTCAAAAATAAAAAATTGCAACGTTTAAACGACTTGATTCAAGATCCTTAGTGATAGTGATGAGGAAATTACACCTAGACGTCCAAAGTGGCTAAAAGAGAGAATAGATTTATTTGTTATTTATTTTAAATTTAATTATAATAAGGTGAGAATCTATTATGCTTAACAAAAGTTCTTTTTAACTTGCAAAACCCGAAAATAAACATTACATGAACCAAATTGAACCGACAAGCAAGACTTCCCCAAGCTATAATACGACAAATGAGAGTTGAGATGAGTTAAGCTTCTGCACCGTCCCGTTTGTAGAACAACGTTTTTTTGCCGGGTATAACATTCGTTCAAATTCACTCCGCTATTCGCGCATAGCTAATCCAAGTATAGCTATACTCCTCGTGGAGGCGATTGGTGGCGGTGATCTCTCGCGTCCGGCCCTGGTTCAGGCCATGGTACGGAGAGAGACGAAATGGCAGGCCATCACCTCCTTCTGCGAAGCGGTAATGCTCGCGAAGGAGGAGGCGGAACGCGTGAGGGAGAGGCAAGTTTCGCACCCTCACGCCCCTAACCGCCGTAGGAGGAGACGCCCGGGGCGGGAATTGCGAGCCGATTTCCGGCCACCGTAGGCGCGGACTTGCGGACGGTGAGCAATGGGTAGCTCGCCGTCCGATAAGGACCAAGCCCGGGTCGACGGAGTGTTGTGTTCCACGCGCGCCTCTAAGAGATGTCAGCAAAATTGACGGGGTCCGCTAGGGCCAATGCCTGCCGGGGCTGCGAATATGGGCCGAAAGGGACATCGTGGCCCCCGGCAACAGGGCAACCGAAGGAACACGGGTGGGTTTTAGTCAGTAAGAGTCTGACACGCCCTCCACCCAGAGCGGGAGAAGTTATTTCATAATTTCCCACCCAAAAAAAAAAAAGTATAGCTATAGGTACGTTAGATTGCATGGAAAAACGACTGTTGATTTACTCGAGAATAAAATCGTGGAATAGATTATTCCTGGTATAGTTACTCGTGTATAAATACGGGTTTGGTCGAATCCGCCCTAAGGCGACTTTAGCAGCCCGACAGTCACGCGATTGACGCGCGACCGCCGCGCAGTCAAAATTTCATACCATAAACAGAAGCGCGGCGGCAGCGCGCGGCCGGCGCGGCCGCCGCTTTCGCTCAATCGGCGATGAGCCAGTGTTGCAAGTGTAAAACAAATAAAATAAATAAATAATAAGTTTATTGTACAGACGCCAGCACATCAAGCTACCCGAAACTGTCAAATTTTCCCAATCAACTTTGAACCTTGTCATTCAGTGATAAAGTTGAAAATCTATTAAATAAATTTGACAGATTGTAGTAGCTTGATGTGCTGGCGTCTGTACAAAGAGAAAAACACATAGAGTCATACACTAAACATGATTGTATAAGTGGAGGTCAAAATCATTTAGCACAGCAGTGTCGGAATACAACCTCAATTTGATTTGATTGTCTATGTGACTATTGTCTATTGACATTGTCGATGTTATTTTTATTAATACTTGTCATTTTTGGTTAAATAATTTAAATATCTGTTTTTTTCTGTTGTTTTTTTACCTTCGTCAAAAAATAATTTGCTTAGTGTTTGAAAATTGACCATTGTAATGTTAGATTAAATTCGGAGTGAGAGCCTGGTGATCTATCACACAGGGTAGGTATCCTTGTATGGACGCCAGTCTCTCGCAAAGGATTATATTTACGCATTTTTGTCAAAACGCTTTATTTCTTGTCTCTAAGTTTATAACTTTGTGACCAGAGAAATAAAGATTATTACTATTAATTGAAGAAAAAAAATTATGAATGTTGAAATATAATTATAGTAAGCGCACGTGATTAGGTATAGTCAATTTTTTTAATGAAGTGTGCCACACTGATCTAAACTGCGACGCGGCCGCCGCGCTGCTGTCGCGCGGCTTTTCTTATGATGTGAAGGCATCTGCTACTGCCGCGCTACTATCGCGCTTAGGGAATGCAAATCCGTTCTGGATTAAAATCCGGATTTTAAAGAACGGATTTTTTGTTCAATCCGGATTATCCGGATTTTACGAATTTTTCATAAAAATTAACAAATCTACCCATTTTAGTTTGTTAATATGATGTTTAATAAAGGAGATGGAAAATGTTGGGCCCAAATGTAATAAGTTGAGATATGATCTAAAAATTTGGCTTATTTTTTATTCTTGAATATCAAAAATCTGCTCAATTCTTAAGTCTGGAAGCGGAGAAATATGATAAAGATAGTTTTCGTGAGATTATCGATTAAAGTAATCGATTACACAATTACAAAAAGAACACCTACCTACAAGGTAGCACTAGGTAATGTAATTAACTCAAAGTAATTAAATGCACTATAAATACTTTTATACAATACAGTGCATTTAATTTAAATAAAACATCATTAATTACTGAAAAACCAAAATAATGATTATCAATTTCATATCAATTAAAATCAGTTTTAATTTTTTTTGTCTATGTCACTAGCAGTGCATATTCTGCACTGGTATGAGCTGACTGACATTAACAATTTGACACTAGACATTAGTGGTGGGTCGTTCTCGAATTTTTGACGACCGAAATCGTTTTCCCGACGACGAAAACGGTTGCAGAAAACGGTTAAAGGACGAAACTTATCCAACAGGGAATAGAATTGCGTTTTCGTCGAGCGCAGTTTCTTAAAACTATCAACGATTTGAAATGTATGAAATGGTTTTTCGCATCACGAACGACAGCATTGACAACTGGTAATACATTAATACTGACTGTATTTGTTTTACGAGTGTGATAGATAGTTGAATCATTGTACTCGACTGTATTTTCTTAGATGTAAAAATTGCACCAAGTAATTCGAAGACTGGTTTGTGCAATGAAGACTGTTTGAAGTTGAACCCAGGACGTAAAATGATTTCATCATCACAAAACGGTTTTTGTTTGCTTTGATTTTTACGGATTCTGACCCTGCCTACCTTGTATGACCCTTGATTTCTCACTGGACACCGAAGATCGCTCACATGTTATTTTGGATTTTACCGCCGCTTTGTGGATTGGATATTGTTGAAACTATGGATCGCTGTGTGAATTGTGGGATAGCAACTAGTCACTGCAATACACTAATGTATGTTTGAATCTATAAATTCACACCATTTTCATCTCGTTACATTCAGGCCCAAGAGTGTATGTAATCGTTTCCGTCTCCTTTGTGTAAATGGATTAAAATAAAAGCACATGAAAATCAAATCAAATGAATTTTTAAACATGAAAAACATAACGTAACGCCTTGTTTCCCCGAAGGATTGGGCAGAGGTGACCCTGTAGCAGGTACACACACATTTCGCCAGTTATGTTTTAAGTCCCATGTAATAGGGGGCGAGCCTATTGCCATCAACCAGACACAAATCCAGACTCTGAGCTGCTACTGGGAAATTCCAGATAGAAAAACCCAATAACACTTTGCCCGACCCGGGAATCGAACCCAGGACCTCATGCTCAGTAGTAGCGCTTATGATTTTTTTTTTTTTTTTGTTTTTTGGAATTATTAAAACTAACATCATTAAATACCATAATTATGGTGATATTGCCATAATATGTACTTATTTTTATTAAAATAATCAGTCTTTGACTCGCGTGCTGAGTAACGTCAGAAAATAATTAATAGGTTAAAATTAAAAGAAACTCTGAAGAACAAAAATAAAGACAAATAAACTCCTTGCCAAATTATTAAACAAATAAACGAATTTAATTGAATAACAAAAATAAAGACAAATATACTCCTTGTCAAATTATTAAACAAATAAACGAATCTGATTGAATATTGTATTTTTTTGTCATATACCGATTTTGGGTACAAATATACAGATTTTAGTGGGCAGCTCTACCGATTTCGCACTATGATATTTGAGACCACTGATCCTCATAAACCTTCGAGGTGCGGGGCCCCTCGTCCGCGAGGCCACAGGCGGTGGCCCACGTCACCCGCGCCTTACGCCGCCTCTGCGCAGACCCGATAGACTCGAAACTCGCGAGACGCGCGAACAGCGAACTGGCTCGTTTCTTATTATTCAAAAAATCCGGATTCGATTTTCAAATCCGGATTTGGAAGTCTGATAAAAATGTGCGGAAATCCGGATTTTTCGGATTACGGATAGTCCGGATTGCATCGCGCTGCTAACATCCTAATGTGAAAGCGGCCTAAAGTTCACTCAAGTGGCATCAAACCTCACTCAAGTGACCGCACACATTTCGAAAGCAACGCATCACTTCGAAATTCGAACGGTGTCTCGTTGTGAATCCACGATGATTTATTTTAAAAACAAATGAGTTTGCTTTCGAATTGTGTGCGTTCACTTGAGTGAGGTTCCAAGTTAAATAACTTTCAACTCCAAGCGACACTTCTTCGGATGGTGGTCCGTGGTAGAACTTACCAGCCATTGGTTATTTGCTTTTCTGATGTGACAACCAGACTAACTTTTTGTCCGTCCATGAATGTGTATTCACTGCGGTTGGTGGTACAGTTGAAATCGCCTTTTTGAACTATAGTTATATTACCATTTTCTGTAAAAGAAAGATTATTTTTATATAAAATCCCCTGATTTTATGTTGCGGATATTCACATCCGTATAAAATTTTTTGTCCGTCTTGTAGAGTATTAAAAAATATTGAACACGTATTTTTTCTTTTTTGACGTAATCAAAAGATTACGGCGATACATTGAGTTAAAATGTGGCATGACGTTACGCCTTGCTAGATTTAATAGTGCGTTGTGACACTTGTGATGTAGCGAGCCCCACTTCCTCAACTTTAATGCGTGTTTTTAAACCGACTACAAAAAAAAGGAGGAGGTTCTCAATTCGTCGGGATATTTTTTTTTTTTGTTTTATGTATGTTCCCCGATTACTCGAAGACGGCTGGACCGATTTGAAAAATTCTTTTTTTGTTTGAAAGGGTATACTTTCAAGTTGGTCCCATTGTCATTTGGTCACGATCTGATGATGGGATCTTGGAGAAATCGAGGGAACTCTTCAAATATTAAAGGCACATCTATAGCGATTTGGGTATTTTTGATGAGCAGTTGACATAAGGCTATTGAAACTTAGATAAATTACAAATTAACCCACTAAAAAGTGAAAAAAAAAAACTTTTTTACAAAAAATACAACCGACTTCCAAACTACAAAGTGAAAAATAACTTTAATTTCGGAAGTCGGTGTCTTTGGATCAGTATTTTAGTTTTTTGACACCGACTTCCGAAATTAAAGTTATTTTTCACTTTGTAGTTTGAAAGTCGGTTGTATTTTTTGTAAAAAAAGTTTTTTTTTTTCACTTTTTAGTGGGTTAATTTGTAATTTATCTAAGTTACAATAGCCTTATGTTAACTGCTCATCAAAACTACCCAAATCGCTTGTATTTTTTGTAAAAAAGTATTTTTCTAAGTTATTTTTGATTAATATGATAAAGCAAAAAATACGTGTCTAATATTTTTATTTTATCTGAAAGACGGACTAAATAGAATTTCTTTTTTTTTTACCTAGGCAACTACCGTATTGCGGAGCTTCCGCATCAATCAATGCAGAGCTCATGCAGATGTGAGCGGAAAAGAGTTTAATTTTAAAATTTAAGTAAAATCCTAATCAACAAAATGGAAATTATAATAACTTAAATCATCAATATCACATTTTCGCGACATAGTCAAATATTGAATTTCGCTGTGCCATCTTGATGGAATCTGGAATGCTGTCGTTTTCCTCTTAGAGATGGGCGTTAATAGCTACGACACAGTTTTTTAAACGAATGTAGCTATTTACGTACGCAATCAATTTGTAAAATGTGTTTTTGTTCCAATAAAGATTTAATTTGATTTAATCTGACCACCACAACCCAGTGACTGGGTAACACATTACCCCTTGGTAATATTTGTTGTCAGACTTTCTTTACATTACATCACACATGCTTGTATTAACCCTAAATTACCAATGACCCCAATGGGACACTTAAAAAGTATTTAATATAACATCATGTAAGTATTTAAGAAAGGGAAATAATAAAGCTTCCGAAAAACAAATTAACTTCCGAAAAAAATACAAAGTTTCCGAAAAGTCAATATGTTGTGCTACATAAGTTTATGACAGAAACGAATTGCTGCAAAACCGACTCCACGAAGTCTTTTCTGTCTTACCCCTAGAGTGTAATTTAAGCCCGTGTAGGCGCGGAGAGGCGAAGCGGCCCGCGAACTGAGGAGTAGGTGGTTTTATAACGATTGCCGCCCGCGGCTCGCCAGCCAGCACGCCGAAGCTGTGGTGATGAACGTTAAAACCATCTACGACGATAAGCTCGCGTGGGACCAACGGAGCCTAGCAGCACCAGAGCCTTGACAAAAACCATGCCTGCTGCATATTGCATGCTCGCTTGCATGCTGCATGCATGGTGTATGATTTTTCGGAATTTTTAGTATTTTTGTGGTCGTTCTAGGATTTTCTTTATTTGTATTCGCATATTATTATTATTAATTTATTCCTTCGAGTTACAATGACTCATACACAATATACGAAATTCAATATATCACACATATCTTCATCAAAACAATACATAATACAAAACAAAAACCACCTTACATACAACACTAACACAACATTAATGGCCGACGACTATAGGTAACGTGCAAGTCACTGCAGCGTCGTATGTACGGACAGTCGAGCCTGTCAGCTATCATCATCAGCACGCTGTTGGGGCTGCCGCGCACCCTGCGCACCAGAGACGCGCTCCGCTTACGCATTGTTGCATAGAAGCAGTCGACGCTAGCTTCGGCAAACATGCCCGAGGCACTACAGTGTCGCGGCAGCCCATCAGCGCTCTGAAGGCGTTGTCATATTGGACGCGGAGGGCTTGGTATGATTCACCCACAGGCTGCACGTGTACAATGAGCTCTAAAAAGTGTTTGCTTGACCGACTTAGAAGAGCGTGCAAACCTGTGGGCTATCATATTTGCTCTAATTGACAACGCCCTCCGCTCCCTTTCGATATCAGTATCGTCCCTGAGACCGTCTGTATAAGTTATTGGAAAATTTGGATTTATACCTACGATTTCATTTCAACTCTTTGTTTGTGACTTTTGTGGACATGATAATTATTCAGATTGATTACAACTGTAATAGCAATCATTTAATTGCGTCTTATTAAAATAGGTTTTTACTTTTATTAATTTATTTATTTTTTGTATAGATTCTTTTTTGTTTTGTGAATGTGAGAGCGCTGTAGGTTTAGTGAATTGTAGACCTGTAGACCATTTTCTATTTTGTTAAGTAATTAGTACTTATTGAAAGACCTACACTGTCCTCCCATACCTAGTAACACTGTTATTTGAAAGTATTGTAAAAGCCAATTATTTTTAAAAGAGTAACCGTGGAGTTTCTTGCCGGCTCTTCTCCATAGGAAACGACCAATTGGAACCGTGCACCTAGCTTCTGACGTTTCATAAGTGCCCATGTAGGTTTATGTGAAATAAAATATTTTGAATTTTGAACAGTAGTATGCTCATATTTTTATATTTTTTTTGAGCTTTTATTACTACCCTTAAAGAAAACGTTAAGTGTGTGGCGGCATCTACAACGCCACATGCGAACTATTAAAGAACTGACGTCACACAAAATCCTGCATCGCACAAGCAAAGTTCGTCGTGTGATTAGCATTCAACGTCCCGACTTCAGTCGTCGGGCAGAAGCCCACCAGACACATGACCCGTCTGGCCGGAGGATCCTCCTTTTTCTATGGAGGATAACGAACTTTACACCCTGTTCCTGTAGCAGTGATAGCCTAGTGGTGTGACCGTCGGACTGCCAAGTCATAGGTCTCGAGTTCGAACCCAAAGCACGCACCTCTGACTTTTCGGATTCATGTGCGTATAATTATCACTTGCTTCAAAAACGGTAAAGGAAAACATCGTGAGGAAACCGGCTTGCCTGAGAGATATTTCTCGACGGCTGTGAAGCCCAGTCAGAGGCCTATGGGCGGCTTTAAAACTCTGACATCAGGTTAGTCACTAACCACACAAAAAGAAGAAGACCCTGTTCCTAATAGCTCGTAATTGAATAAGCGAATAGTTATACTCAGTGCAGTAAAAGCGAATCATACAAAGCATGTGTTTGTATGAATCACTCGAGTTATTAGATTGTTGTGGTAGTTAATAGTCTGACCACTATTGATTAATTAAAATAATACAGTGATTTTTAAACCTCAATACTCATTGTATTTGCATTTCACAGTGTGAGGTTAGGTGGTAGGTTTTACAAAGACATTGTCATTGTGGACCCTGTCGGGCACAGAGCCTGTTGGAGAGAGGTAGAGGGCTTGGTATCGATACTGGTTCAAAGTGAGTAACCAGAAGGCCGACCAGTATCGCTACTGAGCGCGACAACGATACCGCTTATATCTGAATAGGTTGGTATACTATACATTTTCATGTGGTGCAGGGATTTCATGGGTATAGTTTGACCAATACCGCTGTACCGCGCCTTAGGAATATGCGGCGAGGCGGAGGGCAGTGTTGACCAATGAGCGGCGGGCGGGACGCCGTGCGCCGAGAGCTTTGACGAATTAGCGGCCTGCACTACTTCCCCGTCTCGCCGCGCGCCTTCCAAAGGCGCGGTACAGCGGTATTGGTCAAACTATAGCCGTAATGTTACAACACAACTAAGTATTTCAATGGCGATCTAGTAAGATGACTACAGTAGCTAAGGCGATGCAGACACATCACGCAGCGTAGCGCGGGGCAGCAGATTTAACATTGTACCAGGTTGTATAGAAAACACAATCTGCACGCGCGATGCGCTCCCGCGCGCAGATAGTTTGCTATGGCCGTCCCGCACCACGCTGCGTAATGTGATGGAGTGAGCGAATCGCCTAAGTGCGACTTTTATAATGACTAAAAGTAAGTATATGATTCACTACAGTAAACAAAATCAGAAAAATATATTATATTCTTCAGAATATCTGCTAGTTTGATAGTGTGTTAGCAGTGATAGCCTAGTGGTGTGACCGTCGGACTGCCAAGTCATAGGTCTCGAGTTCGACCCCAAGGCACGCACCTCTGACTTTTCGGATTCATGTGCGTATTGTATAATTATCACTTGCTTCAAAAACAGTCAAGGAAAACATCGAGAGATATTTCTCAACGGCATGTGAAGCCAAGTCAAAGGTCCATGGGTGGCTTTAAAACTCTGACACCAGGTTAATCCACATTAAAAAAAAATGAGTTGAAAAAATAATACAACTAATTTGATACGATAAAAAAAATCATGAATATATATCTAAAAATTTCTTTAAACTATTAAAAACATCCTTTAAAACGATTAAAAATCTGCCCAGTCTTTTTCCCAACTATGTTGGGGTCGGCTTCCAGTCTAACCGGATGCAGCTGAATACTAGTATTTTACATGGAGCAACTGCCTATCTGACCTCCACAACCCAGTAACTGGGTAACACGAAACCCCTTGCTAAAACTGGTTGTCAAACTTTCGGGCTTCTGACGACCCATAACGACTGTCAAAGATCCACAAATGACAGCCGGGACCAACGGCTTAACGTGCTCCCAACAACGGGTATCGTGTTACCCAGTAACTGGGTTGTGGAGGTCTGATAGGCAGTCGCTCCATGCAAAATACTGGTATTTAGTTGCATCTGATTCGACTGGAAGCCGACCACAACATAGTTAGGAAAAGGTAGGTATATTTTAGTATGTCGCGTGTCATTGGTAATTTGAGTTTCAAAGTATATCGCCCATATAACAGCACCGCTCCAGTGTAGTAACGGCCTCAGCACCGCTTCGAAAAATCTAGTCGCCGATGCGCCGTAAGCCAGGCAACCGCTAGTCGCCAACGCGTAAGCAAGGCGACCTAGCGGTCGCCAACGCGCCGTAAGCAGGGCGACCGCTAGTCGCCAACGCGCCGTAAGTAAGGCGAGCGCTCGCTGCCGGCATGCCATCGGTGAGGTTACAGCGAGGCGTCACCGCGCGGGCGGCGAGGCGCGAGGCATGCATACCACCTGCAGGCGCGGAAAGGGCTCCTCACTTGAAGCGTGCATGGCTCGCGGGCCGCTCACTGCCCGTGAGCCGTTCATTATTCTGTATAGCCATCGTAAAATAGACTTTAATGCATTTGATCTAAAATCCTAACTTGAATAAAAAGTTGTCGTGTCGGAGTGGTGCTGCTATAATAAGCTATGTCCTTAACACGTATTTTTGAGTGACATCGTGGACGATGGGCCTTATTTCTCGGCTAGCGGTTATAAAATCTAATTTAATTACTTATTGTTTGTCTATGATTAAATTAATTGGTGTCCAGTAAATATGACAAGGGGTGACTGTAGGGGAAAAGAAATGTTCAAATGGTAATGAACAGTTTCTTAGTTCTGACGAATGAATTTACTGTTCCGCGATGACTCAATGTTATTAACCCAACCACTATGAAGACAGAAACATGAAATACGGAATATAATACAATTTAGTACTTTGTTTGTTTTTTTTTGGGTGGGAAATTATCAAATAACTTCTCCCGCTCTGAGTGGAGCGCGAGGGCGTATCAGACTCTTACTGACTAAAACCCGCCCGTGTTCCTTCAGTTACATGTATGTTGCCAGGGGTCACGGTATCCCTTTCGGACTTTCCCGCGAGCCTGGCAGACAATTTAGTACCTAATATATAACATGACATCACGCCTATAATCCCATAGAGGATGGCAGAATTGTAGCCATAGTACATTTCGCCAGTTGTGTATGTTTAAGTCCCATGTAATAGAGGGCGACCCTATTGCCATCAACCGGGTAAAAGCAGTGGTGGCCCTGTGGCAACGGCCGCAACTTACGATTTGAAAGGTCGTATGTCCGAACTCAGACAGACGCTTTAGTTTGTGTAAATTATTTCATCACCACTGCTCTCAAAACGGTGAAGGAAAACATCGTGAGGAAAACGGCATGTCCTATAGTTTGACCAATACCGCTGTACCGCGCCTTAGGAAGGCGCGCGGCGAGACGGGGGAGCAGTGCAGGCCGCTAATTCGTCAAAGCTCTCGGCGCAAGGCGTCCCGCCCGCCACTCATTTGTCAACACTGCCCCCCGCCTCGCCGCGTATTCCTAAGGCGCGGTACAGCGGTATTGGTCAAACTATAGAACCAAAAATTCGAAGACATTTACTACCAACCCGCACTAGGCCCGCGTGGTGGATTACGGCCCACTCCCTCTCACCGAGAGGAGGCCTGTGTCCCAGCACTGGGAATACCACAGACTGATTACGGGCACAACTCCAGACTCCGTATATAGAACGGATTAATTATGTCAAACTGTCAGCCATCCCGTTAAGGAAAATACCAAAACACATTATAACACAGATTTAACTATTGAAACAATAAAGCTACATAACCACAATGGAATGGTTTTCCTATTACCACTATAATACGTCACAGTTTGTAGGTAAGAATAATATTAAAGTTATTGGTAGATAATTGGTCACGGGAATCCAATGTACTAGGTGTACAGTGGGTCTAGGGGATAACTCCAATTTTTTTTTCTCTATGTGGTTGCGGGCCGGACTCTCATTGCTACGGCGTAGCCTCGTAGCAGAGAAATGCGTAGCCATTCAGCTACGAATTTTTGTAGAACATCATAATTTGCTAGTCTTTGCCCAACTATGTTGGGGTCGGTTTCCAGTCTATCCGAATACAGCTGAATATCAGTAAACAACCCAGTTACTGAATAATGCGATACCCCTTGGTAAGATTGGTTGTCAGTCTTTCTGTCTGTTACTTTTTCACACCTGAAAGGATTTTGATGAAATTTCATACACATGTAGACCATAAGCTGGGTCAGGACATGAGATACTTTTTATCCTTGTAGTTCGTTCCCGTGGGATGATTTTCGGTCTCCACTTGTGTGAAGCCGCGTGTAGAAGCTATACATAATTGTAACTCTGATTTGCCTAAATACTATTGTAATTATTGATTGTTTTTTTTTTTTATTATAAAGCATTTTCCCTTTGTGATACCTACCTACGTTGCAGTTGGTGAGTTCATCCTTCCCAAATGAGAAATGACGGATTTATCATTACTTATTTGTATATTACAATGGATTTGGTTTATTTGGTTTTTGTAATGTGAGTTTAGTTTGCGCAGATTTTTTTTCTTTCTTTTCTTTCTTTGTTTAAAAAAAACCACAAGAAAAAACTTTTGAAAACTAAGTTCTATGGAGAAAACCGGAAAATAAAATGAAAATTCTAATCAAAATTGTATCCAAAGAGTCTTGTTCACAGATAGAATACCTACCATATTTAAGTAGATAATTGCTTTGTTTTGAGCATCCTATAAATGCTCACACACTTATTTCTTAATTATAAACACTTCTAAAGCATAAATTAAATAAACAAGAAAACTCACCTTCAGATTTGTTAAACCAAAAAAATAAACAAACACTCACAAACAATATACAAAAAAACAATTTTACCATTAATTTCTTTCTCGAAATTTTCAAAAAGAAACAACAAACTCACCTTCAGATTTAACAAACAAAAAGTTTGAACACAAACACACTAAATAAAGAATTAATAACATTTTTATTTTTTAAACCTTTTTACAAAAACACAAAAAAAAATTACTTCTGTCCTGTATAATATTATATGCGACACTGCAAATGGCTGTCGACTGCGGTGACAATAAATCCCTATACATTTTCCGGATTGAATTGAAATACGTCATACAAAGGCACGGCTGGCAAACAATACTAACGTCACAAAAATGTCAACAGAACATCTTTTTAAAAGCTATTGTTTTTAAGTTATGCGGTTAAGGGTTCTATGCGTAAATAGAATTTCTTTTATTATTTACGTAGAGCAGGAATTTTGTAAGATAAACATGTTATATAATAACTACTAGCTGTTGCTTGTGACTTCGTTAGCACATATTATTTACTAGCTTTTGCCCGCGGCTTCGCCCGCGTGGATGTCGGAAAATATCTTACAGGAACATACTACCGGGATTAAAAGGAAGCAAAGCGATGATCGCATCAGATCGCATCCCTAATAGCCGAGGAAACTGCTGCATCGCGCGCCGATTGTTACGCGTAATTTTGAATCTGTGATATCTTTTAAACCATTAATTTAAATTAAATGATGCGAAGGCATATTTTAATTCAATTATATGCCCAATTTAAATAACATAGACACATAATTTATTGGATAAGCATTAATATAATACCGGTCAAAATAGCTTCGGAAATAACAATTAAATTTTAAATTCTGAAAGTTAAAAATGGTTATTGTGGGTCATCCTTAGAAGATAGACATATGCCATCGTGGACTTTTTGTTGAACTTTATAAGATGAACAATACTGTAGAACATAAATTTTATGTTACTTTTACGATTTCCGCGGCGCACGCCAATAAAGTTCCCAGTCGGCATAATTTTTTCCGACATCTTCAACAGTAATCGTCAAATTTCAGCCAATTTACACAATGCCTTAATGAATATACACTAAAACCTTCCGCATTAATCACTCCGTCCATTAGTGAAAACCGTTTGAAAATCCGTTCGGTAGTTTTTGAATTTATCACGTTCAGACAGACAGACAGACGCGGCGGGGGCTTTGTTTTATAATATGTAAGGATTTTCTCTTTATACTATTACCGACCACTGCAACTTCTGTATACCAGAATCAACAGTGGAAACCACCAGAAAGAAATGCCGACAATGAAGTCTTGAAGAAACGATTGAACAGTATTTAATTAGAAAAAAGACAGTAGAAAAGTTTCTCGTTTTTTGCTTAGGTAGTAAAGTTTCGAAATCCTTACTAATATACATGCCAAAGTGAGTTCGTTTGTTTGTTACACTTTCACGCTTAATCGGCTGAACAGATTTGGATTAAATTTGGCACACAGATAGACTATGACCTTTTTTTTTTTTTTTTTTTTGGGTGGGAAATTATCAAATAACTTCTCCCGCTCTGGGTGGAGCGGGAGGGCGTGTCAGACTCTTACTGACTAAAACCCACCCGTGTTCCTTCTTATGCCATGTTGCCGGGGGCCACGATTTCCCTATCGGTTTTCTTCGAACCCCCGGCATTGGCATTGGCCCTAGCGGACCCCGTCAATTCTGCTGACATCTCTTTGAGGCGCGCGTGGAACACAACGCGCCGTCGACCCGGGCTTAGTCCTTATCGGACGGCGAGCTACCCATTGCTCACCGTCCGCAAGCCCGCGCCTACGGTGGCCGGAAATCTTCCTGCGATTCCCGACGCCCAGGGCGTCTCCTGCTGCGGCGGTTAGGGGCGCGAGGGCGCGAAATTTGCCTCTCCCTCACGCGCTCCGTCTCCTCCTTCGCGAGAATTACTGCTTCGCAGAAAGAGGTGACGGCCTCCCATTTCCTCTCGCTCCGTAGCATGGCCCGAATCAGGGCCGGACGCGAGAGATCACCGCCGCCGATCGCATCCACGAGGACACGGCGATGCCCTGCCCAAGCCGGGCAGACCTCCACCGTATGCTCCACCGTGTCCTCCGGGCGATCCACACAGTGACGACACCCGGGCGTTTCCTCCCGCTTTATCCTGAACAGGTACCTCCCGAAACTGCCGTGTCCGGTGAGTACCTGCGTCAGGCGGAAGGTGAGGACGCCGTGGCGCCTCTCTAGCCACTCCTCAAAGAGGGGTCTTATCGCCTCAATTGTGGCGTGCCCAGCGCTGGGTTGCGACAATCGCAGTCTCCATTCCGCCATGAGATCCCGCCGGAGCTCTGTCCGCTGTGCCGCGACTTCTTGCGGCATCGGAGTTAAGCCCCGGCGCTTCGCCTCCTCGCGCCACTCCCAAATGTGCGCGAGGACCTTTGCCTCCAGATCCCATGGCGGTACTCCGGCAAGGAGGCTCGCCGCCTCGCAGGAGACCGTGCGGTATCCTCGGGCCAGCCGGATGGCCATGACCCTTTGGGACGCGTTCAGCCGGCGGCCTGGCTGCCGCCTCAATGAAGGCGCCCACACCGGCGCCCCGTAAAGGGCCATGGACCGCACGATCCCCACGTAGAGAGATAGACTATGACCTGGGTAAGGATATAGGTTACTTTTCATCCTGGATTGCAGTCTGTGCCACCGTTGGGCTATGGTTACAATGTCAGTGAAGTGACAGGAATAGAAGATTCCATTACTGACACTCCATCGACATTAAATTGACTAGGAAAGGTAGGGTCAGCAACATTGCTGGTCAGATAAAATAGTGGTAAACTTGAGCCTAAAAAATTTTTTTATGATTTGAGTAGCGTTTGCCATATCTCCAATGTTATTGGCTTGATTTGGATTCTGTTTATTACTTCTAAAAGTTTGAGTTATTTTATCGTACGAACTAACATTTTTGAACTATGCAAAAAAAAGGGAGGTGAAAATATTTTTTTCAAAAAAAAAAAAATGTTTTTAAAAAAAAAACGTGTGTAAGTTCATAAAAACATATTTTGAAAAAAAGAAATTAAAAAAAAGAAAAATTCAAGATAGACCCCCCTTTTCTAGTTATTTTTCGATAATTTTTCATGAATATTCAGAAAAATGCGGGCGGGCACATGCCGATGGGTGACATTGTATTACTCCATCCAAGTTCATACATATCATCATCTGCTTAGCCTTTTCCTAGTCTGTTGGGGTCGGCTTCCAGTTTACCCAGATGCAGCTGAACACCAGTTTTTTACATGGAGCGACTGCCTATCTGACCTCCACAACCCAGTTACTGGGTAACACGATACCCGTTCTGCCGTCCTTACAAAAAGTGCAATAACTCGAGTTTTGCGCCGAATTGAGATAAGTACATATTCTGAATTTGCAGAACGAGATCTATATATTCTTTTTAGACACTTTTTACGTATTTATGACGAAGCCGGTTTTGCGGTGTTTGTACAAACAAACCAAAAATAAAATCTTTACTCGCGCTTTTCTCGAAATCAGGTTTAACCAAGTTATTGCACTTTTCGTAAGGACGGCAGCGTTGGTAAGGTCATATATAAGGCACCGATTTTAAATACTATGTACCTGATTTTTTTTATGATATCATCAAACACGTCAGTATACCTATGTCCTTTTAGGGCGTTTTTCCTACTTTACAAAATATCCTCATGAAATAATTTATCTGGTCACCCTAACTGTCAGCATGATTCAGAAAACAGGATAATAGCCTAAATATCCTGATTTATATAAGGAACAATAAATAGTATAGCATTTAATTGATTTTTCCTTATAAAGACACTCACTATGTACTTTTCATGGCGTAATTATTTCGATTTTAAAGCCAGTCTGAGTCAATAAAATGAAATGCACATGACTCATTTTTTACTTCGTCAGGTGTGAAGACATCGGCTTGATTTTCAGTTTGTGTTGAGTTCCACGATTACTGACAAATGCTTGCACTGACTGGACAGGTCCACTTAAATCTACACAGAACCACACGGTTCTTTCTTCAAAAGACCATTTCAGACACTAATCTACATGGTCCTCATAATATGGCCTGACCAAGATTATGTCTGGACTTTAAAAGATACTGCGACCTCTGAGTTTGTTTCTTCTCAGAGTAGTCAGATAGGAAACGCTGAACTCATCTAGCTTATTTTTAATATCTAATACTTATAATATATAATCTGAATCTCGGAAACAGCTTTCAACGATTTTCATGAAATTTAGAATGCAGGGTGTTTCGAGGGCGATAAATAGATCTTGCTAGGTTTCATTTTTTTAGAAAAAGTCATTCAAAAAAAAAATTTGCTAAGCTCGGTCATCCAGATATTTTTTTATATGACGTGTAAAAGTGGATACCGATATCCTATTTACAGAATAAACAATTACATTTAATTTCAGTGCTACCAAGAATCAGCCCGCACTGGGCCCGTATGGTGGATTACGGCCCGCTGCCTCTCTCCAAGAGGAAGCCTGTGTCCCAGCAGTGGGAACATTTTAGGCTGATTATACTATGCTATTCTATAAAGTTCACTTGGAACTCACTCAAGTGAGCGCACACAATTCGAAAGCGAACTCATTTGTTTTTAAAGTAAATCATCGCGGATTCACAACGAGACATCGTTCGAATTTCAAAATGATGTTTAGAGAAAACAAGCCCGAAAGTTTGAAAACCAGTCTTACCAAGGGGTATCGTGTTACCCAGTAAGTGGGTTGTGGAGGTCAGATAGGCAGTAATTGCTCCATGTAAAATACTGGTATTCAGCTGCATCTTGTTAGATTGAGAGCAGTGGTAACAGCCGAGTTGTGGGTCGTAAGTACGAACCCTGACAGGCGCTTTACTTTGTGTAAATTATTTCATCACCACTGCTCTCAAAACGGTGATGGAAAACATCGTGAGGAAATCGTCATGTCCTAGAATCAAAAATACGAAGACATTTGACATCTATCAACCCGCACTGGGCCCGCGTGGTGGATTACAGCCCACTCCCTCTCACAGAGAGGAGGCCTGTGTCCCAGCAGTGGGAACATTAAGGCTGATTATGCTGTTAGACTGGAAGACGACCCCAATATGGTTGGGGAAAGGCCACGCAGATGACAGATGATGATATTTAGAAAATACACAAGAGTAGGTACTGTTTATGGTTTATGCAATGGCACCCATTATTTTCTAGGAATTTAAAACAAAAGCAAACTACCTTTGTTTCGTTGTGGTCGGTTTTTCTTCATACTACCGTTTGTTATTTGAAATAACTTGAGATGAATCATTTATTATGGAGTATAACTTAAGTCAATTCATAAATAATGCTGCATCCGCACTTATATTTAACTAACATAATGTACATAGCCGAGGTATTGTGTTATGCATCGCCACATTTTTCCAGTTATGTCAATTAAACAAATGAAAATCAGCACTTTTCAAATGTCAAAATTAAATAAGACAGTCCCGCTTGCCGCGGTTGGTCCGTGGACAGGTGACCATCTTTACATACCGAGACCCCTCCGTGCCTCGGAAAGCACGTTAAGCCGTTGGTCCCGGCTGTCATTTGTAGATCTTTGACAGTCGGTACGGGTAGTTAGAAGCCCAAAAGTCTGATAACCAGTCTCATCAAGGGGTATCGTATTACCCAGTAACTGGGTTGTAGAGGTCAGATAGGCAGTCGCTCCATGTAAAATACTGGTATTCAGCTGCATCCGGTTAAACTGGAAACTGACCCCAACATAGCTGGGAAAAGGCTAGGCAGATCTATAACAGGGAGCGAAGCTATACCTAGCTGTATGTTCTTCTTAGCGTAGTGATGACAACAGATGACAATATAAATTTTAATAAATAATTAAGGATAAGCATTAATAGGTTTTTAGCTAGCTAATGCAATCTCTACCTATAATAGGTACTTACTGTAAAACAATTGTCTTTTATAACATACATAAATAAACCTATATTTAATACACACTATAAATGGATTTTTATAGGTACCTAACATCCAAACTAACTGCGCATAGGTATTTAAATCTTGTCTTACAATATTATTATTACCAATGTTGTGAACAGCGCCATCTATCTTGTTCTGCCTGAAACACATACTCGAGGGGAGTAGTGTCGTATATTTTGCGTCACTGACGTTTCACGGGACTGTTTCTCTAAGGAAAACAATGAGTATGAAGGTAGTTTATATTAGCTACTGTAAATAAAATAATAAATGTCAATATATTGACATTTTAGAAAATGGATCTATTTCTACATATAAGTCTACCTACTCTATATTTTATAGGTAGTATGAAATTCGTTGAAAATATGTGGTGGTAAAAAAAAAAACTTATTCTTAATAAAATAGCCCTAAGAAGCGATCGTCATTTATTTTTTAACAAACATCGAACAATAACCAGACTCCGTCAATCAAATTCAAATATGGAATTACAAGTTAATAAAAAAAAAGAATTTTCTTTAAAAAAATTCGGCCCGCCTCAAAAAATTACGATAGTAACATTGAGTTAAGAGGGTTTCAAGTCTTCCATATAGGTATTCTGTTGTACTCATCTATTCGAGCATAGAGATTTGGGCGGCTCTTGGCGCATGCGTACAAAACAGTGCCCTGCTTATCCAGTCGGAGACAAAATGGCTACCCGACGGACCGTCTGCAATTGATTTTTTTTCCCCACGAAACTATTAACCACACACATTTCAGCCTTACTGTGTTATAAATTATTTAAAATTAACCGCGTACCACATACCGAGTTAGTGTAAAAATAAATTGTTGTGTAAAGCTCGCAGGTTATAACTGTGTCGTGTGTTTTAATCGTTATAACATGTTAAATCGTCGGTTTTTCTAACAAATGCATAGACTTAAGTGTTTTATGTCACCCCGTGGTCGATGCAGCACACGTAAGTAAATTATTCTTCATTTAATTCACCAGTTTAGTTCAGTTCGTTTGACCTAAAATCTGTCTAATGCAGTTAGTAACAGACCGACAAATGTTAAGGCGTCAACGATGCCGCGTTAGCTAAAGAAAAAAGTGACGGTTAATTTTTGCCGCATTTTCTTTTAATTTCGAACTGGAATATTGTAATTCGAATTCAAGTGTTCCAATTGCGAAAAAAGTGTGACGTATTCGATTTGAAGGATTTAAAAAATTGCACGAATGACATAACATTAATGTGTTATAATGTTCGGCAGCCAAAGTGGTTTCCCCTGAATTTTAGGAATCCTATAGCCGTCTCTCTCTGACTCCTATTGCGGTCTCGTTCTGGCTACGTTCCTGAATGGGTGATAGGCATGCGCTGTCCTATCCTGGTGATGTCTGGACAATTTAGTGAGGATTTCCATATTTCACGGGCGATTTTTTCGCCAATGTCAAAGTTGACACATATTCCGATGCGACTGTGTGAGTGACGAGAAATTATGTGAAGGTTAATCTGATTATTGGTCATTGTAACCATCTAATCGTATTAAGTAATCTTAAATATGAACTCAAAATTTTTGCGGATCGATGCCTAGCAAAAACAGGTTAGAATTTTGCCTTGAGACAATTTCGACAATTCATTTCGTAATACAAAATATTGTATATTCCATAATTATTATTGTTTCTTTTAATACTTCGGTTTTCTGCCTCATAAAAATATTTAACTATAGTCTATAGTACAATTGACCTATTTTTGAGCGCTAATTGCTCCTCACAATTACGTCAATGTCGGTAAAAATAGCGTCACTTTCGACCGTCTACTACTGTTTGTACGATGAAACGAACATTTTTAACGCAAACGATAATTAGCTGTCTATTCCGTCTACCTTGTTAAAATAAGTACTTAGCTATTATTTGTTAGTTGATGATTTCAGTAATCATCTACCCTTTTCCAACCATGTTGGGCTCGGCTACCATTCTAAACGCATCCAGTTAAATACCAGTATTTTTTCTGCCTATCTGACCTCCACAACCCAGTTACTGGGTAACACGATACCTCTTGGTAAGACTGTCAGTTACTGAAATATATTTATTTATAATATTATTTACGTTTAATAAATAATTAGTTATAAGCTTTATAGTGTCACAGTGACCTTGGAAATCACTCCCATTTTTAACCTATTTATGCCATGTGCTTTAAAAAAAACTCGTCATATCTCCAAAAGTGGTGATTATAAAAGAAGACTAGTGACCGATTCCTATAATTTATGGACCATTATTTGTTAAAATTAAAGCCTCATGCAGACTGGTGCGACGCGACCCAGTAATTATTCTACCGTGAAGTTTTCTTAGATTTTTTTTTGTTAGAGTCTCGTTGCGCCAGTCTGTACGAGGCTTGGGACTCTTGTATCTTCACCAATAATGAAGCAAAGACCTCATAGCTTTGCATAGTAGACCCACTCATATGGAAGTACAGGTAAAATTAGCTTATGAATCTATTGACATGCCCAGTTTAGCAATAAAAAAGCTACCATTGGTAAGCAAAACGATTTATAGGAACCGAGCACAAGACGATGATAAAATGACGTGACAGTTGACGCTAAATTAGTGGTGACAAAACCAGTATTAACTGGCCTTATATTCCATTGATAAATAGATAGATAGATAAAACATTTATTTAGTGCACACAAAAGAAACACATAAACACAATTAAATTACATGGACATAAATAAAAACAAGATGCCAATGTGCAAAAAATAAAAAACATAAGTATAGAAATGGAGTGACATTATGACATACTTTGGAATAATTAAATATATAAGGTGCGGTGTGCGTCTCAAGGTTGCACCAAATGGGAGTCCAACTCAGCATGTGTCAGGCAAATATATCTGACGCTGATATTCTGGTGGATCCCTGCAGTGACATACGGACGTCGAGCAGACGAGATAAATTGGTGTTGTGATTGTGACAAAGTGTTATGCGTGGAGTACAATTATGTAAGTACTTATAAGTACCCGTAATTTAAATTTCGTACTACACTGGGCTAGGTCCAGGTCAAAGTGAAGTGGTCACACTGACGTCAGGTCGACTGCACTTACAGGAGCATCCTTCTGCCTGCTAATATAAAAATCTTTAATCACCAATTTGTTCGACAAGTTTGGTGATTAGTGTTTTTGGAGTGCATCAAAGCAGTATCCTCTAGCATTGATAAAAAGTAGGTCATCACCATGATCAGCCAATAATGTTCCCACTGCTGGGACACAGTCCTCCTCTCGGTGAGAGGGCGTGGGCCGTAATCCACCACGCGGGCCCAGAGCGGGTTGGTAGATGTCACATGGCTTCGATTTTTTGGTTCTAGGACATGCCGGTTTCCTCACGATGTTTTCCTTCACCGTTCAAAACCCTTGATTACTAGCTAATCATTTTCATATAGACATAATCGGTTACTACTAAAAACTAACTATGAAGGACTATAATACAAAAAAAAAACATTTATATGTATATTTACTAATTACGCATGTTTGGAAACTAATAAATGATTGAATTGTAGCGGTTACACCGCCACATACAAACTACGCATCATAGACATGACGTCACACAAATCCTGCATCGCACAGTTAGAGTTTACCGAGCGATCGACATACATACAAGATTTCAACTTCAAACCGATGGGCAGTTGCCCGCCAGACACAACACCCGTCTGGTCGGAGGATCCTCCCTTTTCTATGGTGGATGAGTGAACTTTACACCCTGTTCCTCATACCCCTAAATTAATACTGAATACTGATCTTCTTCTTCTTTTCGTGAGGTTAGTGACTAACCTGGTGTCCGAGTTTCAAAGCCGCCCATGGGCCTCTGACATGGCTTCACATGCCGTCGAGAAATATTTCTCAGGCATGGCCGGTTTCCTCACGCTGTTTTCCTTCACCGTTTTTTGAAGCAAGTGATATTTTTTTGATACAATACGCACATGAATCCGAAAATTCAGAGGTCTTAGATTCGAACCAATGTCTTGGCTGTCTGTCGGTCACACCACTAGGCTATTACTGCTGCATCTATTTTATATTGATTTCATGAGGGAACTCAATAGAAAGAAAATTACAGCTTTTTTTTCAAAATCACCAATCTTCACACGCTGATATTTTCCAACAAACAGGGGTTAAATTGGTGGAGAAGACCGAAACGTAACGCGCCGAATCAAATCAGGATAGATGAAATGGCGACAGGTCACAGGAACAACTTGCGACCCACGGATGCCCCTCAAGTTAAAGGGGAAACTCTACAAGTCCGTGATAAGTCCTATCGTACTGTTAGTATCGGAATGCTGGGCCGTGAAGAAGACGGATGAAAAAAGATTGCGTGAAGCGGCGATGAGAATGTTGAGATGGATGTGTGGAGTGACGCAAATGGATAAAGTAAGAAATAAGTATATAGGGGAAGTGGCGCCAGTGACAGAAAAGTTGAAAGGAAATCGTTTGGCTTGGTATGGGCATTTGATGAGGAGGGAGGAAACGCATGTGACTAAAAGAGTGATGAATATAAACGATAATGGTTGGAGAGGGAAAGGTAGGCAAAAGTAAAGATGTATGGATTGTGTGAGGAATGATATGAAAGAGAAGGGAGTGAATGATAGCGTGACGGTTGACAGGGGAGAATGGAAGAAGAAAACGTGTTGCGTCAACCCCACGTCACATGGGACAGGGGCAGGAAGATGATGAAGGGCGAGGGGGCAATGTGTGTGGTCTAATGGATATATCTACGGTAATGCCAAAAAGAAGGGTTAAGAATCTCTCTGTCTATGTCAAAATTTCAAATTCAAAATATTTTATTTCACATTTACCTGCAAGGGCACTTATGAAACGTCAGAAGCTAGGTGCGCGGTTCTAGTTGGTCGCTTCTTATGGAGAAGAGCCGGCAAGAAACTCCACGGTTACTCTTTTAAAAATAATGGTTTCTACAATGTTTTCAAATTACAGTGTTAATAGGTATGAGAGGACAATGTAGGCCTATCGACAAGTACCAGGTACTTAGAAAAATAGAAAATGGTCCACAAGTCTACAGCCTTGCAACGTTCTCACATTCACAAAATCTAAAAGAAAATAATCTATTTAAAAGATAAATTAAAATAAGGACCTATTTAAACCAAATCACAACAAATCAAATAAACAACAAATCAACAAATCTAATTTGATAAAAATATAGAAAATTGTGGGTATATAATGTTAAATAATGAAAAGATTGTCAAGAAAGTATGTAAAAAAATTTGTAAAATGTATGGCTTGATGTGTAGCTGTGTGTACTAGGGAAGCTACATGTGCAGACGGAATTATTGCCAAACTTCCTTGTCTTCAACGTAGTCTTTAATCTTACAATAATATGTCTTATATGTCTATGAGATAGAAATTAAATTATGTATTCTGTAAATAGGATTTCGGTATTTTCACTTCTAAACATCAAATAATAAAAAGTAAGCTAGATGGAGTCGACTTCTCCTATCTGACTACCGCTGAGAAGAATTGGCGAAACAAACTCAAGAGTCAAATTCTCTTTTATAGTCCAGACATTAAATAGGTATTAAAAATATCGTATAACAAAATGTAGGGAAGCATCCGCACTGGCCTTTTGAGGAAAGTACCAGAAATAGTTTGAGTGAATCTGGCCCAACAGATGGCACGCAAGCATTACCCATCGTGAGCTCAACCTTATCTTAGGGAGCTCGATGACACACAACAATGTCACCAATGGAAGGATAATTTGTTACCAGCTACAGCCTAAATTATTCAAACCAATTGCAACAAATGTAGTGCTAAATGAATTGTCTTGCTCCGGAATGTGTCTTTAATCATAATCCATATGACCTCACAGGAAATTCAAGATGGCGGAATTTTTCGTTTCGCATTTATTTTAACCGTTTTCAGAAACGTTCCAAAATTGAACAGTAATGTCATTCTCTAAGCATCACTTTGAAATTCGAACGGTGTCTCGTTGTGAATCCGCGATGATTTACTTTAAAAACAAATGAGTTCGCTTTCGAATTGTGTGCGCTCACTTGAGTGAGGTTCCAAGTAAACTTTACAGAATGGCACACATTTCTTTCAAAGCTGTATTTTGGCAATGGTTTTGGCAAAACAATTATGTTATTATGCGCCCAGGCTAACCCCAATTATTTTATGTTGGGGCCGGTCCATTCTCTGCGGATACTGTTGAATATCTCAACGTATTATTGCGGTTCAGGAGCCCTTCAAATTGTTCAAGTAAACATCAATATTGTTTTTTTACTTCAACAATTTTTGTATAAGAGTCGTTATTTTGATGGGAGAGGGAGAAAGCAATAACCTCGCATAAATTTTACTAGCTTTTGCCTTCGGCTTCATCCGCGTGGAGGTCGGAAATTATCCCACGGAACGTACTACCAGGATAAAATATCCTATGTCCTAAACCAGCTCATGGTCTATGTGTGTGCCAAATTTCATTGAAATCTGTTCAGCCGTTATGGTTTGAAAAGTTAACTTCCAAAAAGGAGGAGGTTATATGTTCGTCGCGTATGTTTGTTTTTTTTTTTTTTATGTATGTCCACCGATTTCTCCGTCAATTATGGACCGATTTTTTACAAAAAAAAAAAACGACATCCAAAACAAAACACTTCAAAGTGAAACATTACTTTAATTTCGGAAGTCGGTGGCAAAAAACGAAAACACAAAACCCAAGACACCGACTTCCGAAATTAAAGTTATTTTTCACTTTGTAGTGTTTTGTTTTGGAAGTCGGTTGTTTTTTTTTTGTAAAAAGTTTTTTAATTATGATTTTCCTCCCCTTATCCCAATTTATTTGTGGTCGACGCAACATATCTTTTTGTTCCAAACTTCTCTATTAGTCGTCATCTCAGTAATCAGCTCCTTTCTAGCCATATCATTTACTATCATACAGTCCATCCATGCCGGTTTCCTCACGATGTTTTCCTTCACCGTTTTTGAAACAAGTGATAACTATACAATACGCACATGAATCCGAAAAGTCAGAGGTGCGTGCCTTAAAGTTCGAACTCGAGACCTATGACTTGGCAGTCCGATGGTCACACCAGTAGGCTATCACTGCTTGACTTAGGTGAAGTAAGCTTTTCATTCCACCTGATGCTAGGGATTGATACTAATGACATCTACTTGACATCTGCTTCTAGGTCACCGGGTAGGTCTAGGTTAATGGTCTGAGCCGAGGTATATAAAAGTGGGTTTGAAGGGCGATAAGGCTCACTCTGCGTTCAGCGCTCGGTGTGGCAACACGCCGTGTTCGGATTCGCGACAAGTCAATCGTCATCCTGAGGATGCCTCGTTGAGAGGTGAAACACGTGTCGATTTCTTTCAGCAGTTTTTTTATGGCTCTTTGGAAATAGCTAAACGGAACAGGTTACTAAATATATCCACATCTATTGTATTTTATAATGGATTTCCGCAAGGTCACACCTGAATCAATTAACGACTTCTAGGTGATAATTTTACAGAATTGATTGACAGAACTCGTCTGCTCCACAGGCTATGGACCCTTCTATAAACATGGTCAGTCCACTGCCATTTCAGCTTGCTTACTCTGCAAGCTATGACGCTGACTCTGGTTCTTTTCCGGATGATCTCATTTCTGGTCCTATCATTCAAAGAAACCCTAAGTACACCTCGTAGCGCGCTGAGAGACTTAGAATTCGTTGACCAGCCCGACTATGCGCGTCAGTGTCCACGTTTAGGTACCTACGATTAAGTTATAATGGGTAGGAAAGAAGAAGAAAGATGAAAGAAAATACATTTATTTGCGGTAAACATGACGCAAAGAAAGAACACAAAAAAAAAGAACAAGTTGGGGGCAAATATGCGTCACATCCACGCAAAACGGCCATCGCTCAGCATAATGCTGCGACTCTATGCGAGACAGGTAGATGGGACATAGGTATCTGCGGTATAAAGGGTAGGACGCACTGGTTGTAGACCTTCAAATATTGCTTTTGCTGACTGAATAATATTTTACCCACAGCATGAGCTATTAGAGCAGAGGTGGTCTAATGTTAACGGCCGCGATTTATGAGTTGTAGGCCGTAGATTTGATCAAATAACTTCCCCCGCTCTGGGCAGAACGGGAGGGCGTGTCAGACTCTTACTGACTAAACCCCACCCGTTTTCCTTCAGTTGCCTTTATGTTGCCAAGGGCCACGGTATTCTTTTCGGACTTTCCCGCAACAATGACAGGTATTAGCCCTCGCGGACCCCGTCAATTGTGCTGACTAGATTCGAACTAGCTCTTAAAACGGTGAAGGATAACATTGTGAGGAAATCGGCGTGTCCGAGAACCAAACATTTCGAAGACATGTGACATCTACCAACCCGCACTGGGCCCGCGTGGTGGATTACGGCCTGCTCCCTCTCACTGAGAGGAGGCCTGTGTCCCAGCAGCGGGAACATTATAGGCTGATTATGAGTGTGCCTCACGGTTGCGCCAAAAAGGTTCATTGACTCAAGGATTCTCCTCAGTGGCGACAAAATTTTCTGCTCGGTTTGGTTGGTGGTAGGGCTTGTTCTGTTCACCTGGCTAGCTACCACCATCTTATCTAAGTCTGTCGCCATAGCAACAATGTTAACAGCATTGTTGTGTTTTGGCAGTTAGAGGTAAGATAGCCAGTTCCTCTGTAGTTGAGGATTCCGGGTGAAGCTCGCTTCCACCTTTAGCCTGATCATCACTTACCATCAGGTAAGATGCAGGCTAAGAGCGTCCCCGTAGAGAATAAAAAAAAGTTTAAAATATACTTCATTTGTGTTAACTATATCATTGGATTATATAGTCCGTGCAATCCACGAAGACGCGCCCCACTTCGCGATTATTGTACTGTAAGCTGAACTCTAGTACGGCGCGGAGCGGAGTGGGGCGCGTCTTCGTGGATTGCACGGACTGTATAGTACTTATCCGGCCCCTGTTCTTCTTCCCCATGTCAATTTCGGCTACGGTTTACGGATTATGCATGAGCTATTATTATATCAGTCACGTCAATAAGAGAGAAGGCTGTACTTATACCGATTGCCTTTCATGCCAGCCTTTGGGAAATCATTCTAAGCCACCAATGCTGAGATTTTGAAACTGAACAACAAAACAAAAGTTCTAATCTCAGAAAAAGTGTCACGCTCAATCCCCTGAAGAGAAAGTTAAGCAAAGTTATTGTTTATCAATGTAATAATGTTGTACCAAAATGTCCATTGAAGGAGCTGATTCGGGGAAGCACAACCACCGTTCCTATATTTAGAGAGAGAGACTAGTGTCCTGTCATCTCTAAACATCAGTTCGAAATTCGAACGGTGTCTCGTTGTGAATCCGCGATGATTTACTTTAAAAACAAATGAGTTCGCTTTCGAATTTCGAATTGTGTGCGCTCACTTGAGTGTGGTTCCAAGTGAACTTTAATGCTCATACACACGAGCGGCATGCGTCAACGGCAGAGGCATCTGCAGTCTGCAGAGTCTAATAACTGCTCCCAAATTATACCATGTTCTTTTTTACATTCATCTTTGACATAATCATCCTATTATTTGACATTTAATACCTACAATTTAATTTAATTTCTTTATTAGTGGCTTTTGTGGACATGATAATTATTCAGATTTGTTACAGTTGTAATAGCAATCATGTAATTGTGTTTAATTAAAATAGGTTTTTATTTTTATAAATTAATTTATTTCCTGAACGTGAGAACGCTGTAGGCTTAGTGGACTGTAGATTTGTAGACCATTTTCTATTTTGTTAAGTACCTGGAGGTAGTTTTTGAAAGACCTACACTGTCCTTCCATACCTATTAACACTGTTATTTGAAAATATTGTAAAAGCCAATTATTTTGAAAAGAGTAACCGTGGAGTTTCTTGCCGGCTCTTCTCCATAGGAAACGACCAATTAGAACCGTGCATCTAGCTTCTGACGTTTCATAAGTAGCCATGTAGTTTTATGTGAAATAAAATATTTTGAATTTGAATTTGACGCCATACGAGTTAGGTACACAAATACAGGAGCGGCACTTTGTCGATGGATGCAGTTGCCTCTACCGTTGACGCGTGCCGCACGTGTGTATGAGCACTTAGAGAACAAAACACAGCATTACTGTGCTCAGATTTAAAAAGTGATATAAGCCAAAATGAGACTCGAAATTTTTTCAGACATTATTTCATTATCAGAATCGTTATTTTCTTCGTCATCTTTAAATTTATATCAGACATTTAATTTTGTAAAATGACCGCTACACTGTTGGCCGACGTAAGTCAGACATACAATTGTGTCATCCAATTAGACGTATTTGCTAACGTGCAGTGCACTTGCGGCCGTGTTAAATGGCACAGTGAATAAACTGGCAGGACTAGTCCATGTCCTCCCTCCGGTTGACGCCCTAAGCCGAGCTTCGTACCCCACAGGGGGTGCCCTTAGCGAGCGTTCACCTAGTTTTAATTAGCATAGTTGAATAACCCCTGGCTGGAGGTTTTAAGTGTAGTAGCTTAAGGCACCCACAGGAAAGCCCGGTTAAGTAGTCATGATCTCAGAGGTCAACTACGAGATGCCCTACATAAAAGAAAAACTAGATTTTATATGAAAAGGTCAATATTCTTTCTGTTTTAACTCGTAGGTTCGAACTTAGGCAGCCACTTTTACATTGTGTAAATTATTTCATCACCACTGCTCTCAAAACGGCGTAAATTAGTAATCGTAAAATCTTTCCTAAATCCAAATTCATAATTCTTAAGTATACTAACAAAAATAAGGATCACTGTGTCTGAATAAAATAAATTAATTATATATTATAAATACTTTTACAATGCATGTGCTCGAAAAGAGTTTTTTTCAAGCAGCCAAATTGTGCGGAAAGTGCCACTTTTTTACACTAGGGCTTTTTAATTTTCAGTATTGTATATTTATCTCCCATACGGAATGTATGGGAAAACATGTTTTTGCAACTGCAAAGTTAAGTTGGTCGATTATTACTCATTAACTTGTAGAGCCTACTTAGCTGTGATAGTTTTCCTTTTAATTTCGTTATATAAAACTACTGCTGTGATTTTTTTCACACATCCAAAACCAACCATTTAGTTGGCACGACGACACTTGACTCTTACAAAAATTAGCACTTTAAAGCTTTATATTTCGCAAACGGATCCCTCAATTCAAAAATGGTTTTCACATACTCGTAATGTTTTTGGAGGGCCTTTCCAATGATACCCCACACCATGGAATAGTAAAAAAAAACATCACTACTTGTAGGAGAGGTACTTACACTAAAATTTTTTTTTTTCATTATTTTATTTTACCACTTTGGCGGCGTAATTAATATATATACCCATGCCAAATAACAGCTTTCTAGTACTAAGGGTCTCGGAGCTAGACCGCGGACAGGCAGACAGACAGACGGACATGACGAACCTATAAGGGTTCCTTGTTTACTACGGAACCCTAAAAAATTACTCCGTCGCTAGCCCGACGCAAAGAATCTAAAATATATATATTTTTTTCCTAGCACAATGCATAATTAAACCGTTGTATGATACACGTGCGTAATATATTTCCGACAAGTGTCGACTTATACCTACACTCGTCGAAAATCACCTACTTTCCGCACTTGTAACATAAATAACTATTGTAATCCAATGTTGAATGTATAAACGCTGTTGGTGTTCTTTAATAAATAAACGTTGAAAGAAAACATCGTGAGGAAATCGGAACGTCCTAGAACCAACATTTCGAAGGCATGTTACATCTACCGACCCGGACTGGGTCCGCGTGGTGGTCAACTCCGTCTCACAGAGAGGAGGCCTGTGTCCCAGCAGTGGGAACATTATGACTATACTATGCTTAAGTAACATAATTTATTTTTATTTGGTAATAATAGTTGGTACACACGGCTACAAATTTCCAGTTTATGCTGATCTCGCATTGTATAGGATATCCGTACAATGTGAGGTCAGCTTATACTATAAATGTATAGCTTGATGTGTAGCCGTGTGTACATGATGTTATAAAACTTGCAAGACGTACAAACATTGCTTACACAGTAGGTAAAAGGTGTACATATAGCAGATAACCTATATAATTATAAAAATCTATACTAATATTATAAAGGGTAGTAATAAACGCCCCGGAAAAAAAATCAAATATGTGCATACTCAAAATATGAAATTTACTGCTATAAATACTAATTTTCCGACAACTTGTATGCGGATACAAATAAAGAAACGACCGAATAAAATACTGAAACGACCGAATAATATTTTTCAAACATGCAAACAAGCATACACCATGCATGCAGCATGCAATATGCAGCAGGCATGGTTTCTGTCACGGCTCCGGCGCTACGAGGCTCCGGCGGTCCCACGCGCGCTTATCGTCGCAGATGGTTTTAATGTTCACCACCGCAGGTTAGATTATTTGGGGTTGAAAAAGTCATGCATTGAGCTGTAGCAGTGGTGGCCACCACTCGCTAATGTAGTCACTCTATGTTCTATGTTACGGGGTTTCGTTTCCTCACTTAGTTCGTTAGGTGGACCATTGTGCGTGGGCCATGGCGGCCGTTTGGTGGTTATTCCAACTAGCCCACCTCCCTCCAGAAGTTAATTAAAACTCCTGGTCTTTTCAAAACATCTGTGAAAGATCTGGGTGACCCGAGGGTTTCTGTTCTAATCTGGGTGACGCCTGTGCATTCAAAGAGCACGTGCGCGATGGTTACCTCAGCCTCCATGCACGTCCTGCACAGAGGGCTGTCCGTTATGCCTATTGTGTGGAAGTGTTTGTTTAGCGAGCAGTGCCCCGTGATGGTCCCCGTCACCAGGCGCAAGCCGTTCCTGTCCAGGCGTAATAAACGCCTGGTTAGCCTGCTATCCAAGGATGGCATAGCTTCCTTGGACTGCCTGCAGCCCGGTATCGAGGTCCACCACCATGTAGTCACTAGTAATGCGCTACATATTTAGCTTGATAATAATAATATGAACACTTTAATAAAACTCTGGATAATCAGGGTACTACTCTGGAAGCATCAAAAAATTATCCCCAACTTTCCTTCATTTCCTTCTATTTTTGTTATTTGTTGAGAAAAACTTGTTCATGTGTTAGACAAAAGCATAATCAATCTATAATGTTCCCACTGCTGGGACACTGGTCTCTTCTCTGTGACACGGAGTAGGCCGTAATCTACCACGCAGGCCTAGGGTTGCAAAATTACGTTACTGAAAACGCTGGTAAAATACGGGTATTTTACGGTCATTTATATAAATTACGGTAAAATTACCGGCGACATAAGAAGTTTTTAATTTTAATTTGTGCTGTCCTCTGCTCTGCCTCTACACATAGATGATATTATTATAATCCATGTGTGATTTATTTCTTGAATTCTTGACTTGAGAATAAAGTTTTAGGGATTTTTAGTACGTATGAGTCGTACGAGCCCAGTTTTCTGTTTAAGTTCCGATCTCTGGCAAATTTAATTTAAATCCATTATCCGTTAATAGTGAAGTAGTGACATACACATGATACACACAAACATACTCACTTCCGTATTTGTAGTGTTTTAGTGGGTATGACTGTATGAGCACGTTTAATACGTTTTTTACCGAAAATTACCATATTTTACCGTAAAATACCGTAAATTACGTAAAATATTTTTTTTTACCGTATTTTACCAGGGTAATTTTACCGTTTTGCATCCTTACGCAGGCCTAGTGCGAGTTGGTTAACAACTTTATAAAAATAACTATGCCTGATTAGCACACCTTTTCAAATAGTCCATAAATTTTCCAGCAAATTGCTCTCCTGTGTCCCGTGATAAATTCCGTGTCGCCAGTTGGTTAGAGTCACGAGAATTATGTCATCCAATTATGAGGCATTACCGGAGTTGCATTTGTACTAGCAATGCACGTAATCGGTTATATTACTTGAGTTTATACTTTAATAAAAACTTTTTTACAAAAAATACAACCGATTTCCAAACTACAAAGTGAAAAATAACTTTAATTTCAGAAGTCGGTGTATTTAGATCAGTATTTTAGTTTTTTGACAACGACTTCTGAAATTAAAGTTATTTTTCACTTTGTAGTTTGGAAGTCGGTTGTATTTTTTGTAAAAAAGTTTTAGTTTCTCGCTTTTTAGTGGGTCAATTTGTAATTTATCTAAGTTACATTAGCCTAATGCCAACTGCTCATCACCTTTTACAAAATATTGCTTTTCCCGATTCAGGGACGTTCATCGTTGAGGAGTTCTTCTGGTACTTCACCATCAGCTCCACTTCTCTATATGCACTGTGACGAGCATAAATTGCATTGTAACCATATTAAAGTAATCGGATCGCAACCCGTGAAATACTTATTATTGAGTAGTTCCGGTGGCTATTTGTGGTCTTCACCATCAGTTCCACTTAACTAAATGGTGCTTTCCAAGAGCAACTGCACAAGTTACTATAAAAAATATCCAAATCGCTATAGAATTGCCTGTAATATTTGAAGAGTTCCCTCGATTTCTCTAGGATGCCATCATCAGATCCTAGTTTCCTTATCATGGTACCACTTTTGAGATATCTCCTTTCCAACAAAAAAAGAATCATCAAAATAGGTTCATAAACGACGAAGTTATCCGCGAACACACATAATATATATATATATATATACGGTCGAATTGAGTAACCTCCTTTTTTTGAAATCGGTTAAAAAGTATAAGGAAATCAATTTCGTTGTCGTTTTTAAATGACAGCGCAGACTGTGCTTCTTGTCGCTGCGACTAGTCGCTACAACAAGACGTAGAGCTGTCGTTTGCGACTGCGGCTAGTCGTTACGAAATACATCGTGCAGGAATCGATATTTTTTTGAGTATTCGATGCGCTTCGACGTCCGGTTTAAAAATATTGACATCGAACGTCTCCATATTGAGATTCGCAATAGGAACACACGTGCACCTTCCTCAGCGCACATGCACCGTATGTCTAGTCTCTGCGACAAGTAGTGAGAGTGTGTGACTAGCCTGTCTTGCGACTCTGGATTCTGGAACTCGATGCCAAGGGTGCGAACTATGAATAAAATTTATGAAAATTGTCGGTCGCAGCCGCAAAGACAGCTTTGCGTCTGGTTACCGAGCTGTCGCAGTCGCATGTCGCATAGTGAGCGCCAATTCATAAGCACAAATACGAAAATATGCAGGATGTTTTTCACAGAACATTTGATTAAAATTTCTATAATTTTTTTCAAGTAATATTTAATCAGTCTGTTTTATCTTTTTAAACCGGATTGTACAAAAGGTCGGAAGGCAAGATTGAAGGCAGGTTAAATCATAACACATTTAAGTATTCAATTGTTTATCATAGGTACAAAAATTAAGTAAGAATAATAAGCAGTAATAAGAGTTTGAGCCGTGGATGGGTGACCATCTTTACATACCGAGACTCTTTCGTGTCTCGGAAAGCACGTTAAGCCATTGATCCCGGCTGTCATTCGTGGATCTTTGACAGTCGTTACGGGTCGTCAGAAACCCGAAAGTCTGACAGCCAGTCTTACCAAGGGGTATTGTATTACCTAGTTACTGGGCTGTGGAGGTCAGATAGGCAGTCGCTCCATGTAAAATACTGGTACTCAGCTGCATCCAGTTAGACTGGAAGCCGACCCCAACATGGCTGGGGTTAGGCAGATTGAGGTACAAATAATAATGGTATAGTATAAAGATGCGCTAATTGTTATTTGCAGAGCAGTGGTGTCCCAATGGTAATAGCCGTGAATTACGGGTTAAAGGTCGTAGGTTCGAACACAGACAGGCGCTTTACTTTGTGTAAATTGTTTCATCACCACTTCTCTCACAACGGTGAAGGAAAACATCGTGAAGAAACCAAAAATTCGAAGACATGTGACATCCACCAACCCGCACTGGGCCCGCGTGGTGGATTACGGCCACTCCCTCTCACAAAGAGGAGGCCTGTGTACCAACAGTGGGAACATTATAGGCTGATTATGAAGACTCCTTGGTCTAGTACAGTGGTGGGCAAACTTTCTTCATGGGGGGCCAGAAAGTTGAAACAGTCTCAGAGGAGGGCCAGAATTAAAGCAAAAATGCATTATAATTTGAAATCTTTTAATCGTAAAAATAAACATTACACACCATGTTATTTACAAATTACAATTTAACTTTTATTCGAAGGCCCTGCCATGGTAGGTGTATGAGACATATGAAATTGTTTTTGATTTGCCATAATATCTTTGAATGCAGGTTCGAGCTGCGACGAAGTAACTTTCAGCAGCGAGAAAAGGTGTTCATCAGTAAGTCGGTTTCTGATTGAGATTTTCCGCAATTTCATGGTCGAAAAAGTCTGTTCGCACACATATGACGATCCAAACATCGCCATAATTTTCTGGGCGTGAGCAATCATTTTTGGGTATTCAAGTTTCGGCAGTATTCCATAAAATTTAGTTTTGATGAATTTAAGAACAGTTGTTTTAAATGCGTGCTGCATTGCATTTTAATAATTTCTAACTGAAATTCTGCAGAGACATTCTTTGGGGACTGAATGTTCATAAAATCTTGAAACCTAGTTTCAAATTCTGTGTGAAGTTTCTTCAACACCTGACTAAATTCTTTCAGTTTGTTCTCACTTACTGGTGCCATGGATTTTAAACGCGGGAAGTGAGTCAAATCGTTCTTCTCCATGCAGTTTTGAAACGGAAAATTAAAATAATATTGGGCCATATTCTATTCATTTTGAAAGAACGTCGGCGGGCCGGATAAAAATCCTTTCGCGGGCCGGAGCTGGCCCGCGGGCCGTACTTTGCCCATCACTGGTCTAGTAGTTGCAAGTTTTCCAACTGAACAGACAGCTGTGCTGCTGGGGAGTTTGTTGCGCCACTTCTTCCCAGCTAAAGAACTAGGAAGTGGTGAAGGGTGGGCGTTTTGGGGGACTGTCTTATGTAATGTTCACGTTAAAAAAATGCTGATTCTCAACTCAATTTGATTCAATGACTTTTGATTTTGTTTCTTATTATTCTTCTTAGTTTCTTGTTATTGGGGGTTTTCTGTCAGGAATTTCTCAGTAGCAGCCCAGTGTTTAGATTTATGGGTCGATGGCAATAGGCTCGTTCCTTATTACATCCTTTACTCTTAAATGAGCAATATTTGTATAAAAATGTATTTGTATTTGTTTTGAGGAGCTTGTGGCTAAATAATAACAGCCGCATGAATCAATCCACTGGTTAAGCTACGCTTGCCAGGGTTGGTTCGTGGATGGGTGACCATCTTTACATACCGAGACTCTTCTGTGCCTCGGTAAGCACGTTAAGTCGTTGGTCCCGGCTGTTATTCGTGAGTTTTTGATAGTCGTTATGGGTCGTCAGAAGCCCGAAAGTCTGACAACCAGTCTCACCTTGGGGTATCGTATTTACCCAGCTACTAGGTTGTGGAGGTCCGATAGGCAGTGGCTCCATGTAAAATACTGGTATTCAGCTGTATCCGGTTAGACTGGAAGCCGACCCCAACATAGTTGGGAAAAGGCTAGACAGATTGATTGATATAGTATATTTATAATTACGTTCTCGAAAACGGCTCTAACGATTTCGATGAAAGTTGCAAAATAAGGGTTTACGGGGGTGAAAAATCGATCTAGCTAGGTCTCATATCTGGGAAAATTAATTTTCTCTATTTTCACAGCCTCGGGAATGTCATACAACGTTGGTAATGTTGGTATATCTGAACAATATGTTTATCCATTTTCATCCGAGCAGAGCTCGGCCGTTCAGGTACTGGGACTTAAAGATAACTGGCGAAATGTGGACCGTACAAAATATAGGTGCACCTCTGCCTTACCCTTCCGAGAAATTAGTCGTGATGTTATAAATGTTATGAATTAAATAATAATACCCACGTTGTTTTCCATTGTCCTCATGAGCGGAGATGTACCTACGAGTATTTATATTGTGAATCTAAGCAATGCATATTTTTAACTGGCCGCATTTGTTTGCAGTTATTTTTAATCTATTGATAGTTAACTCCTACCAGCAGTTATTGTTAGAAACAATATATAAAAGAACTAACGATCCGCCCCGTTTTTAAGATTCCGTACCCAAAGGGTGTCAGTCGGAACTATATCCCAGCCCGTCACATCCTTCGGGGGGACGTTCGTACCCCGCAGGGGGTGCCCTTAGCGAGCGTTCACCTAGTTTTAATTAGCATAGTTGAATAACCCCTGGCTGGAGGTTTTAAGTGTAGTAGCTTAAGGCACCCACAGGAAAGCCCGGTTAAGTAGTCATGATCTCAGAGGTCAACTACGAGATGACCTACCTAAAAAAAAAAATCGGAATTCTATTACTAAGCCTCCGCTGTCCGTCTGTCTGTCAGCGGGCTGTATCTCATGAACCGTAATAGGTTGACATTTGAAATTTTCACAGATAGTGTATTTCTATTGCCGTTATAACATCAAATAATAAAAATTTAATAAAGTTAAAAATTTAAGTGGTCCATTCAAAAAACGTGTTTTTTTCTGGGTTTTTTTTCTAAATATTGTTCGGTGGGACCCTTCGTATGCAAGTCCGACTCGCACTTGGCCGGTTTTTTCGTCTCGGCAAAACATCGAGATTTCTTTAATATATGTCAATCAATCTGCCTAGCCTTTTCCCAACTATGTTGAGGTCGGCTTCCAGTCTAACCGGATGCAGCTGAATACCAGTATTTTACAAGGAGCGACTGCCTATCTGACCTCCACAACCCAGTAACTGGGTAATACGATACCCCTTGGGCCCTTGGTAAGACTGGTTGTCAGACTTTCGGGCTTCTGACGACCCGTAACGACTGTCAAAGATCTATAAATGACAGCTGCGACCAACGACTTAACGTGCTTTCCGCGGCACGGAGGAGTCTCGTTAAGATGGTCACCCATCTACGGACCAACCCAGACAAGCGTAGCTTAACCTGATGGATCGACCCATGCGGCTGTTATTATTTAGCCACGATCTCTTTGGTCTCTCTTCTTTATTTTATGTAAGTTTAATATTAATGTATTATACACAATAAATAATGAATAAATTTTCTAAATGATGGTGACAACCGCATCAAAAATCTGTTAATTTCCGAAATTAAAGTTATTTTTCATTTTATAGTGTTTTTTTAGGAAGTTGGTTGTTTTTTTATTGTAAAAAGTTTATTTTTCACTTTTAGTTGTGGTACCTACCCCACACACATTCGAATACCACTACCTGCTACCAGTGACAGAAACTTATCATATCATCTACATACTAAAAGGGAATAAAAACTTTTTACAAAAAAAAAACTACCGACTTCCAAAAAAAACACTACAAAGTGAAAAATAACTTTAATTTCGGAAGTCGGTGTCTTGGGTTTTGTGTTTTCGTTTTTTGCCACCGACTTCCGAAATTAAAGTTATTTTTCACTTTGTAGTGTTTTTTTTGGAAGTCGGTAGGTTTTTTTTTGTAAAAAGTTTTTATTTTTCACTTTTTAGTTGTGGTACCTACCCCACACACATTCGAATACCACTACCTGCTACCAGTGACAGGAACTTATCATATCATCTACATACTAAATGGGAAAAAAATACGTATTATTGTAGCTAACTTAAAAATTGCCCAAGCAAAGTTAATATAATTTATATGGGACCAACTTGAGAGCATACCCTTTCAAACAAAAAAAATATTTTCAAAATCAATCCACAAGTAACGAAGAAATCGGCGGACATACATAAAAAAAAAACATACGCTATGTACATATAACCTCCTCCTTTTTGGAAGTCGGTTAAAAAGAAAAAACTTTTTACAAAAAAAAAACTACCGACTTCCAAAAAAAACACTACAAAGTGAAAAATAACTTTAATTTCGGAAGTCGGTGTCTTGGGTTTTGTGTTTTCGTTTTTAGCCACCGACTTCCGAAATTAAAGTTATTTTTCACTTTGTAGTGTTTTTTTTGGAAGTCGGTTTTTTTTTTTTTGTAAAAAGTTTTTATTTTAAACTTTTTAGTTGTGGTACCTACCCCACACACATTTGAATACCACTACCTGCTACCAGTGACAGGAACTTATCATATCATCTACATACTAAGTGGGAAAAAAATACGTATTATTGTAGCTAACTTAAAAACTGCCTAAGCAAAGTTAATGTAATTTATATGGGACCAACTTGAGAGCATACCCTTTCAAACAAAAAAATAATTTTCAAAATCAATACACAAGTAACGGAGAAATCGACGGACATACTTAAAAAAAAAATAAGCCTACGCTACGTACATATAACCTCCTCCTCCTTTTTGGAAGTCGGTTAAAAAGACAAATAGGTTTATTTCAAAAAGACAAGAGTAATCAGAAAACAATAAAACAATACATAATAAATCACGAGCATAAAACAGAATTAGTCGGCAGCTGCACGACATGACTGTGACAAGAGGGCTTCCACTCAGCATGATGCCGTGCTACGCGGGACCCACAGCACAGCGCTGATTTTCAGTGGTCACTCGAAAAAGTAATACGGAAATCAAGTCAGGTTCAGTGATAAATAAATAGGTAGGTAATAAAATAAATAAAATAAACAGTACTTAGAATAAAAGACGACTAACTTAAGTAGTCGCATAATGATGCGTAACATCTGACATCTTGATTGACAGTACCAACCTCTCGGAAAATGGGCTGGTACCATCTGACAGCCAACTCTAGCGCCGCGCGCGCTCATTGGTCAAATCAAATAGCACGCATCCCCGGCGTTCTGTTACACACTTCCGTCCCTTTCACAGAGGAAAGATAATACACATAAAAAAAGTGGTGGCTCTCCGGGAGTGCCGACAGAAGTGAAAACTTGAACAAGATCGCTAAAAATACTTGTACAGAACATTGGTCCGTAATCTTATCTAAATAAAGAGCACAATCACGTTTACAAAAAATTATACTTCCGAAACCTTTAAAGTAAAAAGACTTGCATAGAACATCGATCACTTGCGTCTGGTATATTACCAAATATTTGGAAGGTAGCAAATGTGGTACCAATTCATAAATGCAGTGATCGTAGTTTTGTTGGTAACTATAGGCCAATTTCAATTTTATCTACCCTCGCCATAGTTTTTGAATCCATGATTTGTCCCTACATACAGTCTCATTTGAAACTTTACCTCAGTAATTCCCAGCATAGATTTGTGAGTTCCAGATCTACATGCACAAACCTAGTGACTTTCATGGAGACCCTGACAGGTGCCATTGACTCTGGGAAACAAGTTGACGTGATATATACTGATTTTAGCAGGGCCTTTGATCGCGTCCCCCATAATATTCATCTGCATAAATTAACTGCTTACGGCATCACTGGCTCCCTTCTTAATTGGTTTAAATCCTATCTTGATGGTCGTTCTTTCTTTATTGCCCTCAAAGGCTACCAGTCGGGCTCCTATAAGGTTACATCTGGCGTCCCACAGGGATCGCATGTTGGCCCAGTGTTATTTAACTTATTTAGTAAAGATCTCGCCAATGAATTGAAATTTTCTGAGTGTTACATGTATGCTGATAATTTAAAATTTTGTAGAATAATTGAATCAGACCTTGATGTTGAGTTACTACAGAGAGATATTGACATGTTAGTCAAGTGGTGTGATGATAATGATATGAGCTTAAATATCAGCAAGTGCTACCACGTGAAATTCACCAGGAAAACTAAATTAACTCGATCTGCTTATTATATTAGTGGCAACTTAATTCAGGAAGTGGAACAGTTATGAGACTTGGGAGTTTTGTTCGATAGGCAATTAACATTTGTACCCCATTGAAAATGTAGTTAAAAAAGCCTCTAGAATGCTTGGGTTTGTTATTAGAAATGTTACCTGTTTCCGTCGCAATAAGACAAAAATTCTGCTTTATAATTGTTTGGTCCGTAGCTCGTTAGAATATTGCAGCACTATATGGAGACCTCTATGCCGCTCACACACTAAGATTGGAAAGGGTTCAAAAACGATTTCTGTGGCATTTAGCATACTCTTCCGGGATAGCTAAAACGAAACGATCATATTAAGATAGACTCTTGCATTTCAAGATGATATCCCTACAGAAGAGGAGAGATTTACTGGATTTGTTGTTTTTATTTAAAATTTTGAATAATAAAATTGACTGTCCTCAATTGTTGAGCAGGATCAAAATCCGTGTACCCGCGAAAAGCCCACGAGCTCCTATAACCCCCTTATGTCCTCCTCTTCGCATAACTGTTCTTGGGGCTAATTCTCCAATCCCCCGTCTATGTAAATTATTAAATAGCTGCAGTGATCTTATTGATGTGCACTCTGACTCACTTGGTAAGTTCTGAAGCAAATATTAGAGCAAATATGCAAAAATTTGTAAATTCATTTCAGTGTGGAAATTTCGATTTCAATTTTTGTTTTGATTTAGATTTTATTTTTAGTATTGCTTTTAATTTTATGTGATTTTAATTATGATTTTAATTTTTGTTTTAAATTCAATTATAGATTTTAAATTGGAATTTTGTTGAAATAATAATTATGTTCGGTGAGTATAAGAACTCATCTAATTTTAAGTAGACACTCAACATCAAATAAGTAATGCATGATGTGCTTACCTGTAAGAAATTGGTACACTAGTCTATAAGTTTATTGCATGTATCTCATATCTTTGTATCGGTGTATTCAATTGTTGGTGAGCCAAATAGATAAAATAAAATTGATCCGTAACGTAATATAAATAAAGAGCACAATCGCGTTTACAAAAATGAGGTGTCGTCATGGTGTCGCGAAATCAATGGTTTCCTCAAAAATGCCCAACACGCCTAAAGACGTTTTCACTTCAAAAACACCTTAGATGTCATCTCATACATTGTGACTTTGGCATACCATTACTAGTCTCAGACTCAAAGAAAATCTTAAAGAATGCCATTCCAAACGGTCACGAGGGTATTGCCATAATCATTGCGTTAGACAAACGGATGGTGCCGCCTTCTCTTCCCAAGTGACGCAAAAGGATACCAAGATACCTCGTGACAAAATAGGAGTCTATTTTTAGTACTGCTATAACAAATCTTGGAGTTACCGCCGCACTCACAGACGTTTATTTGTGTTAATGAGCTATTACTTAGCAGTGGACACTGGCATACATTTTTGCCAGCCAGCAATAATTGCTGGAGTGCCTAGCTTTTTTATTTGCTAAGAATTGCCTTAATTGTTTCGGCAATATTGCTTCTAATGGCTCCATCTATTCTGTATTGCCAAGTGTCGCTGAAAGGAATTGCCGAATATCTAATGGGTATGTGTAAGTTTATTAAATTGCTCCATATTGCTCGACTACCTCGGGATATTATTGCCGGCAATAATGGCTGAAAACATAGTCCTTGTAAACAATGTTTTTTTTTAACAAGTTACCTACTGCATCGTTATAATTTTTTGCGTAGAAAAGCCGTATTGACAATAACCAACTCAATGCAATGGACGTTGAGGAATGTTCAAAATGAAAGCAATTGTTATAAGGAGTGTATTACACAATTAAATTGAGCTGATCTTACTTATACTGAAAATAGTTTGAACATTCGTTTAAAAACCATATTAATTATTTTCCTTAGATTGTCGACGATGTTGTACAATTGCTTACTCTTACAGATTAGTTAATGGTTCATTAACGGTCATTAAACTCTGTGAGTGCGGCAGTAAGAACCGCCGAACACATTAGAAACTAGAACACGGGTTCAAAGATTCATGATCTGGACAATAATATTAATAAAAAAAATTACTAACTGACAAACAGTGCATTGACCTATTGACATTAATTTTGGATGTACGGTCTGCAAAACAAATATATGCGCCGAAAATATTCATGTCAATCTTATTTTACTAGGTTGGTGTGAAAAACAAATCAATAAAAACTCGATATGTTTGCAAAATATTAATTAACAAGGAAAATCTGATAGTACATTAATCTGCCTGACGTTTCCGTTGGGGTTGGCTTTCAGTCTAACCGAATGCAGCTGAATACCAGTATTTAACATGCAACAAGTGACTGCAAGTTACTGTGTAATACGACACCCCTTGGTAGGACTGTGAAGGGTGAAGGGTGTGCGTTTTGGGGGACTATCTTATGTAATTTTGACGTTCGAAAAGTGCTGATTCTCAGCCTAGTTTGAATAAATGACTTTTGAATTTTTGACTGGTTGTAAACATTTATCATTTACGAATGACAGTTAGGACCAACGGCTTAATGTGCTTTCCGATGTAATGGATGGTTACCCATCGTCGGATCGACCACGGTAAGCGTACCTTCGATCGTGCCGTCGACCCGTGTGGCTGTTATTATTTAGCCAGGAGCCCCTACCTAATTATCACCTAATAAAAATCCTAATTACCTTACCTATTACCTAAATAAACAGATTCATAACTAACACTTACACACAATATTTTAAAATCTTTGTTTGAATTATTTACCTAACTAGTTAAGTACTGACGGCATTGCAAACAAAAAAAACTTTTTACAAAAAAAAAAACAACCGACTTCAAAAAAAAACACTACAAAGTGAAAAATAACTTTAATTTCGGAAGTCGGTGTCTTTGGTTTTGAATTTTCGTTCTTTGTCACCGACTTCCGAAATTAAAGTTATTTTTCACTTTGTAGTATTTTTTTTTTGAAGTCGGTTGTTTTTTTTTTGTAAAAAGTTTTTATTTTTCACTTTTTAGTTGTGGTACCTACCCCACACAAATTCGAATACCAGTACCTGCTATGTAAATAACAGTGACAAGAAGTTATCATATCATCTACATACTAAGTGGGAAAAAATACGTATAATTGAAGCTAACTCAAAAACTACCCAAGCAAAGTTAATAAAATTTATATGGGACCACCTCTGAAGTATGATCTACCAAACAAAAAAGAATCATCAAAATCTATTCATAATTGGCGGAGTAATCGCGTAACAAACATACAAAAAAAAAAAAAAAAAGAACATACAGACGAATTGAGAACCTCCTCCTTTTGGAAGTCGGTTAAAAATACAATACCGCAAAAATACGTTTTCACTACGAACTCAAACAAACTATAATAAAACTTATATTTGTCGTATTTCTAGAGGTTATGAAGCACTTTTTATAGTGAAGTGTATTTTATAATCAGGTGTATTTTGTGCAATAAAATTGAGCTATATTTTTGATTATGACAGATATGGATTGGTACATTTTAAACGATTGACTTCCTACATTCCGGGTCATAGATTTGATTCTCACACGTTACAAATATTTATATGGCCTACGGATGGTTTGTTGTTCCTGGATGACAAGAAACTCCATGGTACTATTTTAAAAATAAATGGCTTTTACAATGTTTTCAAATTACAGTGTTAATAGGTATGGGAGGACAGTGTAGGCCTATCAAAAAGTACTTACCAGGTACTTAACGAAATAGAAAATGGTCTAGAAATCTACAGTTTATTATTATGCCTACAACGTTCTCACATTCACAAAACAAAAAAAAAAAACTATATAAAATATAAATAAAAATAAAAACCTATTTAAAACAACTGTAACAAATCTGAATTAATATCTTGCCCACAAAAGCCACTAATAAATAAATAAATCATTTATTTGCATAAAACATGGTATACAATGATGTTAAAATATAATTATAATGGCAAAATTAGCATGCAAAATTAGAGGGTATTAGAAAAATGCAAAATTTTAGGTTATTTGAAAATGTCACGTCAACATTTTTTATCCATAAATTGGAATTGTAGGTATATAATGTCAAATGTGGTCGCATGTCGTCTTACGGCAAAACTTCTGCGTGAAATGTCTGATATTTAGTTAGCATGTTTCCTGGTAGAAAACTAGCAATGTAGCTTATGTTCGTATGACTACTGGGATCTTCGGTACCATCATAAAATGAACAGAGTATAGTATTTACGTCATGATTATGATACTAGTGTCAAATATCATTAGTTAGTTAGATTGTTACGCTGTCGGTACACAAACTATGCATAACTGTGGGTCCCTTTATATGTTCGTCTGAATTGAGGATATCCTGCGGCAGGGCTCGCTAAATATGTGATCTTTGGCCCTTGTGGGTAGGCAGAAATTGAAGTGCCTTTGATAAAAAATTGCTTTAAGAAAAGTCGTAACATCACGCTTAGTTCTCTGAAGTAGGCAGAGATGTGACCTACAGATTTCACCAACGATGATATTAGTCTCAAGTAGGGTTGCCAACCGTACTATAATATATAGTATTGTACTATATTTCGAGTCTGCGTACTATAATACTGTTGAAGAAATATAAAGTACGCAAAGATACTATATTTTCAACACAGAAATTTAACAAACAAATCTTTCATTTAAAAAAAGCGAATTCTACTGTACTACTCTGAAATAACAATATTAAATTAAATTTTTGCAAAAGTAAAAGAATGTAGTGAGTTTACTGATAAAACTACAGGTCAAAAATTGCAGCATATTTGAAAAAATAAGTTATTATGTTTATCCCGCCATTTCGGCGTTCACAGAAAGGATATTTTATGTTTTGGTTATGAATTCGAAATGGTGAGAAGAAACAGAAGCGTATCTCATTAATAAAAAAATACCTTTTGATTTACATTAATTTAAACATTTAATAGCAGCATTAAATTACGACACTAGAATTTTGGCCATTTTTTTTGTATGCAAGATGTGCAAAAAAAATAGTTTTTATAAAAATATATCTTTGTATATTTTTAGGTTTTTCCATAAAATATTATATTTTTTTGAAGTGTACTATATTTTTTATGGCTTATTTTGAAAAATACTATATTTCGCCGAAGAAATGTTGGCAACCCTAGTCTCAAGGGCCGGCTTATTGCTGGTAACCGGGATCCAAACCAGAGGTAGGAAAAACAGTATTAATTTGCCAGACCTAGGGATCGAAACCTAGGACGCTTGGGAACAACGAGTCAAATGGTCCAATCGGCAGCGACGTTCAGTTGAAGCCACGGCGTTACCAGTGACGGGCGATGATGTTTTTACTGTCTTGGGCATTTTACTCGTGATAATAAAACCAAACATCTTGACTTAATTAAACTGACGACGACCGCTGAACACGGTCCAATCGGCATGATCTAATCGCCTTGATCAAGCCAAAAGAATTGAATTTCGATTGTTTCGTCAAGTATAGTCCAGTCATGCCAATTCACACATAGGGTTAGTTCTACTTGATCCTTGATCCAACCGGCAGAGTATGCCGATTGAAAAAAAAAAAACGGCCATGTGCGAGTCGGACTCGCGCACGAAGGGTTCCGTACCATTATCTAAAAAATTGCGTATTACGTATTAAAAAAAAACTACTTACTAGATCTCGTTCAAACCAATTTTCGGTTGAAGTTTACATGGTAATGTACATCATATATTTTTTTTAGTTTAATCATTCTCTTATTTTAGAAGTTACAGGGGGAGGACACACACATTTTACTACTTTGGAAGTGTCTCTCGTGCAAACTGTTCAGTTTAGAAAAAAATGATTTTAGAAACCTCAATATTATTTTTGAAGACCTATCTATAGATACCCACAGGTAAGCGACCGATGAAAAAAAAAATTTAGTTTCAGTTCTAAGTACTACTAAGAGGAACCCCCGAAATTTATTGTTTTTTTTCTATTTTTGTGTGAAAATCTTAATGCGATTCACAGAATACATCTACTTACCAAGTTTCAACAGCATAGTTCTTATAGTTTCGGAAAAAAGTGGCTGTGACATACGGACGGACAGACAGACATGACGAATCCATAAGGGTTCCGTTTTTTGCCATTTGGTTACAGAACCCTAAAAAAAAAAGAAAAATGGTTTATTCTGCACAAAATAAAAGCACATTACAAAAAAAAAAAACACATGAAATACTTATTCACCAAAAGCTAAACGCCTCGTATTCATTTTTCTAAAACCAATAAAAGTTTGACAAATTTTGTCTATTTCTTATACCAAGGCCAGAGACCAAAGACAATTTACAATTGTGTTTGCAATGAAAACAAACAAACAATAAAAAAATAACAAAATGCCGATTGCTGAGAGGAATAATAACAATTTTTATAACAAGCAAACAACAATAACAAGAACAATTAATCTGTGCGTCGCATCTGTGCAAGAATAGGTCATTGCTCCGCGAAATGCCGCAACTTCGGATGAACCTATGGTCACAGCGTTGATTTTCAGCAAAACCTCAGACGACATGATGATATTGGACGATAGACAGTATGATGTAGCACCATTACGTCAAAAAACAAATGAACGAGTTTCCTTTCAAGCATTTTATTCTATTAGACACCGTGAAATTTGAATCACAGTTTTGCTAGAACAAACTTTATTCAGACCATGGTCTACTACCATTCTACAGCATCCAATAAAAAAAAAAACATAAATTGGTTTTTGAAAAACACAAAAAGACAAAGTTTAAAATGTCAAGATTATCTACTGCTTACTAAATTTCGTTTATGAAGGTACATTTCCCTGTAGACAATGCTGTGTCCCCTGCGTGGTGTCTGTGTTGTAGGGAGTAACGATAATCTTGACATTATAAACATTGATTTTTTTGTGTTTTTTCAAAAACCAATTATGTTTTTTTTTATTGGATGCTGTAAAATGGTACTAGACCATGGTCTGAACAACGTTTGTTCTAGCAAAACTGTCATTCAAATTTCACGGTGTATAACTGACCTGGTATACGTAGCAAGGAGGGGGTCGTGGCTGAATAATAACAGACACAGGTCTATCGAAGGTTAAGCTACTCTTGCCGGATATGTTATGGATGGTCACCCCCATCCATTACATATCCAGTCCCCTCCGTGCCTCAGAAAGCACGTTAAGCCGTTGGTTCCGACTGTCATTCGTATTCTTCGACTGCCATTACGGGTAGTCAGAAGCTCAAAAGTGTGATATCCAGTGCAGGCCAGCGCGACACGTGACGCGACACAAAGTGTCGTGTCGCGTGTCGCGCCTGTCTGAAAGAGCCTTTACCAAAAGGTATCGTGTTACCCAGTAACAGGGTTGTGGAGGTCAGATAGACAGTCGCTTCATGTAATACTGGTATTCAGCTGCATCAGGTTAGACTGGCAGCCGACCCCAACATACTTAGGAAAAAGTTAAGCAGATTGATTGATACCTTTTCTGACCAGAGTTAGGTTTTAATTAAGATTTTCTGCTTTTGGGGCCTTTCCGGATAAGTTTCGGTGAATTTATTTAACCGCCTGTGGTGTAGTGGTCCCGGGTTCGATTAAAGAAAGGAAGAATAATTTGGACACAGTTCGTAAAACACAAAATACAAATAACAAAATGAAATAGTGAAAAATAATGTTTTAACAACAATAGTGTGTGCCTCACGGCTGCGCCAAAAAGGTTCATTGATTCAAGGATTCTCCTCAGTGGCGACAAAATTTTCTGCTTGGTTTGGTTGGTGGTAGGGCTTGTTCTGTTCGCCTGGCTAGCTACCACCATCTTATCAAAGTCTGTCGCCATAACAACAATGTTAACAGCATTGTTGTGTTTCGGCAGTTAGAGGTAAGATAGCTAGTTCTTCTGTGGTTGAGGATTCCGGGTGAAGCTCGTTCCCACCTTAGGCCTGATCATCACTTACCATCAGATGAGATGCAGGCTAAAAGCGTCCCCGTAGAGAATAAAAAAAAGCGGCCAAGTGCGAGTCGGACTCGCCCATGAAGGGTTCCGTAGCAGCAAGTAACATTGAATGAAAGGTAAATTGCGGTTTACGATTTATGACGTATTAAAAAAAAATTCTTGCTAGATCTCGTTAAAACCAATTTTCGGTGGAAGTTTACGTGGTAATGTACATCATATATTTTTTTTAGTTTTATCATTCTCTTATTTTAGAAGTTACAGGGGACACACACACATTTTACCACTTTGGAAGTGTCTCTCGCGCAAACTGTTCAGTTTAGAAAAAAATGATATTAGAAACCTCAATATCATTTTTAAAGACCTATCCATAGATACCGCACACGTATGGGTTAGATGAAAAAAAAAAATGTCGAGTTTCAGTTCTAGGTATGGGGAACCCCAAATTTTTTTTTTTCTATTTTTGTGTTAAAATCTTAATGCAGTTCACAGAATAAAAAAAACTCAAAAAAAAAATACATCTACTTACCAAGTTTCAACAGCATAGCTCTTATAATTTCGGAAAAAAGTGGCTGTGACATACGAAAGGACAGACAGACATGACGAATCTGTAAGGGTTCCGTTTTTTGCCATTTGGCAACGGAACCCTAAAAAGGTTAAAATAATATCATTTGTATTAACTATTTCGTTGGATTAAAGAGCATATCCGGCCCCTGTTTTTTGAAGTGAAAACTTCTTTAGGCGCGTTGGACATTTTTGAGATGGGACTAAACCATTGATTTCGCGACCTGTTACCGACACCGTGGAGTAAAAGACATCAACGCGTTGATTACTGCGGTGCGTGCAGTAAAAGACATCAACGCGTTGATTACCAGGGTGCCGATTTATTTTTTCAAGTTTTAACTTCTGTCGGTACTCCCGGAGTGCCATTGTTTTTTTCCCCATGCCGATTTCGGCTATGGTGACCACTTCTGTCTGTGTGAGCTTATGTGGCTAAGGTAGCCTATCTCGACTGAGAAGTTACGTGCAGAGTGCAGACACGTTAGAATGTCTCATAGACCCTGTAAAAGGCTCCGCAGACAGACGCAACGCGACTCTAGTAGAGCAATCTCTTTGAAAACTTCATGAAAATTGTTCCAATAGTATCGCATTGCACCGTCACATCGCGCTTGTCTGCGGGAGCCTTAAAGCAGACATGAATAGGAATGAGGCATCAAAAATGTTGATGAAATCAAATAATAGTTTGACCAAGTCAACTAGCCTAAATGCTGTTAGCCTTTTAAGGTAGATATTAACGATAAGAGGAAGGTTTTATAAATAATTTGCCTTTGCTTACTAGTTATGTCATAAATGATTATAAAACATGTAATCCAAATGACATTTCAAGGTAAAAATGTATGTCAATCTAAGGTTACCTACTTACCATATACATGGCGAATCTATGTGTTACCTTGAAATTTAACTATTATTTTATTAGGGTTCCGTAAGTTCGAATGAAAAAACGGAAACCTTGATCACTCGTGTGTCTGCCAGTCTGTCCATCTGTCACAGACAATTTCCTCCGAATCGAATGGACCGATTATATGAATTTCTGTGACACGTTATCTCCGAAACTACTGAGCATAAAATTCTGAAAAAAATATAGAAAATATTTCTATGCTTATAGATTACAGGAAAACCTGTAAGAAGTCTATGGTCTTAAAATAACATGACAGATCTACTAATATTGTGCGTTTAAACTTACACTTGCAGTTGGCATAAATGGGAGAACAAGTTATTCAACCACAATGTTAAGTTTGTTCTTGGGATAAATTTATTCCAACTACGGGACCCTTCATTGTGTGTGGTCCGACACGCATTTGGCCGGTTGTTTATAACAACATTTAGCTTGACTTTGAAATCATTGGTAACTGTCATGGTCAGCCGAAATTGTACGTCATTTATAGAGTGTCACGAGTAAGTAGGTATGTCATTTTCGGGTATTTTAGAGTATTGGGAATATTTTAAGGGGGAAGCGTCAGGGTAGCCCGCGAAATTCAAATTTTCTTACGTTTTTTGCATTTTGCAGGTCAGTGTCAGGTTTAATGTTGATTAAAATATGATTCGCGGTCGTAATAAATATGACTTACACATACAGTCTAAATATACATTACGCCATAAAAATAGGTTAAACTTACCAGGTTCTAAGTTAAAAATGCACTCAACAAGTACACTAGTCATGTCAATTAAAATATATAATAAATTACCAGAATTAATAAAAAATGAACAAAAATTGAAAACATTTATAAACAAATGAAAACTATTCCTATTATCTAAATGCTATTATGATATCAATGATTATTTAAATGACAAATTTTAATTTACAAGTTTTATAAAATAATTACAATAAATAGGTACTAAATAAGTAATAAAATTAAAAGCCCTCTTCCTCTCTTCTACTTTTGCTGTGCCCGACAGGGTCCACAATGATCATATTATTTTGTTAAACCTACCACCTAAGTTCACATGTGGAAGCAATAAATATATTGAGTATATTGAGAATTGAGACTTTACTCAATTATAATCATTACAATCAGCAATAGTGATTAAAAGAAAATAAAGGTGTCAAATGTCATGATTTCATGAAATATCGCGGACGAAGTCGCGGGCAGAAGCTAGTAATAAATAAAATAAAGAAATAATGTCTATGACAAAGAATGACATTTTCATCATCCACTGCTGTCAGTGATGATATGAGTTCAACTATTCTATGCTATGCCATTGTTCCTTTCGAAATGAACAAAACAATGGTAGTTTACAAAACATCAAACGACAACAAATGATAGATCCGACATATCAATCGTTCCATCACCATTTCTCTCAAAACGGTGAAGAAAAACATCGTGAGGAAAATAAAGAAAAAAAATACGTTTATTTGCGGTAAACATGACGCAAAGAAAGAAAAATAACACGAAAACAACAATTTGGGGGAAAACATGCGTCACATCCACGCAAAACGGCCATCGCTCAGCATAATGCTGCGACCCCATGCGAGACAGCCCTGGCGCTGGATTTCAGCGACAGCCGGCGCTGACGTGATGACGTCAACCGGTGCAGCATATAGTGAAATAACAAATCAAAAATAAAACAAATACAAATGATAAGACATGATTGTGACATCCACCAACCCGCACTGGGTCCACGTGATGTATTACGGCCCGCCCCATTCACAGAAAGGAGGCCTGAGTCCCACCAACGGGGACACTATAGGCTGATTTTGCTATGCACCATACGTGTTAAGTATGTCATGGGTCATGGGTTGTAAAACCCTTTATAAATTCTTTTATTTCTCTCAAAAGGTGGCAAAGCTTTGTCAATTGAGCGTTGCTGCTCTTTTCAATACTGAGTTTGAAGTTTTGAATACGATATTGATATCGTCTATTGTAAAAGAAGTAGATGCGTGTTTATTGAATACTGATTCCTAACTACAGACGCATGAGGTTTCGATGTTCTTTCACACTCGTTAATTTTTCTAGCCCATTCTTTTGCTTAACTAAAGAAGGGAAGATCAAGGAAACGATGGATGGACTGTGTAAGGCCTGGACTCAATCAAAGCGGAGATGTGCGGAGATGTCCGAAGCGGAAACGAGCAGAGATGTTTTTCGGCTTAGGTGTATCCACCAAAGCTGTGCGGAGATGTGTACTGGCTAGACTGGAGTGGAGATGTGTGCTGGCTAGAGTGGAACTGAGCTGCGTGTGGCGAGCGTTGGCTGTTGAGATGAACGCACATCTCTTCTCGTTTTCACTGCGCGCCGTCGCCAGCTTGCAAGGCACAGCTCACATCTCTTCGATCGCGCCATACAAATATGATATACATCTCCGCTCAGTGGTATCCACTGAAGCTGAATGGAAAACAAGGTGTGTGAATAACGAAATTCTATTGGTTGTTTAAAACACACCTCCTCTCTTCTCGTCTCGTCTCCACTTTGGTGGAGTCTGGACCTCAAAGATGAAATGGGTAGAAAGGGAGTGACTACCGAGATGACCACTAATAGAGAAGTATGGAAGAAAGTGACAAAAGATGACCATCTTTACGTACTGAGACTCCTCCGTGCCTCGGAAAGCACGTTAAGCCGTTGGTCCCGACTGTCATTCGTGGATCTTTGACAGTCGTTACGGGTTGTCAGAAGCCCGAAAGTCTGACAACCAGTCTTACCAAGGGTATCGTATTACCCGGTTACCGGGTTGTGGAGGTGAGAAAGGCAGTCGCTCCATGTAAAATACTGGTATTCAGCTGCATTCGGTTAGACTGGAAGCCGACCCCAACATTGTTGGGAAAAGGTTAGGCAGATTAATTGGAAGAAAACGACATAATGCGTCGACCACAAATAAATTCGGTTATGAGCAAGAGAACGATGAAGATGATGATTCTTTTGCTTTACTATTTTTGGGCTTTTCGCATAGTTTCACTACTTGCAGTTAAAATACACTAATACTAGGTACTTATATTCAAATGCTGAAGTGTGCTAGTTGATTTGTCGCATCTTTGTTGGTTTGTATACCTATATAAGCAGAAACACGGCTACTATCCTTACCTCTATCTGACTAAATTCTTACTGGGTTGCCTCAGATACAACTCGCTAAAGGTAAGACGAGCTCGAGGTCAGCTCACAATAGCCTGTAAGACGCTGCGTGGCGCTATTGACGCTCCTGATCGGCTTGACGTGCTGGCGTGCTTCTTTGTCCCAGACAATTACTGCCGGGGCAGAAGGCACAGGCTGTTTGCCGTGCCTCCATGTCGTACTGTTGCATGTGCTAAGTCGCCAGTTCCTCGCACTCTGGCCGCGCTTAATGATCTCTTGAATTCTAACCCAACAACTGACCTGTTTGCGGATGGATGGACGAAGATTTGATTGCTATATCAGGAGTACTGTGAGAGGAATTTGTGAAAGTGTTGTTACCTTCTTTTATTTTATTTATGTTTTCATGTTTTTATTTTGTTTATTTTAATGTGTGTTATAATTTTAGTGTCTCTTTTATTTTTATAATTTTAGTTACTGTAATTGGTTGTGACACAACCGTTGTTGCTAAATTAATAAATGAAATAAATCTTTGATGCAGCTGCGGAGCAACGGATTCACGTAATTTTTGAATTCACGAAATTTTATATTTTACCTTTTTATTCCGGAAAAGTTACTTACGGTGCTTGTGGGACAGACTACGGTGCGGGTAAAAACTGACACAAAAAAAGAAAGAAAATACGTTTATTTGCGGTAAACATGACGCAAAGAAAGAACAAAAACACGAAAATAACAATTTGGGGGAAAATATGCGTCACATCCACGCAAAACGGCCATCGCTCAGCATAATGCTGCGACCCTATGCGAGACAGAGACCCAGCGCTGGTTTTTAGCGGCAGCCGGCATTAACGTTATGACGTCGCTGATGCAGCATACAGTGAGATCACAAATAATGACGTCAAAAATAAAATAAATACAGTACTAATTAGTCCTAAATGTTAACTGTAGTTATTGACAATGTTTTTAGTAACTGCGATCTGCAGTGGTTTAGACTGTTGTCTGTTAGTCAATTATTAATGGAACTGTTTTATATCTAGTTATATAGATCCTACTAATAATATTATAAACACGAAAGTTTGTGAGGATGGATGGATGTTTGTTACTCTTTCACGCATAAACGATTGAACGGATTTAGATGAAATTTGGCACACAGTTTATAACCTGGATTAACACATAAGATACTTTTTATCCCGATATTACCACGGGATCGAAACTTATGTGGGTGAAACAGCGGGGCGTATGTAGTAACATCATAATTTGAAATTAGCTTCCACATCTTCAAGGCGTACAGTTCTTTGTAAATATCTTGCTGTAGTCTCAATCTTACTTAGTGGTATCATCTGTACCTTGTCTATCACTCACACTTCTCATCATTATAGCCATTTTCCAACAATATGAGGGTCGGCTTCCAATCTAACCAAATGCAGCTGAATACCACTGTCTTTCTGACCTTACACAATATCCCTTGTAAGGCTGACACAGTCAGTCACAAAACTGTTTTAATACCAAAAGATACTTCAAACTTTTAATTTGAATTTACCTCCTTCATCTTCGAATCTCTCTTTGTCAAATTCTTATTTGTTTCACTATCTAGCTCAGTGGTTCCTTCAATCACAAGATTCATAACTACAAAAAGATATTTCGATAACAGCAGTTTTAATTCAAAATCACCTTTATCTTCATCGAATTATATGCACCTTTTCACCTTTAGTAATAGAATATGTACACTGGATAAACTAAATTAACTATCAAGCTATTAAAACTAAAATATAATAACCTAACCTAACTATAAACAAACTAAAATATGGCGTCGAAAAATTCCTCCGCATCGTTGTTGACTGGTAATGTACCCAAGAGACTGGCGGCATTGCCACGTTTTATGGCAATGCTTAGCCTTTGGCCAAGGTAAAAGCCAGCTCTTGGGTCATGGGAAGTGTCAACCAGCCATTTGGAGATTTCGTTGAACAAACCATGAGCACTCGGACCCACGACCCGAGGGTTTCAACCCCAAACGGCTCGAAAACATAATTACCGATAAGGTTATTATTATACTTTCGCTGCTTGAGGTCTTCCGCAGTCGCAGCAGCAGCGCCAGCGCAGCACACAAAATCTTATAGTTTCTCTATCACTAGCTTCGTGGTTTCTTTAATCAGAAGACTGTTAACTAGAAAAATATATTCAGATAACCTCAGTTTAAATTCAAAATTATCGTCTTCATGATCGACTACCTGTCTTTGTCAAAAATCGTATTAGTTTCTCTTTCTGACTCAGTGTTTCACTGGAAAAAGATATTTATATGACCTCAGTTTTAATTGAAAATAACCTTCGTCATCATCGACTCCTACGCACTTGTCTTTGCGAAAAATCTTATGTTTCTAGCTCAGTTGTTCCTTCAATCACAAGATTGTTAACTAAAAAAAAAACTTTCTTGGACGCCTCGTGCGACGCTCGTTCATCTGGAATTTCTCAGTAGCAGCCCGGAGTCTGGATTTGTGCCCGGTTGATAGCAATAGGCTCGCCCCCTATTAAAGGAATTTTTGACATAGCTGGCGAAATGTAGGTCTTACTAAAGGTACACATCTGTCAACAATTCGGGGCATATAGTCTTGATGTTTATATTAAAAAGATACTTAGATGACCTCAGTGTTATTAAACATTATTGACTTCCTCATCATCAATAATCACCCCTCTTTGTCAAAAATCTCGATGTTGTTTCTAGCCGATATCTTAACCTATTATAAGCTATGGTGGGTCCCGCGCGCGGTCAGTTGCGACTTGGCTCCGTCCGATTAACGACGCTGCCTTTCACCTCCCTACCGCGAAGTAACGTAGTGGACGCGTGTGCTAGTGGAAGTGATAAAAGAATTAATTAATTTAATTTTTTTCCTGTTGACTCGAAAGGTTAAATTTTTTATTTTATCCCGTCGACTCGAAAATATTTTTTTGATAAAGTTTGTTTTTTTTGAGTGCTGTGTGTTTTGGAGGTTCTGTTTTATTCGGTGGGTATTTTAGTTTAGTTTTATTATTTTCCTTTATTTCATTTATAAACATATAATTTACATTTTTAAATATTCTTGTAAAAATTATTAAAAAAACATTTAAAAATATAAAAAATAGTAGCCCACCGGTGTCGGGAACAGGGTCCAATCCACCGGTGGTCAGGGCTCCTGAGAAAGGAACAATACGCGCCGTGTCCAGGAGTACCGCTTTCTGGATCAAGCCCTTGATCCAGCTGCCTAACGAGAGCCTCCTCAGGTGTTGGTCGAGGCTCTTGGCTATTATGCCATTGGCCGTCACGACTATTGTTATTATTTATTATTAAAGTATATGTATTTTTTATTTTAGTAAAATATTAATTCTAATTAAAATTAAAAGGATTTGAGATGTTGTATTAGTTACAGGTAAGTCTTGTCCCGCCATTTAGACATACAAAATTCATAAAGATTTAGGATAGTTAAAAAAATTTAGACAAAACAATTCCTAAGAACAATTAATAAAAAATAAAGAAACAAAAACTAGATCCCAAAGTTTAAATTAAAATTATACTTACAAAATTTAATTTAAATAAGACACAAATAGCCAAAATTGGCATAGTTTTCTTTCCTTTTAATACATTTTTTTACATTATCCTTATTTTTGAATTGAGTCTTTCCTCTACAAAAAATAAGTTTTGGAATCATTTTCCTCGCCAAGGTATTTGATAACAGTTCGAACTAGATTTCCTGAAGTAAATATATCTCGCTTTTAGCGGTCAAAAAAGCTAATATTGAATATGACTCAGATAGGAATTTAGACCGTTAAAGAAAACACCGGAAGGATACGACTAAGATTTTATTTCTAAATAAATTATTTTCAAAATTAAGGGGGAAGCGTCAGGGTAGCCCGCGAAATTCAAATTTTCTTACGATTTTTGCATTTTGCAGTTCAGTGTCAGGTTTTATGTTGATTAAAATATGATTCGCGGTCGTAACAAATATGGCTTTACTCAATTATAATCATTACAATCAGCAATATTATTAAGAAAAAGATAAATGACATTTGACACCTTTGCTAACTTATGGAGTTGTATTGCTGATTGTAATGACCTTAACTCTAAAGAAATAAATTTTAAGTATTTGCGATAGCGGTCTTACCAAGGGATATCGTTTTACCCGATAAATGGGTTGTGGAGGTCAGATAGGCTGTCGATTCATCTAAATACTCAAAATTTTATAATAAACAAGTTAATGTGTGAGGAAGTAATTACAGTAATTAACCTCTTAACTATATAAATAACAATATACTGTAAGTACTCTAGATTCTCTTTCCTAATTTAATTTAATTATAATAAAGAAACTTTCCCTTAAATCGGCCATTCACATCATATCGTCACGAAATCGAAATCACGATTTCGAAATCGTACTTACTAACAATAAAAATAATGTGCTCTACTTTACTCTGCTAACGATATTGTGAATCGTGCGTGTAATTTTGATGTTCATATTCTTGAGAATCACCATACAATTTCACTTTTTCTATATCTATACTAATATTATAAGGAGATGAAATTTGTTTGTATGTAGGGAGTAATCTCCGGAATTACCCAATTCCCAATTCTTGAAGCTAATTTTAGATAAAAGGAAAATATACAATTTTAACTAACATTGAATGATAGATTATAAATGATTTTATTTCTGTAAGTGACTGCCTTTGGTCTCGTGGCCACAAGCGCTACTGCTGAACATGAGGTCTTGGGTTCGATTCCGGGTCGGGCAAAGTGTTATTGAGTTTTTCCTTCTGTCTTCATTATTAGAGAGGGTTGTAGCTAAGTAATAATAGCCGCACGGGTCGATCGACCAGTTTAAGCTACGCTTGCCGCGGTTTGTCCGTGGATGGGTGACCATCTTTACATACCAAAACCCCTCCGTGCCTCGGAAAGCATGTTAAGCTGTTGGTCCCGGCTGTCATTTGTAGATCGTAGATCTTTGACAGTCGTTACGGGAAACCCAAAAGTCTAAGGGGTATCGTGTTACCTAGTAACTAGGTTGTGGAGGTCAGATGGACAGTCGCTCCATGTAAAATACTGGTATTCAGCTGCATTCGGTTAGACTGGAAGCTGACCCCAACGTAGTTGGGAAAAGGCTAGGCAGCTGATTTTGATTTTGCCATTAGGAATTTCTTAGTAGCAGCTCGGAGTCTGGATTTGTGCCCGGTTGATGGCAATAGGCTCGCCCTCATTACATGGGACTTAAACATAACTGGCGCAATGCGGGTGTACCATAGGTACACTTCTGCCTAAACCTTTGGGGAATACAGGTGATGTTATGTTATGTTATTTCTGTAAGTAGGTTTGTAACTTTTACACGTCAGGTGTAAGTAGAGTTGTGTGGATCGGCCTGAGGACACGGTGGAGCATACGGTGGAGGTCTGCCCGGCTTGGGCGGAGCAATGCCGTGTGCTCGTAGAGGCGATCGGCGGCGGTGATCTCTCGCGTCCGGCCCTGGTTCAGGCCATGGTACGGAGCGAGAGGAAATGGCAGGCCGTCACCTCCTTCTGCGAAGCGGTAATGCTCGCGAAGGAGGAGGCGGAACGCGTGAGGGAGAGGCAAATTTCGTGCCCTCACGCCCCTAACCGCCGCAGGAGGAGACGCCCGGGGCGGGAATCGCGAGCCGATTTCCGGCCACCGTAGGCGTGGGCTTGCGGACGGTGAGCAATGGGTAGCTCGCCGTCCGATAAGGACCAAGCCCGGGTCGACGGCGCGTTGTGTTCCACGCGCGCCTCAAAGAGATGTCAGCAGAATTGACGGGGTCCGTTAGGGCCAATGCCTGCCGGGGGTTCGAAGAAAACCGATAGGGAAATCGTGACCCCCGGCAACAGGGCAACCGAAGGAACACGGGTGGGTTTTAGTCAGTAAGAGTCTGACACGCCCTCCCGCTCCACCCAGAGCGGGAGAAGTTATTTGATAATTACCCACCCAAAAAAAAAAAAAAAAAAAGGTGTAAGTAGAGGTCCTTTTTTTTTTGGGTGGTAAGTTATCTTCTTATCACGTTTCGAATTGCAAACGAGCAGAACGAACAGGCTGGCAACGATCTTTTTTTTATTCAATTGTTAATATATTAATATCTCAGAAATGACTCGGTAAGCAGCACCAACCACAGCAGCACCTCTTGCACCCACGATGTCCTACTCAATTGTTGAACATCTCTACTTGCATGCAAGTAAAACCTGCATGCAATTTGCACACTCTCGAAAACATGTTTCCAATGCTAGTAACTTGTACGCAAATGTGACGTCATACTTGCATGCAAGACTTGCCTCATGGAATCGCGCCTTTAGGGAAAAACAAAACTTTTCCAACACACTAGTGTATCAGGCCGAGTTAGGTACCCTGTGTTAGGCCTTTCAAAGTCAAAGTCAAATAATTTCTTTTTTGAACGTCAAAATTTACAAAAAATAGAATTGATTCTATTCGCCCCTTCCAAAAGGTAGTTTTCGTATGGAGAAGAATGGGCAAGAAACTCCACCGTTACTCTTTTAAAATGTTTTACAATATTTTGTATACATTCATTTATATAATTATTTATATGTGAAGACGATGCACCTGGAATAAGATTACTATACCACAATAGGTAAAAATAATTAAAAATAAAGCAATGACAGAAAAATTAATTAAATGATGGATTAAATGATGGTGTCACATATTTACAAGCATTGTAAAAGTACCCATACGATATTCCTAAAAATTTTACTAAGTAATACTAATAAGTCAGTGTGTGAGTTCAAGTAATCACAGAACAGAGTCTTTACAATAGTATACAACAGGCCTAATGTGTGTATAGTCACTACATGCTAGCCTATCTCATATCGATTCTGCAGCCTACTATCTGACCGCTGAAGATGCACTCAACTTTTTGAAGTGCAGACGGCTTTAATAGTCTGCAAACTGTACTAGAAAACGTGACGAAAGAGGCTTTTACGTAGTCAATGAAATCTGCCTTTTCCCAACTATATTGGGGTCGGTTTCCAGTCTAACCAGATGCAGCTGAATACTAGTATTTTACATGAGGCGACTACCTATCTGACCTCCACAACCCAGATACTGGGGAACACGATACCCCTTGGTAAGACTGGTTGTCACACTTTCGGGCTTCTGACCACCCGTAACGACTGTCAAAGATCCAAGAATGACAGCTGAGATTAACGGCTTAACGTGCTTTCTGAGGCACGGAGTGGTCTCGGTATGTTAAGATGGTCACTCATCCATGAACTGACCGCGGCAAGCCTAGCTTAACCTGATCGATGGAACCGTGCGGCTGTTATTACTTAGGTCAGTGGTCGCCAAACCGCGGGTCGAGAGCCACATGCGGCTCTTTAGTTAGACTATAGCAGGGATTCCCAACCGATGGGGCGCACCCCCCTCGGGGGGGTGTAGAGTGACCAATGGGGGGGCGCGTCGGCTCCAATAATAAAGTACGTATAGATTTACAAAATTGTATGTTCTTGAAAAGGTTAGGACTAATTTTCAAAACCCAAACATTTCATAATACTTAGGTGCTGTAAAATGAGGTTCAGCTTTTCTGCATTAGGTATGTCAAGAAAATAAGTTTTTCTATTTCTGTGTGAATGGTCAAAAGAAAAATGTAACGAGTCCGAAATTGTACAACATTTTTCGAGCTCGCTTTTTTCGCTCTTAGATTATGCATTCTCATAATTCTAGAGTTTTTCTGAAAAACTGGACAAAGTAACTTCTATTTCTGTTTGAATTATCAAAAGAAAATCTAAGCTATCCAAGGGGGTGCAAACATATTCGACCTCACTTTCGCTTGCTTTACATTCTTATGCTTTTCTGCTTATGTCGACAAAGTAACTCAGGGGCGTAGTGTAGGGGGGCGCGTATGTTAAAAGGTTGGGAACCCTTGGACTATAGAGTGCGGCTTTATACAAATGTTGATGAGTGCGAGCGTAGATACACGCGGGGGTCGGGGTTTTGGTCATTAACCAAGATATCAAGTTTTATAAAAAATTCAAACTATATTTCAAAGATTTCTTTCCGAAGTATTTTCACCAAAAATTAACAGGACATCGAAAAATTCATCATTTACCTTTCAAAGTTTTTCCAGGCCATCAACATATTATTATGAGCTGATATGATGATGATGATGATGAAGGCATCCTACTTCTTAGCAAGTTAATTTTAGGAAGCGTTGAGGATTGAAAAAGGATGGGAGTTTTAAGGATTAAGAAAAGTGTATTGAGACAGTTTGGACACACAAAGAATTGGCTCTCATAAGAAATATTTGTCGTTATAGTATTGATATTTGGCTCTTTTAACTAATGAGTTTGTCGACCACTGAATTAGCTTATATGTAATGAAATAAAACCAGTCTTTAAAACTGTCCCACACAAAAAAGCAAGCATTCTTCAAAGTGAAACTCAATTTGACAGATTTTGTCTATTGCTTATGTCAAGGCAAGAGACCAAAGACAATTTACAATTTTGTTTGCTTATGTTATGACAATACAAATGAAAACAAACAAACAATCAAAACATAAACAAAATGCCGATTGCTGAGTGGAATACCTAATAACAATTTTTAGGGTTCCGTAGTAAACAAGGAACCCTTGTAGTTTCGCCATGTCCGTCTGTATGTCTGTCCTTCTGCGGTCTAGCTCCGGGACTCTTAGTACTAGAAAGCTGTAATTTGGCATGGGTTTACATATTAATTACGGCGACAAAGTGGTAAAATAAAATTACGTTTTTTTTTTTTGTGAACCTCGGACATTTTTTTTTTTTTTCTATCCCATTGTGGTGGGGTATCGTTGGAAAGGTCCTTCAAAATCATTGTAAGTGTGCACAAACCATTTTTGGACTCAGGGATCCGTTTGCGAAATATTAAGCTTTAAAGTGCTAATTTTTTTTAAAGTCTTTTGTCCCCCCCCCCCCTTCCAGCAAAATGGTTGGTTTTGGATACGTGAAAAAAATCACAGCAATAGTTTAGATAACGAAATTAAAAGGAAAACTATCACAGCTAAGTAGGCTCTACAAGTTAACGAGTAATAATCGACCAACTTATATTTGCAGTTGCAAAAACTTGTTTTCCCATTACGTATGGGAGAACATGTTTTTCAACTACAAATCTAAGTTTGTTTTTGGGATATATTCATTCTAACTACTGAACGCTTCATTGTGCATGGTCCGACACGCACTTGGCCGGTTTTTGTAACAAGCAAACAGAAACAACAAGAACAATATAAAACATTGATATTTAACTTAGAGAGACTGGTTAGCCCGCAGTGATAACGTCCGCGACTTACGAATGGTTCGAACCCATACAGGCGCTTTACTTTGTGTAAATTATTTTATCACCACTGAAAACGGTGAAGGAAGACATTGTGAGGAAACCAGCATGTTCTAAAATCAAATATTCGAAGACATCTGACATCTACCAACCCGCACAGAACCCGCGTAGTGTATTACGGCCCACTCCCGTTTACCGAAAAGTAGGCCTGTGTCACAGCAGTGGGAAACTGGGAACAATAAAGGCTAATTATGCATTATGCTATCTTAGATATAGCACAGAAATCTCGATGTTTTGATATGACACATCAACCACCCGTATGCTGCGACGAGTCGCTACTTGTAATTTATTACACACAATAAATGAATGATATTACATTGAACAATGGTCAAGACAAAGATTATTATGCAACAAGTTGAGGTCTACTAAAACTTACCTAAGGTTAGCATTATTATTAAAATATAAATTGACTTATAAAACGCTAAGAATGCTACAAATGGTTCTAGCAGACTTGGTTATTAATTAGAGACTCACATAAGTACTTGACAGTCAAACTCAAAGCATTTATTTCAATTAAACCATTTACAGGCACTTTTGAATTGTCAAGGAATCGGTCAGTCAGAAATAGGTATGAAGCTAGTTGCCCATTCCAAAGCGTAGTAGGTACCTATGGAGAAGAATGGGCAAGAAACTCCACGGACACTCTTTTGAATAAAAAATTGTTACAAAATATTGGTTACATCATTCATGTTGAAATTATACATGTGAGAACAATGTAGAAAGACGTGCACGTTAGAAGCGTCCGTAATAAAAAGATAAAACAAAGAACAATTCAAAAAATTTAAATAAAATAAAAGTTTTTCAGTTTTTTGTTTTTTTCAGTTTTTTATAAGTTACAATAATAATGCCTTGTATAAACATATAAAGCTTAGTATAATCAGCCTATAAAGTTCCCACTGCTGGGACACAGGCCTCCTCTCGTTGAGAGGGAGTGGACCGTAATTCACCACGCGGGCCCAGTGCGGGTTGGTGGATGTGACTAGTCTTTAAATTTTGCATAACTTTTTGACGCATAAATTTAATGCTGATCTTTCGACCCGCAACTAAATAGTTTTGGAATATTAATAACTACGTAAAATATAATATGATTTATAAATTAAACTGCTCTTAAATAGTACTAAATTAATTTATAGGCATCAATTTAGTTTTTTGGAATATACCGGTTAATTTGTATGGGTAAACAAATCAATTTTATAACTGTATTTCGAGAACTTATTAAAGATTCAATATCAAACTATTAAGGTATTTTTAAGGTCAAATCTGACGTGATATTTTGCACATTTGAATTTAAATTAAGGCTGTATTGAATGGCCTAGATGACATAGTTAAGGTCTTCCTTCTTTGGGGGTCATAGTTTGATATCTGGCACCCTAATTGCGTAACACATGATTAATCAAAATCTGTTTCATTTTGATTCATCGTTATTCATTGCGTTATTTACGTTGTTGAGTAGACAAATTTTTCGAACATATGAAGCGATGGATTAGCAATATCCTTCAAAATGATGCAGATTGTGATAGATCGTGTGTTCTTCTCTCGTATAAAAATGTAAGTTATATTATAATTAGTTATATTTTTTAAATTTTTGCCTACTTACTGCATTGACTATAAAATTATTAACTTCTCACCTACATTAAGATGGGTAATTTATACTGGCAGAATAGTTGACATCGGCTACGTTGCTAACAAGAAAACAAATCACTTACTAGTATTATTGACCTACTTTCAAACAATACTGTCAGATATTTATGTAAATTTTTTTTGCAATATGAGCGGCACTGATTATTTTAAAGAAGATAACTCGAAACATTATACTGTCAGGTTTTTGAGCTGCCAAAGTGATGTCAGATATTTTTGGTCACAACGAGGTATCACATTCTTCTGAATTTATCTGAGTAGGCAGACATTAATAACGCAAGGCTTGTACGATATTTTTGTATTCAAAGAGGTGACACATCTTTTTGAAGCTGATGCAGGATATATTTTGGAGTCGTTATCTTGTGAGATAGTTTTGGTGTTCCTTCGGTATCACAGAGTTGTGCTGCCACTTGTAGACGATTTGGATGGCAATCCATGGCACATGTATTATGGCACATGAGACGATTTTCATAATTTTTTTATAATTAAGGCGACGATAACCGATTTTTAATGATTTTATACTGAAGACCACGTCTAAACGAGTAGTGTTAATGATTTGGAAAAAATAAATGTTACATTAGAGCATTTTTTTAATAACTTTATACAGGCATATTTTGGATTATGTTTTTATTACATAGTGAAATTAATTTGTGAACTTATGTCTAACGCGGATTAAAAACTGAGAATCACGCAAAATGTATCAAGCGTATTTTCCTGAAACTTTCACCATTTTAAAGATAATTTAATTATTGATCTTTTAGTATACGCGTTTTATTAAAATACCTTTTATTTTATGTATAATAAATTAATAATGCGTCTAATTTGGGACAGCGTTCCTTGATGGGCGATTCCTATTACTGGCTGGACGTACGACGCGTTGCGTGAGCTCAGTACAGAACACACAAGCTAACCACTCAAGGTCACTGTCATATATCTGCGTCTTAATAACTCAGTGTGTGAAGAAGTAATCACAGAAAGTAAAATCAATGTCATATAACACAAAATAATAAAAAGTTCAAAGTTTTTATTAATGCTATTTTTGGTGATACAACAGCGTCTTAAAAATATTTTATAGTAGCTCAAAAATCTACCCTATAAAGGCATGCATTGTTAAATTACAATATTAGAAATTAAGTTAAAAATTACATGAAATATAATGAACAATCAATGAAATCAATAATCAATAGAAATTAAAAACAAGATATATTAGATTATAATAAATTAGTAGACATATGAATATTACATTAAAAACATAAACACATAAAATGGTCAGTCACATGAAATTTTATCAACTAGGAATTCGTCAATAGCATAGTAGCATTTGTCTATTAAAAATTTATTTAAATTAAACACAACAAAAACAAATACAACAACAAACAACCAGTAAAAAAAAACAATTAAAATAACCAACCAATTAAATTAGCAACCAGTTGGATTTTGTCTTGTAGGATGACGTAACTCTAGGTTTCATAACTTTACCCTTTACCATGCTATCTGCCTACCCTGCAAGGATAAATATAGTGAATATACACTACGCCAACTAACATAGCCGTTTGAAATCAATATAAATGCTGTAGAAAGTGACATCTCAGTCACGCACGGACACAACATAGGTAGTGAATAGAGTATGCACGAAGGACACAAAATGCCGCGCATATTAAGGCACTACGCGTTATAATTTGCAATGTATCGTTTTATCGTTTACCGCTGAAAAGAGGCCACAGTTATTTATTATATTCATGGAGAAAAATAACATGGTCTTGTACCTAATACATTATAACCTTTGGGTCTAGCTGCTAGACCCACAGGTGCTATAGACTCTAGCACGAACGCGGGGGTAAACGATACGTAAATTAGAACAATTTTAAAATTGAAACACACGTTACACATATTACGTTTACTTAGTTTTAAGACTTTATTCATATTCATACATAACCAGAATGCGATAGTTGTATTTTCGCTTAAAAAATCGTTTGATTTTACGTTACTTACGTTTACGGCAATAATTTGTGACCTTTTATCACTGAGGTCTAAATTCAGCAGTAACCAGTAATGAATGTCTGTGCTTCGTCGTGATTCCAGCTAGATAGATATAGCTGTGCGTATAGGTATAGACACTCTATTGGTTACCTACTCCGTGCTCATAGAACACTCCTCAATACTGTTTAACATTTACATTGCATTACGCTTTTGCTTTCCATATGAGGTGAGCAGACGTACAGCTCTGTAGTTTATATAAATTTATAATGAATCTTTCGTTTTCTTTAACTTGTTGATTATAGGTGAATGCTTGGTAATGCATTGTAGAACAGACTAGAATATATTAAAATTTATGATTGTAGATGTAATTTGGTCCTGTTATTTTGTGTTGTACCAAATGTATCATATATATATAATGTTTTTAATTAGTTGTGTATATTGAGGATTAATTTACTTTAATTTCATGTCTAATCAATATTTTCAACTTTAGTTAGAGATAATTGCTTTATAGCCTCACCATTAATATTTGCATGCCAAAATATGGCGAAATGTGTCATCGCACAAGAATACTTAAATAACACCTTTGTAACCGCATTTAAAGCAAATAAATGACTTTGACTTTTCCCAATTTAAAGCAAATAAATGACTTTGACTTTTCCCATGTGATGATTTAGGGAGATGGATATAATTTGTTTTCTTTATAAACTCCTAGTGCCTCTACTCGAATTTATTTGAGGACAGCGCAGTGCGTCATTTACTTCTGCATGTCTATTAGCCGTCATTTCTGGATTCAATTCCCTCCTAGCCATATATATCATCTTCTACACAATCAATCCATCTGTTCTTTGATCTGCCTCTCTACATAACAACCACCACCACCATAGTATTGAGTTTTGTTACATATTTAACATTATTCTTGTCAAATATATGGTATAATACTACAATGTACACGTATTTGTGTGAGGGTGTGTGTGTGTATGTATATTCATTCTTCAAAGACAATTAGTCTGGGTCGCTGTCGACGGAAACATTGAAGAGGGCTATATTAATACTATACTTATCTTCCCCATTTCATTTCTATACCACGATTATCAGTCCCTCCTCTTCTCTGTAAAAGTAATTTTGGATTTCTTTACTTCCATCACCATCATCTACCTAGCTTTTTCCCAACTATGTGTGGATTGGCTTCCAGTTTAACCAGATGTAGCTGAATACCAGAATTTTACATGGAGCAACTGTCTATCTGACCTCCACGACTCAGTTACTGGGTAACACGGTACCCCTTGGTAAGACTGGTCATTAGATTTTCGAGCTACCCGTAACAACTTTTAAAATCTAAGAATGACAGCCGAGACCACCATCTTTATATGCTTTCTGCACCGCTTTTGCGTCTACGCATATATCTCTCTATCACAATTCTTTGTCGATATTGAATTTTCGATCCTCCATATTGAATGATTCAGTTGTTACATCACTCCAAGTAAAAAGTGGGCTATTGGATTGTCGTTATCACAGACTGATATCTTATCACGGCTGATAACAAGTACGTCATCATAACATTTCAGACGTTTCCTGTGAATTAAGGTTGGGTTATTTCCAAATTATTTGATTTGATCCAGCACATAGGTTTTTGAATTTTATAACGTTCTATACGACGTATCTGTTCGACCGAGTTCTGCTCGGATGAAAATAGATAATATATCATCCAGGTATACCAATGTTTTATCACATTGCCGAGGCTGTGAAAATAGAGAAAACAAATTGTCCCAGATATGAGACCTAGCTAGATCGATCTTTCACTCCCGTAAACCCCTAGGTATATTCCAACTTTCATCGAAATTGTTAGAGCCGTTTCCGAGAACGTGATTACAAATATATATGTATACAGGGTGGCAGAGACATCGACGTGAAAACTGATGCAGTAGATTTAGGACATGATTCTGAACCGGGACTGCGTAAAAATGTATCGTCGGTTATTTAAAAAATATCAGCTGTTCGTTTGACCGCGTAGGTATTGCACTTTTCTATGAAACAGCAGATTTTTTTTTAATAACCGACGAACAATTTCAACGCACGGGGGTTCAGAATCATGTACTGAATCCATGGTAACAGTTATCGCGTCGATGTCCCTGCCACCTTGTATATATAAATATTGCTCATTTGAGAGTATAACAAATTAATGTCCAAACTTAATTGCTTACTGTGTTTTTATAATTTACGACTCCGTTTCAGTCTGAAACTTGTCGTGAAATTGTTTGGCTTTAGCTCAACCTAAGTAAGCTCATGTTTTCATGACTGCGACTTCGTACGCATGAAATTTCTTATTTAAACACAAAATATTCTATAACACTCGGCAATACTGTAGCTTCCCATTAGTGTAAGAGTTTCTGGAATCGGATCAGGAGTTTCGAAGATTACCCCCTGCATATAAACTCACAAATACCTGCCAACTTTGATACAACTTCACAAACTTGTGATACTTGTAAGTTACTGCAGTGCCTCGAGCATGTTTGCCAAAGCGAGGGTCCCGCACTTTTACGCCATCTTGAGGTCGAGGATCGCCTCTTTTTAGCAACATTTGAGACGCTCCATTTTGAGGGTTTTCCCGTACAATCTAGCAAGCCCCATATTTCATATTCATATCATTAAATATATAATTTTTTTATTTGATCTCTGAGAGGCTAGAGTCTACAGTGCTGCAAGGTTCATTTAACTTCACGTGACGAGATGATGATTTTTTTTTTTTGACATGAATGATTTTATTATTTGTATTTAATTATACATGATCATAGTTTTAAGACCTTTGTAACTAACAATTTATGGACATATGAACCTATTATTATTTATTAATTATTATATTTGTGCACTTGATTTCTGTTCACCTAAGCGAGAACAAAAAATTACGAAAGACTATGTCTTTTGAAGACTATGGATAGTTATATATGTTTTTTTGTTTTACTCTTTACTATTTATTCTATTGTTTTGTATTTATTATGGGTATTTTGTGTGCAATAAAACACTATTTATTTACCTTTACAATTTTAATTTTACCTTTTTTTGCACACAAAAGACACAAATAAGCAACAACAACAAAAAAAATACAACAAAAAAAAAAAACAGTAATAATAATAGCAATAATAAGTAATCAATTTGAACGGTTAACACGCAAAAGGTTAACCAAGTAACCTTAATGCAGTTCATAATCTTTCAAAATAATACCGTGATTCACAGACCATACGACCAATTTGATAAGCCAATTACATAAAACAATCTTCGCAACTGATGAAATAACTTCTGAGAACGCGCTAGTCATCTTTACAGGTAATTTAAAGTATGTTATATGCAGGAAAAAATCTTTTAATAGCGATGAAGCTCGGAGAAAGCTCGTCGAGTTGCTGAGTCAGTAAGTCAGTAATGTGTGTGATAACGTAACGCAAACGTAACGTAAACGTCATTGCCGCAATCACCGAATTGAGAGTACTGTCGATGTCAAAATGTTATGTGATGAGTTGATGTCGGACAAAAGTGTTAAGTGAATTAAGACTTGTTTTTTTTAGGCGCTCTTTGCGTTCTTTCTGAACAGTAAACCGAACCGTCACACTCGGGTCGATGACGCTGAATCGGGTATACTCGGCTCCAGTCGGTCAGTGACGTTCAATCGCGTATACTCGGAGCTGAATCGCGTATAATCGGCGCTGAATCGCGTATATTCGGTTCCAATCGTAAGTTTTCACTTCTATCGTGTGGTTAGCAAACACCCTTTTTTTTGTATGGGAACTAGTTAGTCTTAAAATAGTTTTTATTTTATAAGATGATCTAATGGATACTGCTTCATCATCATCATTTCAGCCGAAAGACGTCCACTGCTGGACATAGGCCTCCTCCAAGCACCGCCACTTCGACCGGTTCTGAGCTTCCCGCATCCAGCGGATTCTTGCGGCCTTCACAAGGTCGATACTGCTTATTTTAGACTAAATATATTTTTAATAGGTAGATAATTTTACAGAAATTATGAAATAGATAATTATTCATTGTATGAAGTTTTTATGTTAGTTTCGTATATAACTAATCTCAATACATCGGTCGACGTCATGACGTCAACGCTGAAAACCAGCACTGGGGCTCTGTCTCGCATAGGGTCACAGCATTATGCTGAGCGATGGCCGTTTTGCGTGGATGTGACGCATATTTTCCTCCAACTTGTTATTTTTTGTTATTGTGTTCTTTTTTGCGTCGTGTTTTCCTCAAATAAACATGATATATTTTTCTTTCTTTCTTTTCTTTAACAGTGAATTTTCTTTGATTTTTTTACATCTTTTTTAGCTAAACGTTCTAGAAAATAGTTCGTATGTACATAAGATACACAAGCAATTGTAAGTTGAAGTTTAAACTAATTCCACATAGCCCAGTGCATCGTGCTTAGATTTAAATAGCTCACTCGGTTAAGTAACTTCAAGTTCTGTCCAAGTAGGGCAAGTAACATCTCAAACAAAAGTCTTACACACATTATTTTATCACATTTACAAATGTCAAAAAATAATTATTATAAATTATTTCACAAGCTAAGTGTTAACAGCTACACGGGTCGATCGAAATTTAAGCTACGCTTGCCGCGGTCATTCCATGGATGAGTGACCATCTTTACATACCGAGACCCCTCCGTGCCTCGGAAAGCACGTTAAGCTGTTGGTCCCGGCTGTCATTTGTAGATCTTTGACAGTCCTTACGGATCATCAGAAGCCCAAAAGTCTGACAACCAGTCTTACCAAGGGGTAAAGTGTTACCCAGTATCACCAGTCACCATCAGTGGTTGTGGAGGTCAGATGGCAGTCGCTCCATGTAAAATAATAGTATTCAGCTGCATCTGGTTAGAGTGGAAGCCGACCTAAACATAGTTGGGAAAAGGCTAGCCAGATTGATTTCACAAATAAGACGAAGAGAAGTCTATTACTTTTTAGTCTCTATACAGTACGTAAGAAAAACCCCATCCGATCCGAAAGTGACACATAAGTACTGCAATAACATTAGGTTTTTTTTTATTATTATTGAAAAACTAAAAGTATATTGCTATTTAAAATTCACATTTTTGGTACCAACATTACCCCAAATCCAATAAAAATTTTAAAATTTTCAAAAGTGTCATAAGTTATGACTTGTAGACACCCGCTAAATGACAGCCGCCCGCGCGCCATGTAATAAACCCGGTAAAATACCCCCTGCAAAAAAAAATTGGCGATTTTTTTTCTTTTTTCCTGTATATTAATAAATATACTCTCAGTACGATACCTAACAACACCCTCACGGATCGGCCAGGGTTTTTTTTTACGTTTTGTATACGATCCTATCTCTGGGTTGTGTTTGTGACTGAGCTTTGCAACAGACACGTAAATAACTGACAGATTAATCAAATAGTGAATATTGAAGGTTATTATTCTTTTAAGAATGAGTCCTTTAAATTGCTTGTTTTCGCAATATTTGTAGGATTTAATGACATTTATTTACCTTGTTGTTAAGAGGATTTAAACGTACACCAACGTATTGTTGTATCATTTGTATAAAAAAGCGGCGGACACAAAGGGTACCGTACCACAATATTTAACAATACAATTTTTTTAAATAATTTTCTTTTATATCCAGATAGTAAAAATACAAGAAAAGTATTTTTTTTTATATTTTAACTACATTTTATTTTTATTATTTGTTGTTATAGCGGCCATAGTAGAACACATTCTGTGGAAATTTCAAGTGTCTAAAAATATATAGTTCGTGACAGACAGACGGGCGGATTGACAGCGGAGCCTTGGTAATCGGAACCCGAAAAGGTTAACGTTTGTAACTTGTTAATAAGAATGAGTTTTAGCGCTAAAATATTTAAATATTATTGCTACAATGTTATCAATATACCTCCTGAATTACCTATTATAAATTCGTCAGATTTTCACGGTATTATAATTTGTTATATGTAAAAATCTGATGACGCACAAAATTAACATAAATGGGCACTTGAAAGTCATTGCAGCGTTAATTTTTATTAACGCTTCGACGACTTTAAACAATGGTAGTCAAATAAAAGTATTATTTAGAAATTCTTACAAAATTAACGAATGATAGTCTGATTTGATAAAATTAAAGTAAATACATAAAACCATCACATATTTAAGAAAGATTAAATCTCATTTATCTTTCTTTGCGTCATGTTTACCGCAAGAAACGTATTTTCTTTCTTTCTTTTTTCTATTGTTTTCGGGTATTACCCGGCATTATTTAAAAATGTTATTTAAATTGGGCATTTAATTTAGATTGAAATATGCCTGATATCATATCATTTAAATGAATAGTTTAAAAGATATCACAGTTTCAAAATTACGCGCGTAACAAAGTAATTATGGTTGATGGCAACGCGTGCGCAGTGGTAGTCAATGACCTTTTCCTCGGCTATTAGGTATGAAATCCCGGTAGTACGTTCCCGTGGGATGTTTTCCGACATCCACGCGGGCGAAGCCGCGGGCAAAAGCTAGTTAATAATGTTATGTAAAAAACAAAAAAATACATTAATTAAGAAAATGGCCAACTTATAGAAAAAATCTTTTTTGATGCCAATCGATCCTGTTTATTGAAAGGATGAAAAACCTTTTATCAGACCAACTGAGGTTTGAGTACTAGAAAAGTCAGAATCCGCAAAAAACTTTTCCTATACATTTCGTAAGAAATGAGAAATGTATTTTGATGCCTGTCGATGCCTGTCGGGGTTGCGAAGAAGTCCAAAAGGGAGATCGTAGCCCCCCGCAACATGGCAACTGAAGAAACACGGGTGGGTTTCAGTCAGTAAGAGTCTGACACGCCCTCCCGCTCCGCCCAGAGCGAGAGAAGTTATTTGATAATTTTCCACCCAAAAATAATAAAAATCTTGTTTGTTTATTACGTTCTCACGCTAAAACAGATGAACGGATTTAGATGAAATTTGGCACATGGGTAGAACATAACCTGGATTAGGACATAAGATACTTTTTATCCCGATATTGCCCAAGAATCGAGACTTATGCGGGAGAAACCGCGGGGCGCTGATAGTCGTAAAATATTTGCCACATAGTCCTTACATTCTTTAATAATTGAAGTATTTTTTTACTTCATTATGGTGACTATGACAATTCACGAGCAAAGACAGATACAGACTGATTTTGACTAAAGACTTTCTATATTGTTAGTCTTTTAATAATAAAACTAACAAAATAGAATAATAACCTTTTCAAACTTACGTAACTAAAGTAATGTTTTAGTCAAAAGGTATTTATTCTCTTCCTATTATTTGCTGGTTATCAATGTCAAATTCAGGATTGCTTACAGAAATCTCTAAAGCTTTGTAAAACATAGGTATTGTATCCACTTAAAACAATTAAGTGTAGAAGGCTTTGAATATTGTATTTTTTTTTCTATTTAAATATAAACTTATACGCGTAGGTAATACCTAATTGTAAATTCGGACACCTTTGTGAGTTGTTCAATATACCTAAGTAAGTACTATATAGGTAATCCTAATACTAGCAAATATTACAATTACAATTTTTTTTTTGTAGACTGTGATGATTTTAATTTTTAATGATAATTTTTATTGATCATTTTTGAATACTTTTAATGTTTTTACTGTTTTACTACTTATTTTTTTTTTTTTGTATGGGTATTTTGCCTGAATTAAAACACCATTATTTTTTTATTTAAATATTATAAATACGTAAATAAGTTTATTGTTTGTTTATTACGCTTTCCCGCTAAAACGGCTGAACAGATTTGGATTAAATTTGGCACACAGGTATACCATGACCATTTTTTTTTTTGGGTGGAAAATTATCAAATAACTTCTCCCGCTTGTCCCGCCGTATTCCTTCGGTTGCCATGTTGCCGGGGGCCACGATATCCCTATCGGCCCATATTCGCAGCCTCGGCAGGCTTTGGCCCTAGCGGACCCCGTCAATTCTGCTGACATCTCTTTGAGGCGCGCGTGGAACACAACGCGCCGTCGACCCGGGCTTGGTCCTTATCGGACGGCGAGCTACCCATTGCTCACCGTCCGCAAGCCCGCGCCTACGGTGGCCGGAAATCTTCCTGTGATTCCCGACGCCCAGGGCGTTTCTTCCTAGGTATACCATGACCTGGGTTAGGACATAGAATACATTTTATCCCGGTAGTATGTTCCGGAAAATTTTTGCCCATCACAAGGGGGGAGGAAGCTGCAGTCAAAAGCTAGTATAAATATAAATAAATATGTCGTTGTATGTACAAACTCAAACTCAAAGCTTTTATTTCAATTAAACCATTTACAGGCATTTTTGAATTGTCAAGGAATCGGTCAGTCAGAAATAGGTATCAAGCTAGTTGCCCATTCCAAAGCGTAGTAGGTACCTATGGAGAAGAACGGGCAAGAAACTCCACGGACACTCTTTTAAATAAAAATTGTTACAAAATATTGGTTACATCATTCATGTTGAAATTAAACATGTGAGAACAATGTAGAAAGACGTGCACGTTAGAAGCGTCCGTAATAAAACGATAAAACAAACAACAATAAACCGTGGCAGCTAAGAGATGACCAGTCCCAACTGACGGCGCCCGTTCACGAACATGACGCATGGATTAGCACCATTCAGCTCAACCAGCACCCTAATGGCGTACCTAACACACTTACAATCACAATTTGAATGATTTTGAAGCTTATTGCTAGTCCATTGCTTCATAATGTTCGAAAGTCTGCTCAACAACTGATCCCGACGAATATTATAAATGCAAAAGTCTGTTTGTTTGTTACTCTTTCACGCTAAAACGGCTGAACAGATTTGGATGAAATCTTGCACATGGGTAGACCATAACCTGTATACGGACATAAAATACTTTTTATCCCGATATTCCCACGGAATCGAAACTTATGCGGATGAAACCGCGGGGCGCAGCAAGTTATAGCATAAACTTTAATACACGAAGATCAACAATTATTACATAAACATACAACATCAGAGCAGCTTCATTAACATCATTGCGTAAGAAACAACTCAACAGCTGATCATAAGCATTCTTATAGACCTCTATATAATACATAACATACTTTTTACCCACTTGCATACATCGCCAACTCGTCTTGAGTAAGCGTGGTGATCAATGCTCGTGCCTTCTCTGTATGAGAAGAGGCTTTTGCCCTGCTTTTTTTAACTTATGTACATCGAAAGAACTATACCTAAGTAAATCTTGGCCAAACATCCTACTTTATTTTAATTCTTTTATTTCATTATTTACATATAAATTATATTTTTAAATATTAGAATAAATTTATAATTTACTACTTTATTTCCTTTATTTCATTTCAAAACATACCATTTACATTTTTAAATATTCTTATAAAAAAATTAAAAAAACATTTAAAAATATAAAAAATTGTCGCCCACCGGTGTCGGGAACAGGGTCCAAGCCACCGGTGGTCAGGGCTCCTGAGAGAGGAACCTCCTAACAATACGCGCCGTGTCCAGGAGTACTGCTTTCTGGATCAAGCCCCTGATCCAGCTGCCTAACGAGAGCCTCCTCAGGTGTTGGTCGAGGCTCTTGGCTATTATGCCATTGGCCGTCACGACTATCGGCACAATGATTGCTGTCTCCACATCCCACATGTCGACAACCTCGCGAGCCAGGTCAAGATACTTAATCTGTTTATCTTTTTCAGCTTTCTCGAGGTTCTTGTCATGCGGGACCGCTATTTTATTATTATTAATATGTTTACAGGGACAGGGACATCGACGCCAAAACTGTTACCATGGATTCAGTACATGATTCTGAACTCCCCTGCGTTGAAATTTTTCGTCGGTTATTTTTTTTTAAATCTGCTTTTCCATACATTCTGATGTCGTAGGTATTGCACTTTTCTATGAAACAGCAGATTTTTTTAAAATAACCGACGAAAAATTTCAACGCAGGGGGAAGTCATGTACTGAATCCATGGTAACAGTTTTCGCGTTGACGTCCCTGCCACCCTGTATGTATTATAAACGCGAAAGTTTGTGAGGATGGATGGATGGATGGATGGATGTTTGTAACTCTTTCACGCAAAAACTACTGAACGGATTTAAATGAAATTTGGCACACATATAGTTTATAACCTGCATTAATACATAGGATACTTTTTATCCTGATATTCTTACGGAATCGAGAATTATGCGGTAGACACCGCGGGGCGCTGCTAGTTTTCTATATTTAATAGAAAAAAGAAAATCATAAATCTTTGATAGTCGTTAGTTCGTGGAGGTCAGATAGGCAGTCGCTCCATGAAAAACTGCTTATGGTTAGACTGGAAGCTGACCTCAACGTAGCTGGAAAAGGCAGGGAGATAATCATGATGATTCCTGTCAGTAACTCTGACCAACATTTATTTATGAACAGCTCGGTCAAGAGTCTGATACAAAAACAATCTTGCAAACACATTGTAAGAACGTTCTTCCCTCAATACTCAATAATTTATTGCATTCCATAATGTGTACTTAGGTGGTAACTTAAAATTTAATAAGATCAGTATGGACCCTGTCAGGCACAGCAAAATAGACCCCTCCACCCCTCTATACCCCCTGTAACTATAACCTCTGTTAACTTGTGTCCTACTACTACATTTTTTTACAATTACAAAACTATGTCATCGTCGAAGAATGAAAGATACATCTCAAATTAAACAACATCATGTAACAACGCTATAATTAAAACAGTATGCCATAACGAAACTTCATAAAAAACAAGCAACATTGAAGCAAAAAACAACAAAAGAAACATCTTGATTCTCGACAAATCACCGCTGTGCTCGACTGTACAGGCGCGTGGGCACTTTCTCCGCTAGGTCAATGTACAGTAGAATAGAATCCGTCTTGTAAAGGCGAGTTTACATTGACGAATGAATGTACAATTTCTTTTGAGCGCTCGCTCAGAACTGACCCGTAATTTTAATAACGGTTGCATTCTGATCTCAATCCGTCACAAATACATCTAATTTGACAAGTTTTTGGCATTGATTGTCGCTGAGACGAGATTGCGACTAGATTTTGAACGTTTTTTAAAATACGGGAATTGGCCTACTAATCAGCAGCATTCTAATTCGGAACTATGAGATAACTCATTTCGCGGTTAACCTTGGCCACATTATTTTATCATTTGTTTTTATTTATTCAAAATTAGTATGAACAATAAACAAATAATAACTATTTACTGATTACCTCATTGGTCTTGTGTTGCGATTACTGAGTGTGCGGTTCTGTACCCTAATTGCGTAACTTATTTTCGTAAACAATTTTGCCTAATTTGTTTCATTTTGACAGTTCAACAACATTCATTGCGTTATTTACGTTATTGAGCAGATTTTTTTTTCCAACTTATGAAGCAATGGATTAGCAATTTGTTTCAAATCGAAACAGATTGTGATTGTGTTGTACTCGTATTACGCAATTAGGGTACTGGTCTCGGTTCCAAGGTTGGCCAAAGTTTTATTGAGTACTTACCATAAAAAATCTTTAATAGCTAATTGTTGTCTAGATTTGTGCGCGGTTAATGAAAATAGGGAACTGATGCGACTGACTATACCTAATTTAGTAGTTTACTTTACTAAGTAAAAAGGCGTCGCATACGAATGTAAGCGCTATTTTATAGAAATAATGTTCAGATTCTAATGAAACTCATACTTAGTAAAAGTGCGATCTGTGATCTTGCCCTTATTACCTTGTTTGAAATAATAATAGCTATAGTAAAACATGAGTTTTACCATGTCAATTAATTCTTACCCAATCGATTCGGTAATCGCACTTTTGAATCCCGGGCAGTAGTCAGTGTACATATAGCTTAACCGACAAGTAAAATTCACCGTACGACGTTGGTACAGTCACGCACCATTTGTGGACAATCACGACCATTGTTCTGACCGTTTCGGAGTGGGAGAAATTGTCACAATATCCTACTAAACTATTTTGAATTGGCAGAGAATTTGTTGTTTTAGAATTGTGTGCCAAAGAAATAAACATAGAATATTCTTATAAAAAAAAAACTAAAAAATGTATCCAGTCTAAATTTTGTTGTTGTGATCACCAGAGCTAACCAAGATTAATTGCAATAGGTAGATGGCTTGCGGTAATAATATCTTCATTATAAGAGGGGCTTGTGGTCGATCGATCAGGTTAAGCTACACTTGCCGCGGTTGGTCCGTGGATAAGTGACCATATTTACATACCAAGACCCCTCCGTGCCTCGGAAGGCACGTTAAGCCGTTGGTCCCGGCTGTCATTTGTAGATCGTAGATCTTTGACAGTCATTACGAGAAACCCAAAAGTCTAAGGAGTATCGTGTTACCTAGTAACTAGGTTGTGGAGGTCAGATAGGCAGTCGCTCCATGTAAAATACTGGTATTCAGCTGCATCCGGTAAGAATGGAAGCCGACCCCAACATAGTTGGGAAAAGGCCATTAGGAATTTCTCAGTAGCAGCCCGGAGTCTGGATTTGTGTCCGGTTGATGGCAATAAGCTCGCCCCCTATTACATGGGACTTAAACATAACTGGTGAAATGTGGGTGTACTAAAAGTACTCTGCCCAACCCTTCGGGAAAATACAAGCGTGATATTATTTTATATTTCTAATCCTATATTAACACGAACTGTAAGCATACTGTAATTGCATTGGATCATATCCATAGGAAACGACCAAATTGAAACCGTGCACCTAGCTTCGGACGTTTCATATACCCATGTAAGTTCATATTTATTTATTTATATAAAGGCTTACCAACTAAACACATAAAATAATAAATAAAATAAAATAAAAAGCCTTTTATTTCTTGCATTATAAAATCCAGCTTAATAATAGATTAAAAAAGTTGTTTGGAAAAGAAAATTAATACATGCTAGTTTTTACAATCTATATCTTGATACTATTGTTAATTGCAAGAACCCTCAGGTGAAGGTGAAGGCCTCCTCTAACTAAACTAAACACATTCACAGCATTAAACCCAGTCTCTGTCATAATGTAGATCTCGCATGTATCTAAATTACAGGAAAGCACGACACTATCAATTAGCATACTAGAAACATTAAACACAAACCGCTAAACGCGCCTAAAAAAGTTGAAAAAACATCAAATAATATAATAATAATAAAACTATTTCAAATAGTCATAAAAAAAATTAAAACAATTTCAAATAATAATAAAACAATTTCAAAAATAATTTCAAAAATATTAATAATGTTGAATACGATAATTAATTGATTCAGGCGTGACCTTGCGGAAATCCATTATAAAATACAATAGACGTGGATATATTTAGTAACTTGTTCCGCTTAGCTATTTGCCACACCAAGCTCTGAGTGCACTCAGCGCTTGGTGTGGCAACACGCCGTGTTCGAGTTCGCAACAAGTCCATCGTCATCCTGAGGATGCCTCGTTGAGAGGTGAAACACGTGTCGATTTCTTTCAGGAGTTTTTTATGGCTCTTTAGAAATAGCTAAGCGGAACAAGTTACTAAATATATCCACGTCTATTGTATTTTATAATGTTGAATACTGTTACGCTATAACTTACAAAAGTCGGGATTTTTATAATAACACTTTACATTTTATCAATATATAAAAATAAAACCAGTCTATTATTGTCTCAATGCAGGGCAAACGCCTCTTCTCATACAGAGAAGGCGCGAGCATTGTTATCACGCTTGCTCAAGACGGGTTGGTGATTTCAAACAATTTATATTAACTACTAGTTTCTGCCCGCGACTTCGTTCACGTGTCAAACTCAAACTCAACTCAAACTCAAAGCATTTATTTCAATTAAACCATTTACAGGCACTTTTGAATTGTCAAGGAATCGGTCAGTCAGAAATAGGTATGAAGCTAGTTGCCCATTCCAAAGCGTAGTAGGTACCTATGGAGAAGAACGGGCAAGAAACTCCACGGACACTCTTTTAAATAAAAAATTGTTACAAAATATTGGTTACATCATTCATGTTGAAATTATACATGTGAGAACAATGTAGAAAGACGTGCACGTTAGAAGCGTCCGTAATAAAAAGATAAAACAAAGAACAATTCAAAAAATTAAAATAAAATAAAAATAAGCCCTGGCAGCTAAGAGATGACCAGTCCCAACTGACGGCGCCCGTTCACGAACATGACGCATGGATTAGCACCATTCAGCTCAACCATTTTGAAGGGAGCTAAATGATCCAACACACGCGCCACCATCAGCGAAAATGTGTAAATCGTAAGACACCACAGTATACTAAAATAACAGCCACGTTTTTATAAAGCTTCCCTGTATACTATTGTAGTTTTGTTCTCAACAGCCAAAATATACAGAGTCCTGAGATCGACACCCGCAGCCTTCAGTATCTGCCCCTGTGACTTGTTGATAATCATCACAAAGCATACGCTCATAGGGACGCAACTGCACGAGTTTAAACTGGAAGGGGTAACTGTGGGGAATTAGTGGTATACTCGGTATAAACACTGTCTCGTATTAAGTATAAGTACTTAACCGATGTCAGTAATGCCCAAGATAAACACTGAAAGTATCCTCCCATGTAGGTTTATGTAAAATAAAGCATTTTGAATTGTCTATGTCTATGCTCAGCAGTGGCCGATTACATACAGAGAAAGTTTTGTAATATGGGTCAAACTCTCTTGCTCGTTTCGGCTTTCTTAAAGGATGACTAACGCCCTGAGCATGTCTTATGTTTAAACGGAACGGTGTTTTGTGGCGTTCTTAAGAGCTATGTTGACTCAGATTTGGTGTTTGAAAGCGTTATGCAGTCTTTGATCAGGAATCTGTTATCAAATTAGTTAGCGGTTGTGATTTCATTGACTTAAATAACAATGTTAAAGCCATTATTGTTCCCTTACTGGATATACACGGAACTATACATGACAAATATATCATGCTCCAATGGTTCAATAGTTGACTTTAGACCCTTCATCACAGGGTCTTGGTAGACAGCGAAGGAGATGGACCGAAAACCTTTATAAATTACGGTACAGGTATCGAAGAATTTTGGTTATTTCTACGATTAAGGTTACCGCTATCTGGGTAACCAAGCAGAAGAAACACTACCTCTATTTAGGTTAATATCGGGTACACACACACACAGGCGAACCGTGCCCTTTGTCTAACGCCGATGGCACGTGTAAGATAGAGGTAATTTTTATTTCGGTAACCGGTATTCACACTGGTTCTATTCAATTTAAGGTAACCTTTAAAAAAACCTGTAAGAAAAATAAACGAAAAAATATCCGTATTGAAACATACCTAGATGTGGGATGACTTAGATATCTTCCTTAAGATTTGCCAAAAAGTAATGCACCATCGTAACCGACGGAAGGAATAAAGGTATACCCAGCACTTGGACATACGGGTTGGAAATTATCGTCACCATTTTAACCTGGAATTACCCGTTGTTGGATATAGGCATCCTTTCCTTCATACCGCACTACCCGGTTCAGTGCATCCCTCGTCCATTTTTTCCCGGTTAGCACGAAAGGACAAGACATGTTGTGCCAACCACAAATAAATTGAGATATGGACAGAAAGAAAGAAAATTGGTTAATTTGTCACAGAAACACGTGCATACAAAAAGACAACAGTAATCAGAAAACAGAATAAAGTACTTAAGAAATCACGAGCACAAAACAGTCGGCAGCTGCACGTCATGACTGTGACAAGAAGGCTTCCACTCAGCATGATGCAGTGCTATGGGGGACCCACAGCACAGCGCTGATGGTCATCCGAAAAAGACTTACGGAAATCAAGTCAGGTTCAGTGATTTGACAGAAGAATGATGGTGACACACAATAGGAAGAATATGATTGTACCAATTTCTAACCACTCGAAATAAACCTACATAAAAAATTGATAGCTTAGAATCTGATGCATGCGGATCGCTTATGGATAGGAATAGGAACTGCTCACATTATTGCTAATGAGCCCGCAACGAATGCATCGGCTAAGCTGTCTACAATCATCTCTCACGATGTGTGTTGGCACAATTATACAACACACTCTTGAGGCCGTACACAACACGGAGTCGCCTCAATCGTCAATTATTTGTTTAGTCAAGTTTACTGCGTTGTCAGGTCGGATTATATATTGACTGCTTATGCTATAATAATAATTTACGACATTCGCGTTGACACGATCTCCTTGTAATACTCCATGTTTGAGGACTGACTCCCAAAATACAAGCCTGGGCTTATTTTGGGTTTCAATTTCAGTACCTTAAGTAAAAATAAACAAATACTGTGTCTATAGTAGCATATTCTAGTGAATGCTCTCATTTGTTGTTACTTTTTTTACTGATTAAGCTTCGAGTCTCATTTTTAAACATCTCACAGCAAACTGTTCTATATTGAAGGGAACTGACCATGCTGTGATAATTCTAAGTGCTTTCTTAATGTTTCGAAAGTGAAATTGCTCGTCTTTGATGTCACCTAAATAATTTTGTTCAATCCACTGACCGCAAAGAGTCTTTGTATTAGGCTGCAACTTTTTTATTGTTTGCTTTGACCTAGATATATCTGTACTGTCTCGTTGGTCTTGAGTGCAACTGCTTAGCATGGGCTCTTGAGTTCGACACCCGGGTCTGGTAAAGTGTTACACGGAAATTTTCATCAGGATTTTCAATATGAGTTGGTGATTTCAGAGAAGTCGAAGTTTTAAACAATGTCAGTTCTCCACTATCTAAAATTGAGAAAGAACAAATCGCTCACCACACTGCGCCACTACGTGGAACCTAGACCATTAAAACCCACACAGTAAAAAATATAGACAAAAATTTGCCAAACCTACAAACATAAAAAAGCGTGAAACAAGCTTGGTTTAGCCCCCGGCTTTGTACCAGCTCAAATCGCTCGGGAGCCATTAAATTGGTCCACTATAACCTGTATTTTACCGATTTTCAATCCGTTCCCGTGCCAAGTTTCTTTGAGAAATATCTGACTGGGGTGTGCCTAAACTAAGGTTTGAATTGTGTTTTTAGTTTTATTTGTTGCATAGTAGTTATTTTAGGAGTAGGAGCTTGTGGCTAAGTAATAACAGCTGCGGATCAATCAATCAGGTTAAGCTACGCTTGCCGGGGTTGGTCCGTGGATGTGTGACCATCTTTACATACCGAGACTCCCCCGTATCTCGGAAAGCACATTAAGCCGTTGGTTCCGGCTGTCATTCGTAAATCTTTGACAGTCGTTACGGGTCGTCGAAGCCCGAAAATCTGACATCTTTCACATCTGTCTTACCAAGGGGTATCGTATTACCCAGTTACTGGGTTGTGGAGGTCAGATAGGCAGTCGCTCCATGTAAAATACTGGTATTCAGCTGCATTCGGTTAGACTGGAAGCCGACCCCAACATACTTGGGAAAAGGCTAGGTAGATAGATTGAGTAGTTATTTTAGGAGATAGATGTAAGATGAGTATATTCTTACTCTGATCAAGGAATGATTTAATAAGAGGGAGTTTGGAAATAGCGCTTGTGACAAGCCGATTGTTATGATATGATATGGATATGAGATGTGGACCATGGGGCATGAAAGTCTTAAGGTTAAATGTGAATGACTTTAAGGAAAGAGTCTGACAAAACAAAGGTCGTAAAGGTCGTATTGTGTGAAAGATGATATTCCTAGAAAGGAAAAACTCAGAGGCTAAAAGAAGAAACGTGCTGTGTTGACCGCAAATAAATTGGGAAATAGGCATGAGAATTATGATAATTCTTGCTCTGATAAAATACATATTCTGGTACTTCAAAGTAATCTAACAGTAGACCGTAGCATCCTTGATGTTAAATTAACGGATAAAATTCTAAACACCACGCTGCGCTCACTACAAATCACTGACGTTACTTGTAAAGCCGCTATTCTTAAGTGGGATAAGTCGACTGGCCAAGATAGCTGTATGCCAGCTAACCTGTGCCCATATTTACATAGAGGAGCACAGAACAGCAACGTGATAGCGCTCGCTGGCTAGACAGATTTATTCAAAGCGATTTCAATAGCGCAAAAACGTGCAGTTTTTAATTCAAGGGGAGAGTCATTCGACCAGTAGATTATCCATATATATTATATAATTTTCAAGGCAGGTCAACGTGACAGACTGACAGTTAACTGTTGCACCGCACATGGTACGTTCCTCATGACATGTAACTTTTTGTCTAATATCGACCTGCTATTTAAGAGTGTATGTTTTAATATGCTAATGCTTCTGCCTGTAATAAGATATAACAGAATAAAAATTGTTGTCCCGATTGTCCGACACTGCAAAAATTTTTCTTTGAAATTGCTAATTTTAATTGACTTCCTATTCATAAGTTACTTTGACTATTCAAATTCAAATAATTTATTTCGGAAAACATCCATATTATATTAGTATTAGAAAAATATTTAGTAGCATTAAAAACAAAAATAATATTACAATCAAAACCAAAAATTTAATTGAAATCAAAATTAAGATCAAAATTAAACGAGAATTAAATCAAAAATTTAATTAAATTACAAATAAAACAAAATCTAAATAAAATCAAAATTATGTCAAAATCAAATTAACATTAAACTAAAACATGACCATACCTTATCTTCTACATCAATATCAATTCAAATATCTTTCCTCAGCATCCACGTATCTTACGCATTAGGGATGCAGTTCTTTTGCGCATGATAGCCTCAAAATGCCTGCCTCGGCAAACGGACCCCAGCAACACCCGAAAAGCATTATTGTACTGAACATGGAGGGCGTTGTAGGCTCTCACTATATCGTCGGCGTAGGTGGAGAACTAAATAACTGCGATTTTGGTCAATTGACTTTTCACCATTTTCGTAACACCAAATCATGCCGCATAAATAAATCGCAATTTTCTCCAAACAAGAAATTTTTTGTTATTTAGTTCACCTACGCCAACGATATCTCCTATGTCTGGGTTGATTATAATCTTCTTTCCAGTCAGTTTTACTGTCAACATACCTGCTAATTTGTACAGTAACGTTCTAACTCCACAAAATTGTATCTAACTGCAGAATCCGACGTTCAGGGAAAAGATTTGAAAACTGTTGCTACTTGTTGGAGGCACAATAAAAAATCAAGACATTGTGGAATTTGCAGTTTAATAGCAATATGAAGCAAGTGATAAACAGACTGGTCCGTGGATTTAAATGCCACTTACTCGTAAGTAGGTTGCCTTGCCTGTTTAGAATTAGATGTCGTCCGTCGAATGGCATGAGACCCAAAATGGGGCGTGGGTGGTATACAGTCGCGCATACGGTCGCAAGAGATCATCGTTTAAGTGGCTCTACTTTCTACGGCAGTGGGCTGTACTTAAAAGGAATTTTATATCTTCTTTTCGTGTGATTAGTGACCAACCTGGTATCAGAGTTTTAAAGTCGCCCATGGGCCTCTGACTTGGCTCACATGCCGTCGAGAAATATCTCTCAGGCATGCCGGTTTCCTCACGATGTTTTCCTTCACCGTTTTTGAAGCAAGTAAAAAACAAATAATACACAAATTAATATTTTTTTAAATGCATTGGCATTTTAAATAATTTCCCACGGCTGCAGTTTCAGCCTAGGCTGGAAGTCAGGCCTCCTCTCTGTGAGAGCGAGCGTGTGTGAGAGAGAGCACAAATAGTTTATAACCTTGATTAACACATAGGATACTTTTTATCCCGATATTCTCACGGGATCAAGACTTATGCGGGTGGCACCGCGGGGTCCTGCTAATCTACCATTTTTTTTCTCTGATCCAATTTTTCAGGTAGTCAGAAGCCCAAAAGTCTCTTGGTTAAATGATAACAGCCGCCACAGGTCGATCGCTTGTCGCGGTCAGTTCTTGGAGTGACCATCAATTAGGTACATATCGAGACCCCTCCGTGCCTCGGAAAACACGTTAAGCCATTGGTCCCGGCTGTCATTCGTAGATCTTTTAAGCCCCCTGTACACGTTGGGAAAATACACGAAAAAAGGCCCACGATACGTCTGCGAGCGTCTGGCTCGCCCAACGTGTCGTTATGGGTTGTCAGAAGCCCGAAAGTCTGACAACCAGTCTTACCAAGGGGTATCGTATTACCCAGTAACTGGGTTGTAGAGGTCAGATAGGTAGTCGCTCCATGTAAAATACTGGTATTCAGCTGCATCCGGATATACTGGAAGCCGATCCCAACATAGTTGAGAAAAGGCTAGGCAGATTGATTGATCTACCATTTTTTTTTCAAGTCTTACACACACAATTTGCTTATGTATGTTCACTTGAAAGAGCATGGAAGTGGAGAGTATGTCATGCTCACGTAAACGTCTCAAAGATGGTGGCGAGTGTGTTGGATCATTCGGTTCCACACAAAATGGTTGAGCTGGATGGTGCTGATCCACGCGTCATGTTCGTGAACGGGCGCCGTCAGTTGAGACTGGTCATCTCTTATCTGCCAGGGCTTATTTATTATCTTATATTTTCAATTGATTTTGATTATTTTTTGTACATTGTTCTCACATATATTATAGAAGCAACAAGAATAATGTACCCAGGATTTTGTAATATCTATATTTTGAAGAGTGTCCTTGGAGTTTCTTGCCCGTTTTTCTCCATAGAGACCTACGTTTTGGAATGGGTAACTAGCTTCAACTTTTTGTCCAACTGACCGATTCTTTTGACAATTCAAAAGTGTCTGTAAATGGTTTAATTGAAATAAATGCTTTGAGTTATTGATTATTTCTTATTTGTTTGTAAGCTTCTGCAATATCTGGCTAGATACATATGTAATCTACGACTGATTACCTAACATTGTGAGTACATCGGATCTACATTTTGTTCCAACTTCCCGCATAGACGCACTTGAGTGTTACGATGGAAGGCGCATTCGCATTGGTCGAGTGACTTGCCTAGCACTGGCGGGACAGTAATTTCCTATTAGTTTGTGAATTAACTTCTCCAAGTTTAGATGTTTTTTTAAACATTTTCAACATAGTACAGTAATTTTTCTGGCTTCAATGCTTCGATGTTTTATACAGACCTATAGTTACTTACTAATCAAAAAGTAATTTAATTCGGTTATTTATCAGTAGCAGCCCGGAGTCTGGATTTGTGCCCGATTGATGGCAATAGGCTTATGTCTGCCTAATCTTTTCCCAAGTATGTTGGGGTCGGCTTCCAGTCTAACCGGATGCAGCTGAAAACCAGTATTTTATCTGACCTCCACAACCCAGTAACTGGGTTATGATACCCCTTGGTAAGACTGGTTGTCAGATTTTCGAGCTTCAGACGACCCGTAACGACTGTCAAAGATCCACGAATGACAGCCGGGACCAACGGCTTAACGTGCTTTCCGAGGCACGGAGGAGTCTCGGTATGTAAAGATGGTCACCTATACACGGACCAACCCCGGCAAGCGTAGCTTAACCTGATGGATCGACCCGTGCGCCTGTTATTATTAAGCCTCGAGCTCCTCTTGATGGCAATAGGCTTGTCCCTGATATATGGGACTTAAACATAACTGGCGAAATGTGGGTGTACTATGTAGGTACACCTAAGCCTTGGGGAAAACAGATGTGATGCGTGTGATGTTATGTTATGTAATCAAAAAGTAATAGGAACATGTTTCCCGCTTACCTAGTTGCATTCGTTTAGTAGATTCATCATAAAAGTACTTTTTATCTCAGCAGTGTTTTGTGGGGGCTTGTGGCTAAGTAATAACAGCTGCACAGGTCGATCTATCAGGTTAAGCTACGCTTGCCACGGCTGGTCCGTGAATGGGTGACCATCTTTACATACCAAGACCGCTCTGTGCCTCGGAAAGCACGTTAAGCCATTGGTCCCGGCTGTCATTTGTAAATTTTTGACAGTTGTTACGGGTCGTCAGAAGTCCGAAAGTCTGACAACCAGTCTTACCAAGGGGTATCGTATTACCCAGTAACTGGGTTGTGGAGGTCCGATAGGCAGACTGGAAGCCGACCCCAACATAGTTGGGTCATTCTACCGAGTACTAAAAATCTGTTGTTTTTAAATATTTATAGAAAAAATAGGGATATTAAAAGATTTTATGTCCAAATAACTTCATAATAATACCTTCTTTTTAGAAACAAAACAATTTATAACATTATTTGTTAATAAATTCCAGAAAAAATGTTTTATAGTTATCGAAATCATACTCCGTGAGCTGTTATGTGACCATGACCAGTCACATAAACCAAAATTAAATTAAATGCAACAGTATTCATCAAATGAATTTATTAAAATTGGATTATAAACATTCCAATTCATTATAAAATGCACGAATTTATTTTTTAAATGTTTGATTTTCTGATTTGTAGCCATTATACCACTGTTTTGAAAATAGTCATCAATTCCGTGAACCACTTTTTCGGTACAAAAAATTACCAAAACTACCAAACTATTTATTTTATTAACTAGCAACGCTGCTAGATCTGTCAAATCAGTCGTGTGCGATTAACCTACAAGGAGTGTAGTTTGTCCGAATTATAATTGTGAAAAACAAAGTATTATACGGATTTTGGTCCGTTTGTATCATCAATTCGGTTAAGAGAGATTCTTGGTAAGTAATTATGTATTTCTTTTTCAAATAATGCACATAATTTACAGCATGGGGACTAATATTGGTTGAGGTTATAAATTGCAAAGTAACTTGTTTAACGTCCATTTGCAATAAGTTTTGGTACGATTCGTCAATCCTGTGATCATCAATTCCGTGAACTTATTGTTCACGGAATTGACTGGTTTCACGGAAATGACGTTAAAGCTTGAATTTGCAATAATTAAGTATTGAGATGTTCGTAAAAAGCTACTTCGAGCTGTTTTAACTGTCTGCTTGCACCACATTATATTCAAAACCTTACTATTTCCTTAGAAGCGATAACGTTCACGGAATTGATATAATTCACAGTAATGACGTGACATTGTTTCGTATCTTGTGTGCACCTGATTTGTATCTTATTTGCTTAAGTTTGTGAATTGTTATTGCTATGGGTGATAGTTTTTATTTTTTTCCATGTAGGGACGGGAAAAAATGGCAAAACCTAGAAAAAAAATGACGATCGCGGAAAAGAAAGCTAGACGAAGAGAGCAAATAAAACTCAGTATGCGGCGACATCGAGAAAAGCTGAAAGAAAATCCTGCGGCCTTGGAAGAGGTACGTAAAAAAGACAGAGAAAGATACCACAAGAAGAAAGAAAAAGGATTAATTAAGACCATAAGGGATCAACCACCTAGAAAACAAAGACAAATAAGAAAATACTGGAAAGAGAATTCTAAAAAATATAGGACAAAAAAGGCTATGCAAAAAAGAGCTGAAGTCATGCTAACCGAAAATACACCACCATCGAGTCCTACGTCTTCACAGAGGGGGCTTAGAAGAAATGTAGCTACAAGAAATAGAAATATTTTACGTGCTGAAAATAGAATCCTCAAGAAAAAGCTTCATCAACTCGAAAATGTCATATCTAAGTACAAAATGAGATTTAGAAGACTGAAGCCCAGACCAAGCCTACAAAAGACGACAAATGAAAAGCAATATTATTTAGAATTTGCTAGAGCAAAAGAAGCGATAAAATTTTTTTTAGAAAAAGACGAATTTAGCAGACTCACATCCGGAAAGAAGGAAACCATCACGCGTAATAAACAAAAGATGCAAATTCGTTTGTTGAATGACACTATGCTTAACCTATACAAACAGTTTAAAGAAGAAACTAAAGTAAAGATTAGTTACAGTTTCTTTTGTAAATATCGGCCATTTTGGATAATTTCGCCTTCAGTTAAAAATAGAGATACATGTATGTGTGCAACTCATGCTAACATAGATTTTTTAGTTAAGTCTGTATTTAAAACTGAAATGATAAAAGAAAATACGTCTATGCAACTTATTAGATCCGTTTGTTGTGAAGGTAATTTGCTGGGCACATGTCTTGAAAGGATTTGTAACAAATGTAAACATCTTAATATTAAATTCAATAACTATAATGGAAACGATAAAATAACCTATGAGAGATGGGTGACTAAAAAAGTAAATGTTATTATTAAAGGGCAAGATAAGTTATGCCAAAAAACAGTAAAAGAGACCGTTATTACTGACAAAAAAACTGTAGCTAAACACTTGCAATCTCAGATACTAACATTTATGAGACACATTCGTAATATATATCAACAACAAAAAATAATGAGGCAATTAAAAAGTGAGATAAGTACAAGTGAAGCGGTTTTGCATTTAGATTTCTCGGAAAACTACGGTTGTAAGTATGCGGCTGAGGTACAGTCCGCTCATTTTGGTGGCTCTAAGCCCCAAATATCTCTTCATACATCAGTGCTTTATTACCAAGATCAAAATAATGGCCAACTAATTGTTAAATCATTGTGCACAGTATCTGATAATTTGAGACATGACCCAATAATGATTTGCGCCCACCTTAAACCCGTTCTAGATGAGATTAAAGTAAATGTTCCTTATTTAAAGAAAATGCATTTCCTAAGTGATGGCCCCACTACGCAATATAGAAACAAAACAATGTTTCAGTTAATTGCCAAATACTTGAGTTTTGAGTTAAATGTAGATGCAATATATTGGCATTACTCGGAGTCAGGCCATGGTAAAGGAGCCCCAGACGGTGTAGGTGGTTATTTAAAAAGAACAGCCGATCGAAGAGTAGCCCTTGGAGACGATATACCAGACTTTCAAAGTTTGATTACTTGTTTCCAAAAAAACTGCCCTTCTGTTAAAGTGATTCCAGTCGGAGATCAATATATTGGCTTCTTAGAGGATATTTTAAAGAAAAGTACCATAAAACCCTTCAAAGGCACCATGAAAGTGCATCAAATTACCTGGGGAAAAGAAAATCCGAATGTTCTTCAAGCTAGGCGACTTAGTTGTTTGACATGCTCTCCGACCATCACTTGTGTTCATTTTAACTTGGGGAAAATAGCAATCACCGACAAATTCATTTCAAGCAATACTGAAAATGAGACACCTACACCGTCATGCTCTAAATTAAGTGTTGATGATATTTATTCTGATAGTTCCGACGAAATTAGGCCTTTGCGACCAAAGAAAATAAATATTATGACGACTGAGATTGCACGTAATGCTCGAAAAGCAATGTGGTCGTTCTACAATGACTCCAGCAGTGATTCTGAAAATATTTTTGATTGAAATCACAGAAATGACAGTTACCGTTTTGTCATTTCGGTGATCAAAGTTTCTATTTTTATTTTTAAGCATTGCATATGGTATTATTTTGTTTTGATTTATTAATACGACTTCTAATAATAGGCCAATAATGTTAATTGCCTAAAATTTAATGTATCTGATTAGGTGGCTGTTTTATTATCACTTTCAACATTTCTGTGAACACATGAGTCAATTCGGTGATCACATTTTTCGTATTTTTCTGAAATTTACATATTAAACATAACTTGTTATTTGTATTTTTCACTCCATATCGTTTTTTATAATATTTTGCAATAAATGATCATTAAAAACCTTAAAAACCCCGATTTTTATTTTTGCGATTTTGAAAATTAACCCGTAGAATGACCCAGTTGGGAAAAGGCTTGGCAGATGATGATCTCAGCAGTGTTTTATGAAGCAGTATAATATATCTTGAGACATTTATTCTTCCGGTTGAAAAACTAATTCATGCCTGGTAAATTGGAGTCCTCGATTTAACGTTCTAAATGAAGTCAGTTTCAAATGTCAATTTCAACACACAACACTATGCGCGAGTGTCACTAAGCCAGTAGGTTGTCCCACTTACTCTCCCGGGCGCAAACGAAGCGTGAAAGTTCCCTAGTCCTTCGCCCGGCCCTGGGCGTCGACGCCGGGTACGTGGGGGCATCGTACGACCTTGTCCTTATTGATTCTATTCGCCCAACTGTACGCACGCTCTCTAGTCTGAGAGGTTAGCAGGAATCGTCGTTTTGTACAGTCTGTTCCAAAAGTATATTATGAAAATGTAAACATATTAATATGAAAACATATATAAAGAACAACACTCTTTTCTTGCTAATACTTTTAATCCACACTACTGTACTATTTCACAATCAAACGACGACTAACTATGCTTTACATTTTACCATTTAAAACGACTTTTGCCCCACCCAGAAATAACGATAATATCATAACCGTCATTTCTAAGTGTTGCCAAAGTAAAACAATACATTCAGCTGCCATAATGAAATTACATTTAGAAGTTTCTGATAATATTAAAATTTGTATTTTGACAGTGTTGCCACAGTGGATATTATAAATTGATATAAAAATAATACATTTTTTTAATTAAATCAAAGAAATCACGACACAGGTACTTGTGCCTTGTGGGATGCCAATTTGTAGTGCCATTTACAAATTGAGTGCATTAATTATTTGCATCCTTAAACCCGAAATTATAATTTTAAATTATCTTAAAGATGTTTTTAGTTGACAATTGAGGTTAGTTTTCGTCGACGATTTTTCAATTACGGTTTAATAATGTCATTCTAACAATAATTATTGAAAACTTCTAAATACAGATGAATGTGTTACTGATTCCCTTTAGACAGTGATTGCGTAAGAATTTTACCTGGATAGGGTCTGTTGACACTCTTATCAGAATCTTTCCGGAATAGGAAAAGACATTGGGTAAAAAAAATATGGATTTTTGGTCTGACGTTTGGGGAAATGCTTTTATTAGAATAGTTATTTTTTGCATATTTTTCCTTAATGCATTCTTCCTTAATTTCGGGATATCGCCAAGCGGATGGTCGATTCTTCACGTGAACAATTTTTTGATCAAAGAATCAGCATTGCCATCCAACCTTTTGGGCTCTTGTCCCTTTGACTGCGATGCCGACGAATTTTTTGATGCCCTATGTTGTCTCAGACCAAATAAAAAACGAAGAGATAGCTCTGTCAACAGTGACGTGAGGCCGGTTTCGTAAACATGTGTACACTTAGTGAGGTGTAGTTTGATTGTAAATGTGTGCGTGTGAGCGTAGGTGTAGGAGGTGTAGTTTTGGCATGCTTCACTGTATTGTTCGCAGCGCTATGTCTTGGTGTTTTCATATTATTATTATTTTAAGACTGTGAGCTTATACATTATGTTACTATACTATCGATATACATAGTTTAGAAGCTAACATTATTTATTTCACTTTAAATAAAAATAGTTGTTTGTTTAAGATTCAACTGTTACCACTATTCAACTATTAAAACGTAAACTTGGAACTGTTTGTTGAAAACAACATAGCGAGAAAAATAAATAAATTACCCTATGTTAAGGTACAGTTACAGGCTCTTATAGAAATATAATCAGAGATTTATGAGTAATTTTTATATGAAGAACCAATGGCGGTATAATAGTTAATACATATGTTTCATATCGTCTATGATCATAGTATTTGGGGGATCCTATTTGACAGCAAGCGTATAAATATGATCATATTCGTATAACCTCATAAATGGCTTAATCAAACACGGCTAAATCGTTATCCATCTTGATTAAGCATGACGTTTATATGATCTTGCTCATCCCCCATAGCAAATAGCGTGATAGTTTATACTCAACAGTTTGACCAGACTTATAGGGAATATCTTTGCAAAATTTGAACAGATTGCATCCGGTAGAATTTGCGTGATGCTGGAACATACATTCAGACAAACAGACAAACATTCTAAAAACTATATTTTCGGCATTAGAATCGATCCCAGACCTCGTAGCAATTACTATTTTTCAAAAATATTTTAATGTACAGTTTTGACTTTGCTACGATTTTATTATAATATGTATATACATACGTACATACATAAACTCACGCTTTCTTCCCATGGGGGTAGGCAGAAACCCCAGAACGCTACCTGCTACGATCCTTACATACTCATTTTGCCTCGTTTACGTTCATACATCTGGTCATACACGCACGCCGGTTGCGAGTATACGCACCTGGCCTTTCTGAAGAACAAAAGTCTTAAATGTATTTATAAGTGTAATATTTAAAAATTTATAACAGCATCATTTAACTATGATCACAGAGTTTTACAGATATGAAATCATATTTGTATGAAAATTATTTGATAGTGTAGCACTGTGGAAGAGTAACCCAGTCTCAAAGGTTACTCTTCTACAGTGCTAAATAAAAAAGAAAATGCGCTGAATAGAAAGTAATCCTTTATCAAAACCTACCTCACGTGCCACCGATATGAAAACGTGTCCTAATTCGTTTGCCAAGCCTGCTAATAATGGTATTATCCTGCCAAATTCAGTTGTAGCGGTTTATAGGAAGGGCTATTTAGCGGGGACATCTATTGAAATTATACGTATATATTCTTTTTGAATAGTATTTTAGAGGTATCAGGAACAGGGTGTAAAGTTTACTCATCCTCTATAGAAAAGGGAGGATCCTCCGACCAGACGGGTGTTGTGTGTGGTGGGCAACTGCCCATTGATTGATGGCGGGAAGTTATATATTTATGCTGATCGTGCAGTAAACCCTGCTTGCGTGATGCAGGATTTCGCGTGACGTCAGTGTAATGCATAGTTCGTATGTGGTGATTTGGACGCCGCCTCAGTATAAGAGGAGAGACGAAAGAAACGTTGGATGGGTTAAATCCGATCCAACCTGTCCCTTGCTGTTCTCCCCCGGCGACGCCCTAAGCCGAGGTCCGTACCCTAAAGGGGGTGCCCTTAGCGTGTAGTCGCTTAGTTTCTAAGTTTTATGCCCTGGCTGGAGGCCTTAATTTATTGAGGCAGCCATAGGAAAATCTGGTTAAGCAGCCGATAACCTCCTAGGTAGACTTGCAAGAGACCATTAAAAAAAAACGATGCGTTGGTTAAATCCGATCCAGCCTGTCCCTTGCTGCTCTTCCCCAGTGACGCCCTAAGCCGAGGTCCGTAACCTGCAGCGGGTGAACATAGCGTGTAGTCGCTTAGTTTTAAAATGTAAGCCCTGGCTGGAGGCCTTAATTTATTGACGCGTCCACAGGCAAGCTCGATTAAGCAGCCGACAACGGCGATGGATGACGCATGCTCACGCAGCATCAAGACACTTCTCCATAGCTCCATAACACCATCTATATTACGCACATTTTTACGATTTTGAGAGACTGATATGAAATACACAATGTCGCCTATCAGCATATACCCATCCGCATTTTTCTGAATGTTCATGAGCTAATCAAAATATAAAACATTGAATAACATGACAAATATTAAAGATAGACCCCCTTTTTAAAGTTCGATAAGTATCCGATAATTTTTCATTAATATATAAAGCTTAAAAAGCCAGTATTGAAAATACCACTATATGTGTATATAAAGCCAGTATTAAAAATACCACTATAATGTATAAATCTACAGTTTCACATCTAGCCATGGATGTATTATTAAAACTCGCGTTAGCCACCTCACCTTCTGTCTTGACAACTTAATCCATCAAATTTCTTTTGATATCAATAATATTTATAATCATATTTAAAATCAATTCAGTCCGGTTTGACCACCTTGAGTTCTGCTCATCCTTTTAACAAATGAAGCGTGAATAATTCCATAATAGATATTAAGCGATTACTGTAGTATATTTATGACAGACAATTTATTTATATCCGGTAATATTTAACGCCTAGAGTGGATATTAATTTAAAAAACTGTGTCACGGTCATATGAATTAATTTCGCAACTATGATATAATAATAAATGACATTTGTTATTGAACCTTGTGGTTTGGGTTTAACCATCACGCATTTGGTTTAAATAGGTCCTTATTTTTATTTTGTTTATCTTTTATACAGATTCTTTTCTTTTAGATTTTGTGAACGTGAGAACGTTGTAGGCTGTAGACTTGTGGACAATTTTCTATTTTACTAAGTACCTGGTACTTGTTGATAGGCCTACACTGTCCTCTCATACCTATTAACACTGTAATTTGAAAACATTGTAGAAACCATTTATTTTTAAAAGAGTAACCGTGGAGTTTCTTCCGGCTCTTCTCCATAGGAAGCGATCAATTGGAACCGTGCACCTAGCTTCTGACGTTTCATAAGTGCCCTTGTTGGTTTATGAGAAATAAAATCATTTGAATTTGATGCTATATTCGTCGAAGGCTTGGGGAGAGGCATGGCAGACGTGTAACTACCGATAGTTGATCCATATTTCACCAGCTATGTTTAAGTCCCGTGTAATAGGGGGCGAGTCTATTGATATCAACCGGGCGGGAACGAATCCAAATCCGGGGCTACTGAGAAATTCCTAATGGAAAAAGCCAATAACACTTTGCCCGACCTGGGAATCGAACCCTCATGCTTCAGGAGATGCCCTGGGCGTCGGCAGTCGCAGGCCGATTCCCGGCCACCGTAGGCGCGGGCTTGCGGACGGTGAGCTATGGGTAGCTCGCCGTCCAATAAAAACCAGGCCCGGGTCGACGGCGCGTTGTGTTCCACGCGCGCCTCAAAGAGATGACAGCAGAACGGACGGGGTCCGCTAGGGCCGATGCCTGCCGGAGTTGCGGGAAAGTCCGAAAGGGATACCGTGGTCCCTGGCAACATGGCAACTGAAGGAACACGGGTGGGTTTTAGTCAGTAAGAGTTTGACACGCCCTCCCGTTTCGCCCAGAGCGGGAGAAGTTATCTAAAGTCTTAAAATAACATGGTAAATCTCTCAATATTGTGCGTACAAACATGAATTTCAACTACAATGTTATGTATTTGGGACAAATTCATCCCAACTACGGAACTCTTCATTGTGCGTAGTCCGACACGTAGTTGGCCGGTTTTTTCTATAGTGAAAAATGCAGTAGCAACCTGGATTCTGGACTTATGCCTACGTCCTTATAACATGATTAGCGAAATGTTGAAGTTTAAAGCTTCGGTTTTCTAGAAGACCGGTTGCCGTCACCTAACGGCCGCAGGGACAGCTATCATGAAAATGATGGCAGCGGGGCTTGAATTTACAGTATCAAAAAACGCTCTCTAGGAAAACACACCAACTTACTTTCTTATACAATGCCGCCCATCGGCATGTGCCCGCCCGCATTTTTCTGAATGTTCATGAAAATTTTTCGAAAAATAACTTTAATTTAAAGGGGGGTTTATCTTGCCTATTTTTTTTCAAAATGATTTCATGATTTTATGAACTTAAATTTGAGTTTTTTTAAAAAAAAAACATGATTTTATTAGAAAAAAATGTTTTCACCTCCGTTTTTATTTTGCATAGTTGACAAATTTTAACAAAAATTGTTAATCCGATAAAATAACTCATAAGCTTTTAAAAATTATAAACAGAATCCAAATCGAGCCAATAACATCAAACGCTAATCAAAACATAAAAAAATTGGATAACATGAAAAATATTAAAGATAGACCCCGCCCCTTTTAAAATTATTTTTCGTTCATTTTTCATGAATATTCAGAAAAATTCGGGCGGTCACATACCGATGGGCAACATTGTATAATGCTTCAGTGACGTCAATCACCATAAATTGCGGACGTTATGTAGCGGCCACCGCGCTTTTGGGAAACAATACGTTTACCTACACACTTCTTCTTTTCGGGTGGTTAGTGACTAACCTGGTGTCAGAGTCTTAAAGACGCCCTTGGGCATTTGACTTCACGTGCTATCGGAAAATATCTCTCAAGCATGTCGGTTTCATCTCATCTCACGATGTTTTCCTTCACCATTTTTGAAGCAAGTGATAATTATACACTACGCACTTGAATCTGAAAAATCAGAGGTGCGTGCCTTAGGTTCGAACCTATGACTTGGCAGTCCGACAGTCACACCTCGCTGCTGTTGTTGTCGTTCTCGCTGCAGTCGCTGCTATAAAAGAAGACCTAAACACTTCTTTATACCCCTTGGGGGGGGATACAGAGAAGGTGTTACGTGTTATCCCTCACGAAAATGTATACCAAAGTATACAGAAACAGTTAGTCACTAAATTTAGGTATGATACTCGGTTATCAACCGATAAGCTATGCCGATAGGAATCCTATGTTTGTGCATAGTGATAAAAAAACAGGCTAAAGAAATCTGGCCCCAATTTTTGCAGTTATCAATCAAAATGATAGCTGTAAGTCGCTAGACAGCCGTGCCTATAAAATAAGGAAATAGCTACATAGGGCTTGAAATACCCGGCAACATGGCAACTGATGGAACACGGGTGGGTTTTAGTTAGTAAGAGTCCGACACGCTCTCTCGCTCCGCCCAGAGCGGGAGAAGTTATATGATAATTTCCGCCCCAAAAAAAGGGCTTGAAATACCGGTATTTTTGAGAACCGGTACCATTGGCCTTGGTGTGATACCGGTACCAGAGTAGAACCACACGATCTGTTTCATTTTGACAGTTTAAGAACATTCATTACGGTGTTGAGAAAAACAATTTGTCTGAATTTTTCGAACATTATGAAGCAGTGGATTAGCAATTTCCTTCAAAATTATTCAGATTGTGATTGGTTGTGTGTTACGCAATTAGGGTGCTGTACTATTGGTATCGGTACCAGACGTAGTATCTGTACTATTGGTATTTCTAATCAGTATCTATACTGTACCGGTACCAAAAAATATTTCTATAATTTAGAATGAGAAAACACATAGAAAGTAAAAAGGATAGTTAATAGGCATTAGAGAAATATCTTCAAGGTTGCCAACCTTACGAGGTTCCTCGTGCAAATATGAGATTTGTGGTACGCTGCTTGCTCGGTGGAGTATCGGTACCCGACTGACACCGGTACCCGGGTACCAATACGGCAAGAACCGCTAAGTACCGACACAGAACCTGTACTTTTGGTACCGGTTCAAGGCCCTGTAGCTACAAAAATGGACTTTAAACTCAGTCCTATAGCGACGTCGAGAAACAAGCGTTTTTAGCAGCCTTGCTTGACCCAATGCTAAATATATACCTTCTCCCTGTTCTGGTATGCTTCCCTAGTCTAGTGTGATGCGATAATACATACATAAGTTTCATGAACTGTCCTTGAAAATGCTCATCGTTCTCCGGTTCTTTAATGGGCAAATCCTGGACTTTGGGACAAGAGCACAGAAGACAGGTCACATAAAGATGGCCTCCTCGTTCTCAAATAATTATGGTACTACCTCAGACCAAATAAAAACCAAGACAGCGCTGCGAACAATACAGTGAAGCATGCCAAAACTACACCTCCGCACTGTGCATACACGCTCACACGCACACATTTACAATCCAACTACACCTCACTAAGTGCACACATGTTTACGTAACCGGCCTCACGTCACTGTTGACAGCGCTGTCTTGGGTTTTTATCTGAGGGTATTACAAGGATCTATTGGCGTTCAAATGACGTTAACAGGCGCTGTTGGTACACATTTGTGAAATGTGTTGAAAGAACAAGATGGCGGCTTTAGTTCAAATTTTGGCCACGCCCCAAAAGATCTTTATACTGTTGTACATAGCAGTGAGATTATGTGGGCAGTGTAATGGCTGGTAATTAGCCCTTATTGCATAAAATGGTTAATTAGCAGTGATGGCCCAGTGGTAACGGCTCCGACTTACCAGTTGTAGGTTCGAACCCAGGCGCTTTACTTTGTGTAAATAATTTCACTAACACTGCTCTCAAAATGGTGAAGGAAAACATCGTGAGGAACCAAGCATGTCCTAGAACCAAAAATTCAAAGACATTTGATATCTACCAACGCGCACTGGGCCCGCGTGGTAGATTACAGTCCACTCCCTCTCGAAGAGAGGAGACCTGTGTCCTAGCAGGCATTATAGGCTGATCATGCATGCATGCATAAATGGTGAGCTTTTTTTCTTGAAGTCCTGGGTTCGGTTCCCGGATCGGGCAAAGTCATGTTAGGTTTTCCATTTAGAATTTCTCAGAAGAAGCCCGGAGTCTAGATTTGTGCCAGGTTGATGACTCGCGCCCTCCCCCCCTAACTGGCGAAATGTGGGTGTACTATAGGTATTTATTTATTTAATACTTCAAGCACACAAATGTACAGAGGCGAACTTAATGCCAAAGGCACTTTCTTACCTCGGTACCTAATAGGTACCTCTGCCTAACCCTTCGGGCAATACAGGCGATGTTATTTTTGTATTTTTCTTATTGAAACACCGATGGGCCCGATTTCAGCAATGCAATCAACTGATTAGCCATGAAATACATTCTGTAAAATTTTGTAAGATCTAGTAACATGGGGTAATATTTATTACCTTTAGTAAATTAATTCATGGAGGATCTCGTGGCTAAGTACTAACAGCCGCACGGGTCGACCCGTCAGATTAAGCTACGCTTGCCGGGATTGGTCTGTGGATGGGCGAAAATTTCCACATACCTACCAAAACTCCTCCGTGCCTCAGAAAGCACGTTAAGCCGTTGGTCCCGGTTGTCATTCGTGGATCTTTGACAGTCGTTACGGGTCGTTAGAAGCCCGAAAGTCTGACAACAAGTCTTACCAAGATGTTACCCCAGTTACTGTGTTGTGGAGGTCAGATAGACAGTCGCTCCATGTAAAATACTGGTATTCAGCTGCATCCGGTTAGACTGGAAGCCGACCCCAACATAGTTGAGAAAAGGCAAGGCAGATTGAAATAGTAAATGAATTCATAAATGTCCCCTTGATTGCGTCAAGGAAAAAGATTATCATTATTCAATATATTTTTAAAACCACGTGACGTAAATTAGTAGATCGGTGATTTTATAATAATGATATAAACCCGATAAAATAATGACTAAGTTCGTTCGGTCGTGATCAATTATTTAAGGAATGCATCAATCATTGACAGATTCACTGAAAGATGTTTCTATCATAAAACTACTACCAATTGAACTACTACTATAAAACTAATACCAATGGTCTACTAAGTGGACTACCTTTTCTTCAGACCCAGTAAGTCTACCCCCCACACACCTCGACTTATCCAAACGCCTAAAAATTAATAAATTCTTATACTAATTATCGTTATTTCAAAATTACCTCCAACCTCAACCTCATTTCCGAAACTGGCCAAAAGCAAGTATATAAAAATAAAAAAATGACTGGAGACGTCAAAATGAAGGCATAGATTAAGCCTATCTTATGAAAACCGATAAAATAAAAAGTGAATGATTGATAAACTTGTACATGAACGTATTTAATTTACATCGGGGCGTGCTTGTGACTATTAAAAATGTATCTGAAAGCGAAATACAAGTGGTTTGGCTGTTGCATACTTTGATTCTACACGTCAAGACGTTTTATTGTTTCAAGAGAAAAGTGTTAATTTTTTTTTGTACGACTATTTTGGTAAGAACGGATTTTGTGATATCTTGATTTAGATTTCCAGATTTTTCTTTATTTGGGTCTAGGAAACCCGCATCACTTAATGTGAGAGGTTAGGAGTTGAGATAGAATAAATATTAGTCAACGAATCCATTGCAGTCCAATGCTGGACACAAGTCAACTTGAGTTACATAACCCAGTCCTCAGCTGTTTAGATTTGTGAAATTTTCTTTTCTTTTGTTGACATCACTTAAAACTTAAAAAATTGTGTGTGAATGTTTGGAAAGCATCGGGACAATGATATGGGATTTCTGTAATAATAATTTTCCTTTGTTTTTCAACTATGATTTGCTAGGCACACCTTAAATCAGTTGGTTCAAAACTATACCCCATCAAAGGCATAACATCTTAAGAGGCCACTAATGTGTGCTCAAGTGTAGCTCATAAGTAAAGAACATGACAGTAGAGCATCCAGCACTTCCTTGTGTTTTCATCTCCATTTTAATTATCCAAGTTTTATTTAGTTTAGTTTTTTTTTTCGTTTTATTTGTTTTTCTACTGGAGATCAGCAACCTAATTGCGTAACACACTTACAGTAGCAATGGCTTTCATTTTTGACAGTTCAACAACATTCGTTGCGTTATTTAAGTTGTTGAGCTGACAATTTTTTTAACTTATGAAGCAATGGTTTAGTATCTAGTATAATATCCTTCAAAATCATTAATGTTACACATTTAGGGTGCAGTTTAAAGAATTTCTTGAATTAAAACAGCCCATTGAAACGATATCGTTGCAACGTTAATCATTTCTTAGTAGTTTGGATTAACAACAACTTTCTATTGATTTATTTGCAGAAGTTGTCTATTTTAAGAAGATTAACTTGCAGTACGGTGATTTATATTTCTATAGGTATGTACGATAATATGTAAACTTTCAAGTAGGTACTTAGTTTTCGAATCTTACAAAACTACTAGCGACCCTCCTGTTTCGTGCGGGTGAAATGGCGGCATGTCAAATCATGGAGATTTCTATGCTAAATCTAAGTTTTATATTAATGTGTTATACTTATAAACCTTCCGGAATAAATGCTCTAAATGAAGCTGAAAACCGCATCGAAATCCATTGTGTAGTTTAGAAGATCTAAGTGGTCACAAAGGCGACTTTGTTTTATACTGTGTATTGATTGATATAGATAATGTAACTTCGAAATCAGTAAATCCCTTCACACAAGGTGTTCGATAAATACTATTGTGAAGTGGCCCTAAATTCTTCATCGTTTTCATCAACAGTTTTTCTAAACCATCTATTCTAAGTGGTCTGTACTGTACCACTGTTCCACTGTGCTTTAGAGGCCCTGAGGCAATGACCTCCAAAAGACAGAATTGTGTGGAAAAGACAGAGGCTTTTCCACACTATTCTGTCTTTTGCTAGTGACGGCCCGTCCTTTCGGTAGGAGTCAAACTCGTGAATGTAAAATTATCATTATGAATTTTGCAGGTTCAGATGTTGTATCAAAGTCTTTGTACCAGTAGAGAGTTCTATTTTATTATTCATTTTCTATGATTAAAGGTTCATGCATACAGTTACGTCAGTTACGTCAACGTCAAGTCGCGTCAACGTCAAGTCGCGTCAACGTCAAGTCGCCGATCAATCAGGTAAATTTCAGGGACATGTGTGAACAGATAGTCAGTCAGTCAGTCATAGCAACGCCTCGGTTACAAATCGGTGACGCGCCAGTAGTGACGTGACTGATGTGTATAGCCAACGTTTTACAACTTCTACGTCACTATATTTTGTGACGTGGCTGATCGGTGACTTGACGTTGACGTGACTGACGTGAATGCTTGAACCTTAGGGCTCTATCGTAGGTAAACTATTCCTTGATACTAAATTGATTTTGACAGTTCATCTTGTATGATCTATGTGACGTCAGATCATTCATAATCAAGTTTTATTTACTGAATGAAACCACCATTAGGTACTAAACTATTTTTAGACTAATTAAAAATTTTAAAATATAGAATATAAATAGCCAAATAAAAGCTGTTTCTATTTGGCAATTTATATTATCATAGGCATTTTTACGACCTTAATCAATATTCAATTTTGCCGGAAGATGTTTGTGATTGCAATTATGTAATTGCATATTTAATGCTATTTTTGATGAATATTTATGTGACCTACAGATCTTTTAACTGTCTTAACCTTAAACTTGTTAACACCTTGGCATTTTACAATGGCATAGAGAATTTTAAGAACATCTTTTAACATTAGCATTGTGTATCCTTATTAGTCTCTTCTATGGTTTATGGTTTTATGGGTAGGGGCCAATTAAAGTTATAAAACCATTCTACTTTCCTGAAAGCTAATTTGTCTTTAAGACCAGGCACTCCAAACACAATTTCCACACAAACTCCGCCCCCATGCACCCTACCATTCCACTATGTGCTAAACGCTAACGTATCAGTAATAAAGTTGAATATCGCGTGCGCTCTTTGGTCGGGTTCGAGCACGGAACTAAATGTCGTAAGTGTCAATTCTTATTTCGTTTATAACTAAAGTACCTAATAATTGATCTAGAGAACAAATATATTATATATCTGGATAATAAACTATATTTTCTTACTTTCAATAATCTTAGACATAAAAGCCGAGTAATCTTGTTTTTGTTTCAAATAATCTTTAAAAAAAACATGATTTTCGAATAAAAAATGAATTGAGCTAAAATGTTCCAATTACGTAACTGTCTTATTTATGGAAAGAAAAAGATCCAATAAATCACATACTGAAGTTCCATTTTGATTGTATGCGTGACTTTTTCAGAATGTTAAGGCCAATTACCATACAATTTAGGGAGCCTCCTCTTAAGGCTGACACTTAATTGCGACGGAGTGACGCAGAGCCGAGAAAATTAAACAATAGGTCCAAAAGTATCAGAAGAAAATGTAAACAAATAGATCAGAAACCATACGCGTGGGTGCCAATTTGTAGTGTCACTTAAAAATTTAGTGCTTTGATTTGATTATTTGAATGCATGAGCTCGAAATTCTAATTTTAAATCACGTTAAGCGGATCGAGGCAGCGGAGCAGACAAATGTGCCAATATTAACAAATAGGAGCGGAGCTCTGAAGCGGAGTTTAGATTCTATTGGTTAATATTGTCACATTTCTCCGCTCCGCTGTCTCGCTCCGCTCCAGTGGACAGGCAGCCTAAGTAAGATGTTTTTCATTTGAAAATTTGAGGTTAAGTTTTGTAACTTAAATTTTCGTCGATGATTTATTAATTTTTCAATACACAATTTAATAAAGTTATTCAAACAATAGTTATTGAATAAAGTAAAAAGGAAGAAAAAACGTTTTATAGTCACAGAAACACCTGTATTATATTAAAAAGAATAAATGATGTTGATGTTTTGAAACTACACAAACAAACACTCAAGTTTGTGGTCATGTATCGTTCCAAATATAATCTAAACCTTATATTATTCCTCGTGTATATTTTATTAATAAATCTTTGTTCAAAGCTAATGAACTTATAAGTTTTAGCAAACTAGGCGGCCTTATAATCGCAAGGATGTTTTGCCAATTAAATGATTTTTGGTAACTGTTGCAATAGTTATGAAGGTTGAGGTTAGAAGGTGGGTTTAGTTTTAACTTCCTATTCATTTATGAGATGCAGTTAAGATAGATATGGTAATTATGGTGTTGAATATTGTCAAAGAAACTGGGCTAATAAACAAAATTAAAGTCGAAGGTGATTAGCTGACAGCAATTGTGCAAGGTCCCTGTTTAACATTGTAAATGTTTTAGTTTACTGTTGAAGAAAATTCAAAATACATACTGTATTGTACGGGTCGATATAAGGTTAAGCTACGCTTGCCGCGGACGGTTCGTAGATGGGTGACCGGCCATTACATATCGAGGCCCCTCCGTGCCCGGGAAAGCACGTTAAGCGATTGGTCCCGGTTGTCATTCGTAGATCTATGTCAGTCGTTACGGGTAGGCAGTAGCCCAAACGTCGTGGTTTCGTGTGACCCAGTTACTGGGTTGTGAGGGTCAGATAGGTAGTCGCTTCATGTAAAATACTGGTGCATTTAGTTAGACTGGAAGCCGAGCCCAACATAGTTGGGAAAAGGCTAGACAGATTGATTGATTGTGCCTTATAAACAGGACTCTGCAAAACAGTATTGAATCAAATAAAAACTTACGAAATAAAAACAATAAAAAGTAGTTAAAAAAAACCTAAAAAACACGCTTTTATCACGCACTAATAATAAAATTGACTTGTATTAGTTACGATATAAGTATACTATGCAGCTTGTCACTTCTTATAAATCTAATGATTAAATCAAAAAGCGTGCAGAGCTTTTTAGCTGTGTGTACTTTTAATTAATTTGAACATGAAATTATTGCATTGTCATCTGTCTTTGATACGTGTTCAAATTTCCAAGTTAAGCGGACGTCTTGAAGTTGTTGAAAATTACGTTGAAAGATTCCGTTACATAGATAGATAGATACAGGTCAAGCTAACTGCATTTTTACGATAACTTTTAACTGCAACAAGACGCTAGTAAAAATTGGAGTTTCTCAAGGGAATATCCTAGGGCCGTTCCAATTTTTACACTCGTTGGTAATAGTATATATGTCAGTATTCGAATGAAGTATGGTTTGACAAAAACTATTTAAAACTGATCTGAACAAGACATCGGGATCATCAGAATAGCATTACGTTTTACAAGACTATAAAATTATAGCTCTTAATTTTTTGTTGAGTGTATCGCAACCTGAACAACTCCGACTACCCCGTTGGTCTCCTGGTCGCAAGCACGACTGCTCAGCATGAGGTCCTGGGTTCGATTCCCAGGTCAAGCAAAGTGTTATTGGGGTTTCCCATTAGGAATTTCTCAGTAGCAGCCCGGAGTTTAGAAGTAGGCGGTGATAACCCCGTGCCTCGGAAAACACGTAAAGCTGTTGGTCCTGCGCCTGATCTCTCCCCGGTCGTGTCGGATGGCCGTTCCGTCGGACTATGAAAGTAAAGGAACAGGGGAATATTATCTCCAGCGTATCTGGAGATTCTCCGTTAAGATTGGCCACTGTAACCGAAATAAGTCGAGAGAATATTATTATTATAACTTCAACAACCAACTAACCTATTTCTCTATTTTTGCAGGTGTAAACAAACAACCATGTTGAAACAACCCGCAACCTGTTGATACACTATACCAACACAACCGGAGAACCTGTGAAAACCCGCACATGTTAACTGGAATTAGACAAGTATTGATGTATTTAGCAAGTGTTCAGGCGTGAGATTTGTGAAGGGAAAGTTATTCAAAAATGGCGTCCTGTTTGTCTGGTGGGCATTATGTACCTGGGAGTCAGGAGTACGTGCCAGTTGCTGAGTTCTATGCGGATAAGTCTGTTTTTGTCACTGGTGGTACCGGTTTCATGGGGAAGGTAAGATAATAATACTTTTTTATTTGTAACATCTTTGTATTTGTAGCACAGAACCTATATATATATATATATATATAAACCCTAAAAATCTGTGGGAGTGATTTCATGAAAAGGGACAGAAGTGTGTAACAGGAAGCCAGGGAAGTGTGCGCTATTTGATTTGATCAATGAGCGCGCGCAGTGCTGGAGTTGGCCGTCAGAAACGACCTTGACGAGGCCCCTTTATTAATAATGTTGCTTAATAAGGTTGTTGCTTATTGCCAAGGTGAGATGTCAGATGTTTTTAATCACTAACCTCCTTTGTCAAATCTTGTGTTATAAACTGTTTGAAATATTTCTCAAGTTTACTCAGTTTTCAAGTTATTTTAAACTTGGGTAGGTAAAGCTACGTTTTGAAACAGCGTTATCGTTTAAAAGCTACCTCTGTGTCTTTGCGCCATTCTGGCTTTTTCTTGCGATTCTGTTATCGATGAGATTTGACAAATGTATAAAATTGAGATGACGTATATGTCATTTTGGAAATTCTTTTACAATTTTTTTTAACATTTTTAGGTAACTCATTAGACCCTTTATATACACACATTTTTCTTGCATTGCAAAACTACCGTTTATTCGCCGTTTTTTCTACGGCGCGGTTACCGTTTATTCGCCGTTTTTTCTACGGCGCCGTTTATACGCCGTGTGTAGGCACGGTCATCAGTGTTGTATGGATCATTATGGAAGCTTGTTGACGAACACATTTTTTCTACGGCGTGGTTTATACGCCGTTACCGTGAAGAAACCATGCCGTTTTAAAGGGCCTTATTTTGCTAAGGGCTAGGGTTGCAACTAATGGGCATCAAACTCTCAACCTTTTGCTCACCAGTCTGCTTCTTACTAGATATTAGGACATTACAAAAAATATATGGAAAAGACTACGACATCTGACTACAGTATTTCTATTTTCTTAATGTCCCTCGGGAATCATCGCATTTCCGAATACAAACGAATGCTAATTTCCATTTCCATCAATTATTAGATTTATCGTGTATAATAATTTGAATTCAGAACTAAGTACTTTTTGTTTTGATTTCCGTGTGAACTATAAAGAGCTGTAAAACAATTTTCCTATTTGTCGTGCCTGCGATTTTAGCTTTCCTTCCATTTTTAAAATAAATTACATTTAAGTTAAAAGAGTATTAATAACAACTCTATATACTTCCAAGTCGATTGAGAGCGTCTGGTCTGCACCAAGTGATAGAAATCCGACGACTGACGAAACACGAAGTTTGCCGAGGAACATTAAGAAAATAGATATACTGTACGTTGTAATTTAACCTGATACGTCAAATTTCGTCCTTGACGCTGATACTAGATAGGTCTTCATTAATGTCGGGAAAAAACTAGATTTCATTAGATTGTTCATTCTTACAAATTGTGGTGCCGTCATAAGACAGTTGTATTATTTCATGCATTTTCTTGACTAAAATTATCATGAGATTGATTTTTTTCGTACTGTTTTTTTCGTCTTTTATTTTTAAAGCTTTATAGTTTAAGAACTTTGGTTTTTCTTTCCGTCATTTGTTATAAATGGTAATAGCTCGCAAACGTCAATTCCTACCTACAGAAAAAAAAAAAATTAAGAGCGTGTATTCTGAAAGTGGGCAACGTTGCAAATAGATATCAAATACTTCGCTGTTTTAATTAATTTGCCAATATTACTCAAATTCAAATTATTTTATTTCACATAAACATACAAGGGCACTTACGAAACGTCAGAAGCTAGGTGCACGGTTCCAATTGGTCGTTTCCTATGGAGAAGAGCCAGCAAGAAACTCCATGGTTACTTTTTTTAAATAAATGGTTTCTACAATGTTTTCAAATTACAGTGTTAATAGGTATAAGAGGACAGTGTAAGCCTATCAACAAGTACCATGTACTTAGTAAAATTGAAAATTGTCCACAAGTCTACAGCCTACAACGTTCTCACATTCACAAAATCTAAAAGAAAAGAATCTATATAAAAGATGAACAAAATAATAAAAATAAGGACCTAAAAAAAAAAATATTGAAATTTTTTAAAATATGAAATATTGCTAACTATTTAACACCATAAAGTCCCATAGCATAAAAAATTAAGTAATACACATAATCAACACCGATACTGTTATCAATATAATATTAATTTGATGATAACGTTATCAATGCAAGTTTTAAGTGATTAACGAGTTAGTCGCTATCAACACTACGTTGGCTTTATCTAATCTGTTCGCTTTCGGAAACAGGATACGTTGTTTTATACTAGTAACCTAATTACTTTAATATTCGGCTGCTGACGTAGGAACATCAGAGTCTGTAGGAACTGTCCCGACGATGCAAGGTAGCGCAGCGATATTAAGGCGACGGTAACCGATTTTTAAGGATTTTATACTGAAGATCACGTCTAAACGAGTAGTGTTAATGATTTGGAAAAAATATATGTCAAATTAGAGCATTTTTTAAATAAATTAATATAGGAATATTTTAGATTATGTTTACATTACGTAGTGAAATTAATTTGTAAAGTTATATATATCTAACGCGGAAAAAAAACTGAGAATCACGCAAAATCTATCAATTTTTCTGAAACCTTCACCATTTTAAAGATAATTTAATTATTGATCTTTTGGTATACGTTTTTTATTAAAATACGACAACGCTCCTTGATGGGCGAGTCCTATTACGGGCTGGACGTACGACGCGTTGCGTGAGCTCATTACAGAAAGCGCAAGCTAACCACTCAAAGTTACTGGCATATATCTGCGTCTCAATAAATCTGACCACATTTGTGGTCTAGTGGTTAGACCACCTGTCTTAGACCCAGAGGTCCCGGGCTCGATTCCCAGTGGAGGCAAAATTTTCAGTTCGGTTTGGTTGGTGGTCGGGCTTGTTCTAAGTCCGCCTAGCTAGCTACCACCGTCTTATCTAAGTCTGTCTCCATAACAACAATGTTAACAGCATTGTTGTGTTTCGGCAGTAAGAGATAAGATAGCCAGTTCCTCTACGATTGAAGATTCTGGATGAAGCACGAATTGAATTGCTCTAGAATTTGTGCAACATTATTGCCAGCAAATTTTAATGTTGCGAGATGTTCTTTTGTTTTCTATGAATAACATTCCAAGTTGCCAGCAACATTGTTTCCTGCGTCATAAAATTATGTTGCTGGAATAATACTACGCAACCTTGTTTCCCAATGAATACGCGACATATTAGACCAAGCAACATGACGCGGTTATGTGTGACGTTGACAAGATTTAAGTTATGCATAACGTTGAGAGAGTTAAAATAAGATAACCATAATTATCTAGAGTATTTGATGAGTTAGAAAGAGTACCCAATAGAGTACCATCCTTTTTCTTTTTCTTCTCCTGTAGTGCATCTCATAGTTGACCTCTGAGGTCATGACTATTTAACCGGGCTTTCCTGTGGCTGTCTTAAGCTTTTACACTCAAAGCCTCCAGCGAGGGGCATGCAAACTAGACATAAATGCTAGGCGAGCACTCGCTAAGGGCACCCCCTGTGGGGTACAAACCTCGGCTTAGGGCGTTGCTGGGGGGAGGACATAAAAAATGGGACGGACTGGTAACATCCCTTGAGTATTTTAGTTTTATCCTTCTTACCATTTTGTCAGTCGTAGACACAAGTAAGATGGAAAGAGAATAGTGCCCATGAAAACAGGAATAGATGACTAAAGAAAAATCAGCATCTTCCCTAAAAACCATTACATCATGATAACAAAGACCCTCATTGTTAAGCGATTGAAAGTTAATAATATGCAAAGTCTGAAGACTGAGAGATCGTGATTTTGAACCCCATCCGATAAACCCTATTGATATAGTTTGACCAATACCGCTGTACCGTGCCTTAGGAATATGCGGCGAGGCGGGGGGCAGTGTTGACCAATGAGCGGCCTGCGGTACGCCGTGAGCCGAGAGCTTTGACGAATTAGCGGCCTGCACTGCTCCCTCGTCTCGCCGCGCGCCTTCCTAAGGCGCGGTACAGCGGTATTGGTCAAACTATAGTACCCGAGTGTTTGCTTTAGAATGAAAGAGACAAAAGAGTGTCTGTGGAGTTTCTTGTCCGTTCTTCTCTATAGGTACCTACTACGCTTTGGAATGGGCAACTAGCTACATATTTCTGATTGACCGACTCCTTGACAGTTCAAAAGTGCCTGTAAATGGTTTAATTGAAATAAATACTTTGAGTTTGAGTTTGAAAGAAACTGTCACAGGCCATGAATGACAAAAATGACATTCTTCAGTCGAACTTTTTATCTGTGTACTCTATCTGAGGATATTTTTCGTAACATGCTTCAAGCTCTTGAAACCATTTCTTAAATTGACAATTTCCTTTTTCCACAGGTGCTGGTTGAAAAGCTGCTAAGGAGTTGTCCAAAAATTAAGAAGATCTACCTACTGATGAGGCCGAAGCGAGGCCAGGATGTTGCCTCACGCCTCACCGAGCTAACACAATCACCGGTCAGTTGTTCACTCATTCGTTCAACTTTCGTTCATACATCATACGCACATTCTCTTTTTAAAAGTTCCGTAACCGAAGGGTGCCAAACGGAACCCTATTACCATGCCTCCGCTGTCCGTCCGGTCATCTGTCTATCAGCGGGCTGTATCTCATGATTCATGAATTTAATAGGTAGACAATTGAAATTTTCACAGATTGTGTATTTCTATTGCCGCTAAAAATATTGTTCTTAATTTAAGGGGGTTTCCATACAAGAAACGTGTTTTTTTTCGGCGTCTTTTGCTAAATATTGTGCGGTGGTACCGAACCGTTCGTGTGCGAGTCCTACTCGCACTAGGCTGGTTTTTATTTTTTTATGTGGTGGTCCGATTTGAGAAAATATCTATGTAGATTTCTTGATTTTGTTTAAGTTTAATCTGAATGTAGATGTAGTACCTGGTCGATTGAGCTCTGCTCGGCTGAAAATAGAGAATTCTCATTTAATGGTATAGGATAGTTTATACTATTTCCATGCTGCCATATCATTATTCTAAGGTAGCCATCTTGTTCTAAACTATGATCGACCGAGCTCCGCTCAGGTGAAAATATACGTAGAAAACGAATTTTCCCAGATATAAGACCTTGTTAGATCGATTTTTCGCCCCCGTAAACCCCTATATTGCAACATTCATTGAAATTGTTAGAGCCGTTTTCAAGAACGTGATTATAGATCTTTATAAATATTTACACAAATATTGCTCATTTAATAGTTTAGGATTTTAATTAAATTCAAAGTCAAAGCGAGCACACAGACTGACCGGAAATGCGTCTTCATTTTACACTATTTATAGATTTTCTGTCTACAATATTTTATTAAAATAGTTTTCATTTGCTTATTTTCGTAGGTACGTGCATTGCGTTGAATTACATTACAGATACATTAATCATTTATTTCCTCATTCAAAATTTTATTCATGAAATGTAATTGTTTATACAAAACTGCTTATTTGTTATAATTTTATTATGTTGTTTATTTTACATCAACATCATGCCATGTATTTTTAGTAAGTAATTACTATTGATTACGAAACATAACACAAATCTATTAATTAATTAGCTACATGGAATACACACATACATACAGTATTTATATTTTCTAAATGTCCTTCGGGAATCATCGCATTTCCGAATACAAACGAATGCTAATTTCCATGTCCATCAATTATTAGATTTATCTTGTATAGTAATTTGAATTCAGAACTAAGTAAGTACTTTATTATTGTTTTGTTTTGATTTTCGTGTGAACTATATAGAGCAGTTAAACTATTTTCCTATCTGTCGTGCCTGTGATTTTAACAGTTTTCCTACCATTTTAAAAATAAATTACATTAAGTTAAAAGGGTATTAACAACTCTATATACTTCTAAGTCGATTGAGAGTGTCCGGTCTGCACCAAGTGCAAAGGGCAACTGCTGATAGAAATCCGACGACTGACGAAACACGAGGTTTGCCGAGGGACATTAAGAACATAGTTGTACTGTCCATGTATAAATTGTTAAACGTTTGATGAAATTAGAGTGAAGTTCTGATACAGTAGGATAATAAATATGGCGCAGGCGGCTGCTGCTATAAATAATCTTGGTCCTCATCTACTGTCCCATCAAATTAGGAGCTTATTCTAAGGCGCCATCTTCACGGGCGAGTAAATCACAGCGATAGTCTCGCGATGCCATCAAATTCAATAGAAACTCTAAATATCAATCTCCACACGGCGATAATTTGAAGACACAGCGTGACTATCGCCGCCATTCTCTTGTCCGTGGAGATGGCGCCTGAGAGTTATAGGTATTTGTCTGCCAAAGTAAGAATCTTTATTTCATGCAATCGATTTAAATAATTTTATGCTCCATGTAAATTTCAGCTGCAAATGGTTAGAATGAAAGCCGACCCCAAAATACCAACTATGTGTTGGGGTCGGCTTCCAATCCAAACTTAAGAATGGAGTTATTTCTCATGACCTATTTTGATTTTAATTTTGATTTTAATTGTGATTTTGTATTTTTAAATTTTTAAGTTTTTTTGTTTTTTTTTTGTCGAGTTTTTTTATGGATCACGTGGTCTGCAATAAAGATTTTTATTTATTATATTAGAGATGCAACGAATACTCGACAACTATTCGGTATTCGGCCATTGTTTTCAGTATTCGGTATTCGGCCGAATATTAAATATCTTATAAAAGGAAATAAAAACACAATTTAGTTATAAACATATTTATTCAACAAAGAATAATTTTATTTATTAGTCTTGATATTGAGATTGATAGTGTTTTTTTAATATTTAAAATTAAGCAAAGGCAGATTACGGTGAATAAAAACAAGTTTTTTTTGGCATTTGTTTGAAACAAACAATTGCGTTTTTCTTCATACACAATACCTGCTTCTGAGAATAGTCTCTCACTGTATACACAACTGCAAGGTGACGAAAGGTATTTTCTTAACAAACTTTATAAGCTTTACATAGGAAACACGTTCGTGTGAAATTTACTGGATCTCCCGCCGAATATTTAGTATTCAGCCAAATCACTATTCGTTGCATCTCTTTTTTCTATATACAGTGATTAGAACTCGTACATTTCCGATATTTAATATATTTTCCGTTGTCCTTATTCGAGCTGTCAGTAACTCCGTTAAGCACTTCTGCTTCATGCTTTTCTAGACAAAGCATCATTAGAACATTGTAAGTACATTGTGTGTACACACAAAGTGTGTTAAAGTCCTTAAGCATTTAACATATACTCTTAACACTAAGGATTTTAAAACCGTTACGCCATTTATATACTGTTTAGCTTCCTTATTTCAAAGATGTCATTTATTACCTATTTATTTATTTCAATAGAATGACATTTACATTGTGTACTTAAGTGTTGTTATTATGTATTCTTATTTTATGCATTTATGGACAAGCGCTTTACTTTGTGTAAATTATGTCATCACCACTGCTCTTAAAACAGTGAAGGAAAACATCGTGAGGAAACTGGCATGTCGTAAAACCAAAAAATCGAAGACACGTGACATCTATCAACCCGCTCTGGGCCCGTGTGGTGAATTACCCACTCCCTCTCATAGAAAGGAGGCCTGCGTCCCAGCAGTGGATAAATTATAGGCTAATTATGCATTATGCATGTGGTTTTTCCACCCATAACCAAAATAGACTTCTACAACACACTGTTTGTACGAAATTTCAGCATTAGGCCACGTGCAATTTGGATGCGTTTTCGTACGAATTTCGCTCGTGCGTACACGAACGATCATGGTCCTACGAATTGAGTACGCACACTAGAAACGTTTATCTCTGTCAAATAGAACAAATTCCAACTAGTTCAGATTGTTTTCGGACGTCGGAACTATACGTACGAATACGTACGACGAAGTCGCACGCAGTCTGCGCTCTCCCTTTGTACTTGGAGGTCGGGATCGTTCGTGCGTATTCGTACGTGTACGCACGAGCGAAATTCGTACGAAAACGCATCCAAAGTGCGCGCGGACCAATTTCTTAACAGACTGGTATACCTAATATCTACGTGACGTCTACGTATGTTACTTTGACCGCACCTACCTACATCATTTTAATTTTATTATGTCTTATGATTATTTAAGTTCTTCATAACCAATTACTCATCATCTGTAAAGCCTTTTCCCATTTATGTTCAGGTCAGCTTCCAGTCTAACTGGATGCTCCTGAATATCTGTACATGGAGCGACTATTTGACCTCCACAACCCAGTTACTAGGTGACACGATACCCCTTTGTAAGACCCGTAACGTAAACTGTCAAAAATCTACAAATGACAGCCAAGACCAACCGGTTCCAATTTTGATCGTATTTTGCAGTGAATCCAAGATTTTTCATGTTCTTCCTAACCAATTACTGATGAAGAGTATTTCTTCCCAGTTGTTCGAGACTTTACGGAGAGAGCGGCCTCAGGAGCTGAACAAGATAGTCCCAATAGTGGGTGACATCACCGAACCGGAGCTGGGCATCAGTGCTGCAGATCAGGCTATGCTTTGTCAGAAGGTAAGTTAAGATGATTTGGAGCTAAGTTATTGTAAAATAGGAGTAGCGGAGATGTGCGGAAATGCACGAAGCGAAGACGAGAAGAGATGTATTTTAGCTAGGGTGTATCCACCGAAGCTGTGCGGAGATGCGTACTGGCTAGACCGGAGCAGGGATGTGTACTGGCTAGACCGGAGCTGAGATATGTACTGGCTAGAGCGGGCGGGTTGTGCGACGCGGGGGGAACTACCGGCACTGCTGCTCTGCACGCCACTCACATCTCTTCACGTGCCGTCGCAAGCTTGCGAGGCACATCTCACATCTCCGCTTCGATCGCGTCATACAAATTATACATCACCGCTCAGTGGTATTCACTGAAACTGAGTGTAGACAAGATGTGTGAATAACGAAATTCTATTGGTTGTTTAAAACACATCTCTCCTCTCGTCTCGTTTCCTCTTTGGTGGAGTCCGGGCCTAACAATAGTAAACTTTCATTCTGATAGTTCTACAACATTTATTGCGTTATTTACATTGTTTAGCAGACGAATTTTTCTAACATTATGAAGCAATGGATTAGCATTTTCGTTAAAATCCTTCGGATTTTGATTGAAACTGTGTTATGCTATTAGAGTGCAGATTTATGAGGAATAAAGATCTAACTTTGGGTAATTGGACCTATTTGTCTTAATGTTTACAACAATGGAGTGAGAGGACAGAAGTGACATTATTAAATAAAGGAGAAACAGTACCTACGGTATTTCTATTTTTAACCGACTTCCAAAAAGGAGGAGGTTATATGTTCGTCGCGTATGTTTGTTTTTTTTTTTTTTTTTTTTTTTTTATGTATGTCCACCGATTTCTCCGTCATTTGTGGACCGATTTTGAAAATTATTTTTTTGTTTGAAAGGGTATGCTTCCAAATTGGTCCCATATAAATTTTATTAACTTTGCTTGGGTAGTTTTTGAGTTAGCTACAAAATACGTATTTTTTTTCCCACTTAGTATGTAGATGATATGATAAGTTCCTGTCACTGGTAGCAGTTAGTGGTATTCGAATGTGTGTGGGGTAGGTACCACAACTAAAAAGTGAAAAATAAAAACTTTTTACAAAAAAAAACAACCGACTTCCAAAAAAAAACACTACAAAGTGAAAAATAACTTTAATTTCGGAAGTCGGTGGCAAAAAACGAAAACACAAAACCCGAGACACCGACTTCCGAAATTAAAGTTATTTTTCACTTTGTAGTGTTTTTTTTTGGAAGTCGGTTGTTTTTTTTTGTAAAAAGTTTTCTTAATGTCCGTCGGGTATCATCGCATTTCCGAATACAAACGAATGCTAAATTCCATATCCATCAGTTATTAGATTTATCGTGTATAATAATTTGAATTCAGAAATAAGTACTTTATTGTTGTTTTGTTTTGATTTCCGTGTGATAGTTCAAAGAGCTGTAAAACAATTTTCCTATTTGTCGTGCCTGCGACTTTAGCTTTCCTTCCATTTTTAAAATAAATTACATTAAGTTAAGAGAGTATTAACAACTCTATATACTTCCAAGTCGATTGAGAGCGTCCGGTTTGCACCAAGTGATAGAAATCCGACGACTGACGAAACACGAAGTTTGCCGAGGAAGATTAAGAAAATAGAAATACAGTACCTACATCTTCTTAATAGTCTTTATTGAAATCTTTACACAGAGTAATAATGAGCTTTCTAATATTCTAAACAAATGAATTCCGTAGCCGACCGCATGCGGCAACTGCAGGCGACGCGACATGTCGCCGTGACACGATTGGTTTCTATACAATACTAAACTTAATTCGTTTTAATCCAATCAAGTGGTTATTGTACTTATCATTCTAAACAATTTTCACGATGGAACCAACACTGAAATCGCGAAAAAAATCAGCTGTCCCCTACATTTTGACGAGTTATGCGAACATAAATGTAGGGAACAGCTGATTTTTTTTTCGCCGAGATGTTACCTCTTAAAGTAAATGGCTCTAGATTAACAAAAAAACAATGTAGCACACTTGGCTAAACAACTTAAGCAAACTGTTGATCATATTTTCCACAAGATATAGTGGTGTCCATTAGAATTACTTTTAATAACATCACATTGACAATAAACAAATAGCATCATTGTCTGAACAACTCAAGCAAACTGTTGACAATATTCTCCATTCTTCTCCACCAGATATCAGTGGTGTTCCACTCGGCGGCGACGGTGAAGTTCGACGAGAAGCTCAAGCTATCCGTCACCATCAACATGCTGGGCACACAACAGCTTGTGCAGCTCTGCCATCGCATGCTGAGCCTTGAGGTGAGAATCCATCTATTTAATAACAATCTTAATTTCATTCATTCACTGACAAACGCACAGGCAAGTATAAATTACAAAAAAAATATAAACTACGAAGTGGAAATTACTTTCGGAAGAACTAAAATACAGATCCAAAGACATCCAGAGGCAAGTGTTGTGGCGCCATCTACATCGCCACATGCGAACTACGCATCAAAGACCTGACGTCACACAAATCCTGCATCTCGCAATTAGAGTTTACCGCGCGAACGACATATATTAATAACTTTCCGACATCAATCGTTGGGCAGTTGCCCGATAGACACGACACCCATCTGGTCGGAGGATCCTCCCTTTTCTATAGAGGATGAGTGAACTTTACACCCTGTTCCTCATACCTCTAAACCGAATTCCGAAATTACAGTTATTTTTCACTTTGTGAGTTTTATTGTCAAATTAATAAAGAAAAATAAGTCTTGGGAAAGAAAAACTTAAAACAACATTTGGAGCTCATTAAAACGGATAGAACGGTGGATTCGATGGATGGTGGTTAGGTTAGATCGTTATTTACAGCATAAAAAAAAATATTATTATGTTGCGTGATGCATTTCGGGTGGCTAAATGAGTCATACAACAAAATTATTGAACAACAGATGAACTTCGGTTAATCTCTCTGAAAACAATGAATCATTTTGAAATTACTCACATATATGCTCATGAAATTCAATGACTGTATTTATTAAAACATTTTACTCTGAAAAAACATCGCTTTTTGTGATAAGATCGATCAATGATACAGCTTATGTAACTTCTATAATTAGATGTAATTCGTAAAAAGTTATGAATCATAAAAATATATTATTTATTTAATAATCTTCATTATTATGATAGTTAATTGATTCAGGCGTGACCTTGCGGAAATCCATTACAAAATACAATGGACGTGAATATATTTAATAACCTGTTCCGCTTATAGCTATTTCTAAAGAGCCATAAAAACCCTGAAAGAAATCGACGCATGTTTCACCTCTCAACAAGGCATCCTCAGGATGACAATTGACTTGTCGTGAACCCAAACACGGTGTTTTGCCACACCGAGCGCTGAACGCAGAGACTCTGCGTCGATTTCTTTCAGGGTTTTTATGGCTCTTTAGAAATAGCTAAGTGGAACAGGTTACCAAATATATCCACGTCTATTGTATCTTCATTATGTTAACACAGTTTCCAGAAAGCCTGAATCAGTTGTCACATTAAACATCTGATAAACTCAAAGCACTTAATTCAAATAATATAATACCATATACTTATTGACTATTATAAATTTGAAGCTTCTTGCCAGACAACAGATTTTCTAATCCAAGACTTGACCAGGCTCTTAAAAAACCCAAATTCAAGTTCCGAATCATACAATATAATGAATTCAACATGAGAGAGCTTGCTCTCTTTTTCTCCTTCCAGCTTCAGTCCTTTTTTTCTGTGGGTAATCATCTCCGTATCGAACGAGGAAGTAATGCATTCAATGAGTTTTTTTTACCAAATTTTTCTCAATTTTCCAGGCCCTGGTGCACGTGTCGACAGCATATTGCAACTGCGAGCGCGAACGTGTGGAGGAGACGGTGTACGCGCCGCCCGCACATCCCGAGCACGTCGTGACGCTCGTCCAGACCCTGCCGGATGAACTGGTGGATAGAATCACACCGGATTTAGTCGGTGAGTGAATAGAGAGGATGGTCTTGTATTTACTACAAGTTGATAGACATGATGATGACGAAAAGGTTAAAATGAAAAAGAGGTAGTTAAAGAATGAGAGTGCCTTTCCACGCCGTCCAATAAGGACCAGGCCCGGGTCAACGGCGCGTTGTGTTCTACACGCGCCTCAAAGAGATGTCAGCACAACTGAAGGAGTCCGCTAGGGCCGATGCCTGCCAGGGTTGCGGGTTGGTATCATCGGATTTCCGAATACAAACGAATGGTAATTTCCATGTCCATCAATTATTAGATTTATCGTGTATAATCATTTGAATTCAGAACTAAGTACTTTATCGTTGTTTTGTTTTGATTTCCGTGTGAACCATATAGAGCTGTAAAACTATTTTCCTATCTGTCGTGCCTGCGACTTTAGCAGCTTTCCTCCCATTTTTTTAAATAAATTACACTAAAAGAGTATTAACAACTCTATATGGAAGTATATAGAGTTTATTGAGAGCGTCCGGTCTGCACCAAGTGCAAAGGGCAACTGATAAAAATCCGACGACTGACGAAACACGAGGTTTGACGAGGGACATTAAGAACATAGTTTGTCTGTATATATGACTAAACCAACGAGACAGTCATATAGAGTGATGTTGTTCAAATTTTAATAATGAAGGAATTTATTTATAAACGATGATTTAAGTTAAGAGACGTTTAAACGTCAAAAAATTATGGTTAAACAGTCGCTAATCATGCAACGTTTAAATTTTTCAATCTGCCTAGCCTTTTCCCAACAATGTTGGGGTCAGCTTCCAGTCTAACCGGATGTAGGTGACCTTCCGATACCCTTTGGTAAGACTGGTTGGTAACGTTTATGAAAAAAAGGGAATAATATTAATGTAACTTTTTTCTACATTTCAGGTGACAGGCCTAACACATACACATTCACAAAGGCTTTAGCAGAGGATATGCTTATAAAGGAGAGCGGAAACCTACCCGTCTCCATTGTTCGGCCTTCTATCGGTAAGATTATCATTTACTATCTGGTATGCAATGCAATCAACAAGTTCCCAAAAACAGATAAAAAAAAACAGTATTGAGATTGGTCAATCCACTTAGCGGTTACTATTACTGACTATACCATAGAATCAGACAGGGAAGGCATCACACTTATAAACGCCAAGGTTTAAAAAGCTTATGAGAAAAGCTCATCACACTCGGTATTCCCAACCACTATAGTCATAATATACACCAGTGACCATCAATTAGAAAAGCGCCGCGACCATGAGGGGGTCGACAAGTCATAAAGAAAATGATAAAACTTTCTTGGAAACTGCATCGAAATAAATTGTTATAAAATTAAAAAGATTAAAGTAATAGTAAGCACAAAAGAAAGAGGGAGGAAATAAATCTAGTTAAACAAGTATAAAACATGACGATCATCAAATCGAACACGGTACATCTACAGTCCGTTCATTATAACTTGACCCTTAACGCGATTATAAGCATTTAATTTTGTAGTCTTAGATTCAATACGAATAGAGTTCAAAATGACGACTGACAGATCAGTATTACTAATCATATCTTACATACGTTAAGACTGTATTATGACCTAATTAAAAAATTGGTTATAAATTCAAATTCTGCATTACTACAAACTTTTATAAATTACTTGAAATCATATATTTATATCCTACCTACCTCGGTAATCAGACTATTTCGTTAACTTTATCGGATATTCGCCTTAATTGATTCTAAGTGGTCTTGGGATTAATGATATATATTACGTTGACGTCAATGTAGCTTTAGGTTAGCCGGCTACATTTATGCAACGCTAGGATAAATTTTCGGCAATAATTTGTTTCACATCGTAGTTTTTCCAGATCTCTATGGCTAATACTATATATGCAATGACTTTTTTGCCCTACAGTCATAGAGTTGGATAAGATTTGCGGACGGTACATAAAGTATGATCAGTTAAAGGTGTTGCCTCGAATTCTAAGATTTATATGTTAAGATCTAACGCTGATCTAGATCAGCTTTGCTTTGAGCTTAAGCTCTAAAACCTTACATTGCTTATTTTTTTCGTTCTTATCATTAACACATTCATCCTTAATAGGAATGTGACTAATACATTATCTTAGTAGGTAATACGTAATGTAGTTTTTATCAAAACTATTGGTATGGTGTCCACGGATGTCTCAAGTATTATAGGTTTTTAGTAGGAAATTCCAATGTTCACATTATTTGTTTTCAGATTAGTTTTTAATACCTTTGTTGAGCACTCCTCCTGTGTCCTACTTAACTGTGTAGCTTCTTCTTTTCGTGTGGTTAGTGACTAACCTGGTGTCAGAGTTTTAAAGCCGCCCATGAGCCTCTGACTGGAAATAAGTCTCAGACATGCCGGTTTCCTTACGATGTTTTCCTTCACCGTATTTGAAGCAAGTGATATTATACAATACGCACATGAATCCGAAAAGTCAGAGTTGCGTGCCTTGGGTTCGAACTCGAGACCTATGATTTAGAAGTCCGACGGTCACACCACCAGGCTCTCACTGACCATTACCTTTTTAAATATAGCCGGCCCCCACTGCTTTTTAAATATTTAAAAAAATAAAAGTACAGTCAAATCATTCATTTCAAGTAGACCATTAATGCTCGGTTCCTATAAACGAAAACGAATCGTTTTACTTACCAAATGGTAGCATATTTTATTGCCAAACTGGGCATATAAATATATTCGTAAGATTTTTTTTCCTGTGATAGCTTCTTCCATATGGGAGGGTCTACTATGTAAAGCAATGAGATCTTTACTTCATTATTGGTAAATATACAAGTCTTATTTTTAACCAAAAACGGTCCATAAACTATAGGAATCGGCCATTAAAGACCCTTCCAAAAGATAGTTTCGTATGAATAAGACAAGAACCGTCAAAGTTGCAATTTTTTTTATTTGTTTTACGGTATTTTGCATTAATACATACATACGAAACATGTACACATACATACGGCAAAATGTGGGTGTACCTGTTACAGAGACACCTCTGCCCAACCCTTCGGAGAAACAAGGCGGATGTTATGTTACATACATACATAATTATTATGTCATGCATTAAAAAGAGTATTGAATATTGATTTAATGTAATCGTATCAATTCCACGTGTCCCACGTATCGAGGTTGAATTAAATTTGACGTCATAACGAAGGTACGAATTCGAACTTCCATAAAGACAAATATAATAAAAATATTGATGACAAAATTACCATGACGTACTCTGGTTACAAATTTCATAAATTTCCTTATTATGTGTTGCTATGTAAATGTTACTACGACTATTAATTTAACGGCGAGTCATTCATCATCTTTTTGCCTCATGTTACTCGGGGTCGACATAACACGTTTTTTTCTTCTATTCTCCACAGTCAGCCGTCACTCTATCATTTACTCCTTTAACTTTCATATCATTCCTCACACAATCCATCCAACTTTCCTTTGGCCTTTCCCTCCATCTCCATCCATGAACATTTTCATATTCATCGCTCTTAGGCCATGACTATTTAACCGAGTAAACCTGTGGGTGCCTTAAGCTGCTACACTTAAAGCATCCAGCCAGGGACTTATAAACTAAACTTATAAACTAGGTGAACGCTCGCTAAGGGCACCCCCTGTAGGGTACGAGCCTCGGCTTAGGGCGTTTACCGGAGAGAGGACATCAAAGATGGAACGGGCTGGATCAAAGTTTTGATCATGATTATTAATCGGGGAATTTAAAGCTACGTGCTCAGCTGCAACAACTGCTGGCACCTCGTTTTCGAGCAAGGGTCGGGGGGGAGTATCATTTACTTGGGGGCGCGGCGGTCGCGATCGCAAAAGACCTCGACGGCGTGGTCGGAATGACGGGAAGCGTCTGTGCTTGTGTCCTAGCGTACTCGTTTCCCTACTAGACTCCTGATGGATGGTAGTCGGGTCGTCTGGGTCGGTAAAAATATGCCTTGGTCAGCGAATATGACTGATTCTACTTGGGACATAATTGGCAGCATCGACAACCAGAGGGTTGCGATGTTTGGCCGCGGACTCAAAGAAACGCTTCGAAGCGCGTTTGAGGAACTGATGGATGGTAAAGAAAGAAAAAGTATTTATTGAGACTCGCACAAGGAATAAAAAATTAAACTAAACACCTTCACCTTAGGAATTTTAAGATCGATATGGAGGCTCTCGTTCCTCACGAACCAAGGGGAGCCGGTAGCTCTACGGAGGAATCGATTTTGGAGTCATCGCTCTTTTAGTTATTTCTGTATTTATAATCTTGCACACATACAAACTTGGTATACTTTTAGCATTATTAAAGATAAAGATCATTTATTTGTCCAAAACATGAGTATACACACACATGGCATGCAAGATAACTATTAGTATTAATCATTATTTATTTAATTATGTACTTAATATAATAACGTTATAGACTTTAGACTTCTTGAAGACACCTTTAGGTTTCGAGGCTCAAACCGAACTGACTTAGAAGCTAAGCGAAGCTCCAAACATAATTTTTCCAATTCGGCTCCGTTAAAAACCCAGTACTTTTACGGTACCTGTCAAACGAGATACTTTTAAACTTTATGATTACACTGATACAAAAATCATTTGAGGAAAATCACATACTTTTAATTTTATATTTTAAATCATTAAATCTAAATAATATTTGGAAATCATGACATTCGGCCATCCGACACTGTGTTGCCTCCTGGCACACACACAACAATCATAAAATTAAAAAAATTACATAAATCATGACACATGCGATGCGTTACGGCGAGTCATTAATGTCTACATTTAAAAAAGGATAATTCCTAGTATATCCCACAAAAAATACGAAATAATTTTGTTGCTGATCTTAAAATAATTCATAACTATATAACGAGTATTTGATACTCTAAAGAAAGACCTGCCTCGAGTTTTCTTTTATTAGTAACTAGCTTTTGCCTGTAATTACTTATAAATAAAATCCTACTCGGCAATACTGTAGCTTCCCATTAGTGAAAGAATTTTCGGATCCGATCACAGTAGTTTCAAAGAATACATTCAAACTCACATATATATTACCTCTTTTTCTTAAATAAGAAATTAATTTTGAAATGGGGCCTAACATTGTTCCTTGAGGCACACCTAACTTCAAAGTTCAGGTTTTAATGTAAATTATAACTATTATTTCCTATCCAAAAATATATCCTGGATATGTTCAGGATATATTTCGTCTAATCAGATACATCATCACTATCATAACTAAGTATTTTATCTTTATTGTATTTATAAGTTAAGAATTGTGTTACAATGTTATCACAAAATTTGGATATAATCTACCTTATCATTGATGAATCGAGTAGGCGTAAGTGTTGTTTCAAATATGAGATCTAGACAACGATTATGTAATTTTATGCTGAAGTATGTAGATAGGGAATTGCGTAATATGATCAGCTGATTATTTGTCACGTGCTGTATTTAAATATAGGATAATCTAGTGTAGGGTAACAGGGTAATATAGAATAATCACAAATCTTCCTAAAGACCCGCAAAAAATTTGTTTTGGAGTAATCTGTACACTTTTCTATCTTCGCATAGGACTGAAAATTATAGTACCTATCTATGCCAAACACAGTTTATCGTTGACTCAATGTTTCATTTAAGTGATCTTTCATATTCTGCTATATTATCAATCCATGATCTATGTTCTTCTAGTCGTTGGTTAATCTGCAGCATATTGCGTAACACACTTACGTATCACAATCCCTTTTTAACAATTCAATAATATCAATTGCGTTTTTTGCTTTGTTAAGCAGGCGATTTTTTCAAGGTATTATGAATGCCCTTCAAAATGAAAGGGATCGTAAGTGTCTTAGGGATCCTGACTGAAGCGGGTCAACGAAGCCATTACTAATACCAGCTGTTTAAAAACATAATTTTCTCCTCTTCCAGTGCTCTCATCAGTCCGAGAGCCAGTAAAAGGTTGGGTGGACAATTGGAATGGTCCCAACGGTATCATCGCAGCGGTGGGCAAGGGAATCTTCCGTACGATGCTGGGAACTGGCACGAAGGTTGCAGACTTGGTACCCGTTGATACTGTTATCAATCTAATGATTGTTTGCGCGTGGAGGACGCATTTGAGACGGTTAGTGTAAAAAAACTTCGGGATATTTGTGAAAATATTTTTGGTACAGACGCCAGCACTTCAAGCTACTACAATCTGTCAAATTTACGTAATTGATTTTCAACTTTATCGCTGAAAGTTAAGGTTCAAAGTTGATTGGGAAAATTTGACAGTTTCGGGTAGCTTGATGTGCTGGCGTCTGTACTTCCTCTTCTCCTGGTTTTTTAAGGCCAAAGAAGCGATTGTGTGAAAAATTATATTGTTGGTAAGAGGATGACTGCTGAGATGACGGCTAATAGAGATATAGGAATGGAAGAAGCTGTGTGACCTCAAATAAATTGACATAGTGGCTGGAGGATGATAATAATGATGACTAAGTCTCCTTTTTATTGGATCAGCAATGGCTATGGTTACAAATTTCTCGTTGGGAATATTTGACTGAATGTTTAATTAATCGTAGTTGGAAAACAAAGTTGGATATTCCAGAATTGAAAACTTTAGTCTTTGATGAAAAGGCACAAAATTAATTATTTATTACGATTTATTGGTCCTTCAATTCAATAAAGAACGATAGGGATAATATAATCTATGACTAAGCCAGCGTTGCGTTACTAAGCCAATGTTCAATCACTTTACGAAAACGTTGATTAATTCTGGACTTTGTCACATTCAACTGCCCACTAGTACTGTCTTATCACTTGTGTCTAACGTCATTGATGCGTCATTTTTGACGTTGCCATTTTTATTGTACAATATAGCCAGGTTTTAAGTATGGTCAATATTTTCGATTCTACCTTCACTATTAAATTTTTTGAGCTCGACGTTTCCAGAGACAATATTTTTTAGTAAATGATCGTGAGCTCATGTTTTTGTCGCACTACTAGCACGTAATTTTATAACTCGCATAACGTTTACTTTAGGATTACAATGATGTTATAAACTTTGATATTTAAATTAGCCATTTTATTGTTTGTAGAGGTGAGGGAGTAGTGGTGTACAACTGTTGCACCGGCCAGCAGAACCCCATCACGTGGCAACGATTTGTGAAGACCAGCTTCAAATACATGCGGAAACATCCGTTCAGTAAGTTTAATCTCATATTCGTAGTTGTATCTATCTTAACTAAGTGGCTTGCGATTCAGTCCTTATGCAAGCAAAGAGATAATTTCCTGGAACCCGTTAAAGCTGTTGACTGTCATTGACAATTTAATTTAGCAAGACGTACTACTCCTACGTATGTCAGCATTATTTCCACTTCATAATGGTTCGTGATTCAGTTCATAAGTAGGTTGAGAACCACAAAAATAGTCTTCTGGAATCTGGTTAAAGCTGCTGGAAGTCATCGGACATCGGACAGCCGCTACTACTCGTTGACGTTAATGAGACTATAATGTATGTCTCTAAAAGCTGACTTTTTTCGAAACATTTGGATAAAATTGGTCACTAACGAAACCTTTTTTCTTTCCAGACGAAGTCTTATGGTACCCAGGAGGAGACATAACAAGCAATAGATTGAAGCACGGTACGCTATCGCTGTTGCAACATCGCGCGCCCGCCGCCATCATGGATCTAATTGCCACTGCTACTGGCAAGAAACCCATGTATGTATACTATAATGATATAACTGGGTATATAGTACATCTTTTGAACTACAAACAAACATAATGTCATAACAGACTCAAGCTTGCAAAATCAAGTAGAATGTCTTCGAAGTAGAAGTGTTCCCCATTGCGAGTTTGATAATGTTTTTGCAAAGTGTGTCTTCCGAATATGTGAATTGGCTTTCGTTTATAGTAGATGATGCAGAATTTATAGTAGTGATCAGCAAAGTAGCTGCCACAATATAAAAAAATCTCATCAAAACAAGCTGTTGATATCCAAGAGTTAGATCCATTGTAACATTTTTGGATTGGATCTTTTAGGACAATCAACTCGTTGCTTATTATCTACCGAACCGTCTACAGACTGTTAAGAATAACCGCAGTAGTTTTCATGTTTAAACTCTGATAGAAACTAGATCACTGTTCTTTAATTCCTACATTTTCTTCCAGGATGGTTCGCGTACAGAACAAGTTAGAGAAAGCGGCTGCATGTTTGGAGTACTTCACTACGCGCCAGTGGGCCTTCGCTGATGATAACGTGCAGGCTCTCTGTGCGTCGCTTTCGCCTGACGATCGCAGGTAAGACCAAGATGATGATTTTGGATATCTTAGTGAAATAGCTAATGTCGTTTCTATGCAGCTAGGAGAAGTGGTGTCAATATAAGGTTGTCCAAAAACCGATGTCCAACCGAGAAGCCAAAAAGCCGTGTAAAAGATAGATTTTTTCCAACGGTAAATCATTACAACTCGAAAACTATCAAGAATCGCGGTATATACTCGTATATGGGGTATTTTCGGATGACGTCACTATTTGGACCAACCTGTAGGTATAATAAATTAGATTGCGCATGGCACTAATAATGTCTTAAACGTTACCACATGTCACTTTTTTAACCATGACATTTTTAATCTTGAAATGTTCAATGTCTAATTTATTATTGTTTTTTGCTCTCTTTCTAATTATATTTTTTTATTTACTTCGTAAGACTAGTAAGCTTTAGTAACAAAAAATACGACTTCCTGAATGTAGAATTCACTTTTATATCTTCAGTCATGCTAACAATCGCGACTGCTGCAGCGTTAGTGGACGGTTGTTCCTAGTCCTTAATATTATTTTGAAAAATTTTTTTCCTTTATCCAGGATTTTCGACTTCAACGTGCGGAACATCGACTGGGACGCGTACATCGAGTCGTACGTGCTCGGCATCAGGAGGTTCCTCTTCAAAGAGAGCCCAGACACGTTGCCCAAGTCCAGGGCCGTACTGCGAAGGTACTTATATCTTTATTTATTTAACTTGATTTTACTTACGATAAATAGGCTCTGGTACGAATTAATTTCTTATACAAACGAAGCTATCCTCGTTAACGCCTCTTCGTTTTAAGCTTCCAATCACGCCACGATAACCAAACCAATTTTGGCATTTGACATTCGTTTGACATTTGTTACAAGATGGCGACTCCCGCCAATTCTTTTGATATTTGATCAATTAATTTTATCGAGATTATGATAAAATAACACTTTAACACGTCAATTTTTCGATTAAACTTGATGAGATCGTTCTTTCCTAGCCTCTGAGAAGATATACTGAAACAAATCTCTTTTAAAAGTCCATACAATTAAAGATATTTAATGGTTAGGTTGGTTTACCCCACTGAGCACGCGTGGTAGATTACAACCCACTCCCTCTCACCGAGAGGAGGCCTGAGTCCCAGCAGTGGGAACATTATAAGCTGATTATGAATGGTTAGGTCAAGTAGGAGGACCATGTAGGTTAGTATCCAAGGTAGTCTCTCACATTTTGGAAAATTGATTACTTTCAGATTTATTAAAGCCAGTCATCGTAACTTTAATATTGATCTATATAACAATATGATTTTGGTTACAGATTACACATAGTCCACATTCTAAGCCAAGTGGCCACGGTGTTCTTCCTATGGAGATTTCTGTTTTCACGCTCCAACGCGCTGCGTAACGTTTGGCGACGTGTCCTAGAACTGTTAACGAGGGCAGCTCGACTCTTAGCTATAGCCTGATGTCTTCTGCAAACGAAGCTATCCTCGTTAACGCCTCTTCGTTTCAAGCTTCCAATCACGCCACGATAACCAAACCAATTTTGGCATTTGACATTCGTTTGACATTTGTTACAAGATGGCGACTCCCGCCAATTCAACATTGACACCAATAGATAATTGTTAAGTACACAGGCAAATAATTTAGGTAATATATTTTTCTCTTTAAAAATAAGCTTTTACGGGGCTGTTATATTTGCTTCGGGATTTACACTGTGTTGTGTAGAAATGTATATTGTGATTGTTGCAATGATCGACGTGTTCTTTAAAAAAATGAGACGTGCATCATGTATGGCCAGTACTGAAACTTAACATTACAATTCCTATATCCTTCCCTATTGTCTTTCATGTATAAAAGTTAAGATAAAATAGGTCTATTATTGTAAAATAGTAACAGCAACTATCTCCTGTGTAAAAACTTGATGAAATCTGTTCCTAAGTATTTTAGAGGCGTTGGTTATAAAATTAGTATCTTGGACGTTGTAAAAAGCATTAATAATAACCATATTTTCCATAACACAGTGTATGTCTACTACTTCCCAAGCGCTAGGCTATTAGTTACGGATCGTTATAAGTAATAGTGATTCCAATAATTTTGTACCTTTAACAGCTCAATATCTACTAAATTCAAATCTGTTGTCGCCTAGTTTTAATTACAATAGCGCAATGTATTGATATTCATGTTAAACTCGTGAGATTATATTTTTAAAGTCAGTTATTGTGCCAATAATTTCTCAAGTCTTCGATTAATTTAATTGTCATTGCTTCCATGAAATGTCATTTAAAATTACTCATCGACTGGCTTGTGGATTGGTTGGTCCCCATCAGTAATGTTGATTAACGAATCTTTGATTCTATATAACTGTTAATAATAATATATTATTCAAAGAATGAATTTATTGGACGGTTTTAAGACACAAGAAGACAAAAGATTTGAACAGCACTTAACTGACACGTTAGTTAAAGTTTATAAATTTTGAGGCTACTGATGCCTGAAAAGCGAATGCTTTGGACCTTAAATTTTTTATTGAAATGCTTTCTGTTATCCGCTGGAGATTCATTCTGATATTTTAGCAATGTTTAAGGGAAAACATTTCGTTTAGCGGACGCGTGTATATTTTTCCAAGATCGCAATTAGAATTTCTGATGGCTCAATAATGAATATAAATTTATGAACTAGTCAAATGCATTCGTTTTAAAGAACAACTCTTATGTTAGTCTTGAGAATTAGTTGAGCTGTTTTATCACGATTGTTCGTACATATTGATATATTATTATAATTAATATAACACTTTGAACACTTGCTAAATACATAGAGTTGTTCTTAAACGCAGAAATATATATATAATATTATATAAAGGCACCCATGTAAAAATAAAGATTCCAAATAAAATTGTTGAACAAACGACTTAGCTAAAATATATTTATGAAGTGTAATTGTGGCATCTTCTAATTTATTGTCTACTTGTAATATTCCTTTTGCATCTTCAATCTTCTTTAATATATGAAAAATTTAGTAAAATTGTGAGTTTACGATCAATGGGTGGCCTTAAAATATCAGATTTAACAATTCAATTCGTAGACTGGTCTGATATGAATAGGTTTCTATGTTCAAGATGAATAAAAAAATTAAGATCTTTTTGTTATTATATCAGGCTAGTTTTGTTTTCTATTGGACTAAGGTAAAATCCAACGATTCTTCTTAATGTCTTCAGTTCTTGGCTTCTTGAAAGTCTTAAGTAGAAACATTAGAATTTCTTACGATTTCTATAGAAATAAATAATAATGGTCATTTATTAGAAGGTGTCATAAAGTAATGATTTTAAAGGATCGTGCGATTTGATAGCGGCTAGGAGCGTAGTGGTTCGTGGTAATGTATGAAATGTAGGAACGCAATGAGAAGAATGCGAAAATTCACTCTTGTGATTTTTTTAGAATGGTTACCGCCAACGCTGAAAAACCCATTTTGAAGAATTTGTAAAGATATTCTTATGGGTGTTGTTTTGGTCCTAAAAGTTTTCCATTTTGTAATTTCGATACCCCGCATAGGAGCCATTTGCGGCCAATTGATATTTGATCGATCGTGATCGAAGCTTTGCAATTGATAATTTGGCTCCTACTATTCCTTATTTTGGCTGTAATGAAGCTCAATTTCATATTCTTCCTTATTCAAATGCTATTTTGAATGGCTTTTACATAATGGTGTGTGTATCAGACCGTGTCTATTTATACGTAACAAATATTTGAAATATAATGGAGATCCCATGTCATAAATTTTGATATTAAAATAAAATACGTGGGAACTTAAAACATAGGAATTAATGCAAATATCAAATTCAACACGCCTGAGGCCTATAAAGTTAAGAAATAGACAAGATTAATATAGATTTTTATTGCATTGATCTTAGATTTAGATTCAGGTTTCTTCCAAATTCCTATAACTTTTTTAAAGGATTGCAAATCCAGTTTTCAGCATTCAAATGAGTGACAATTAATGTGTAAAACTGTTTATGATCATTAGTTTCTAACAAACTATAAGTTCTAAGTATAAAAAGTATAATATTGAATTTATTTTATTTTTGTTTACCTTGATGATTAATAGTTGTAAAATGTACGTGAAAATATATTTTTTTGAACTTTTTGTCACTCAGTAACAATGTTGCGCAGCCCTAAATACTGTGAATGTTTACCATTGTTATGAAAACGAAATATTATAGTGAAAACTCCTTTCTCTAAGACATACCTCAAGAATGATGGATGTGCTTAGAAATTCCATTCTGAAATGGAAAATATTTTCACGTGTAGAGATAGAGCAGTCAGCTAGATATTTAAATTAAATAAAACATGACATGGGTCCTTCTAAGCGCTTAGTTAACGCAAGCAAATACATTTTTAAAAATAAATTAATACAATTCGTTCCAAAATGACGCTTCCTTAGTGATAATTAACGTAGGTATTTATTGATTTTTTATATAAAGTAAAAATTTCAGTTTGTATATCTATGCTAGGAAACCTGTAAACTACAGGATTTCTGCCCCTCGACTATTCCCAATGCGTACTTATATCTTGGTTGTTCTTACCAAAAAAACGCAAGTTGTCTTCGTAATCCCATAATAATCGGTGTAAGCGGTACTTGTTAAGTAATGCCTAAGTTTATACGACAAGTTATTTTAAGTGTTAGCATTTTTTCTTATTGTATAAGTCTAACGCAGGACACTTTGGCTCTCACTGTTTTTCTTATATCACAATAAATGTAAGTAAATGATGGATTGTTTCCGCAAAGTTAGGGTTTGATTAATTCCTCAGCTTCATTGATAAATTGTAATGTTTTGTAATCTTTAACTCTGTGTTTATCATTCTCGAGTTAATGTTAGTGAGTTTTCCTTTTGTGTTACTAGCATATTTTGATATTTAAGATTTGTTGAATATGCTAGCGATTGAAATGGATTCATTAGAATAATCTATGGATTAAAAGTTATACTTACGTTATTTTGATGGTACATCGATCCTAGCTGTTAAACCATTGTTGCTTCGAAATCATTTCTTGTTTCTATTATTCAATGTTACTTGGAATTCCTTCTCATCATCTTTTCAATGACTCCAAATACTTTTTCTCTTAACATTGAAATAACGTAATCGTTATTTAAAAATATTAACAAGTTCAATCCCAACTTTGCGAATACCGTTCCAATTTTTTTCCAGTGTCGAATTAATTTAAGTTCTCTTAGTGTAAATTTAAAACTTATAGATTCCAAAAAATGGAAGTGAATTCGAGAATGGTGAAACTAGAATTTATCGAAGTCATTGATTAAATTGTTAAGAAGTCAGTAACTTCGATAAATAAATGTAACTAGTGCGTACGTAAATATTTGTTTTTGTCTGTAAGTATATTATATGTACATTTTGAAAAAGAAATACTTCAGTCATGTTGTTATTATTTCACGCTTTCTGTTTAATACTGTTTTGTATTTAATTAAGATAAGAAGATATTGTTTGGGAGACTTCCGGTGAAATTGTCCGTGCTGAGTTATTATTGTGTATATAGAATTTAGTTACCCCAAAGTTAAATCCAAATATATACATGCGGGAATATTTTTTCATTTTTTCGCTGTATCTTTATAATGTAGACATGTTTTGGAGTGGTATAAGGTTTTGGCGGTTTTCGAACGAACTTTCAATATGGCGGTCGATATTGGATGAGATTGAAAATAATTTTCGTTTTTCGCAATTTTTGTGATTGTGTATGAGAGAATGTTTATGGCCAACAGACCTGGTAAAACTAAGATGTTAATTCGGAAGTGGTTTCTTCTACTTTAATGGCTGAGTAGATAGTAAAAATTCTACCGATTTTAACGTAAATTTTGAACTAACAAATAGTACAAAAAATATAACGAACCATATTAAAAATATAATATTGCTGTTTAATTATTTACAAGATAAAATTAATGTCGTTTGAAATTTTATACGATCGCGCCGAAATTTTGACAGTTACATGAAGTCGGTTAATAAAATGGCGGCTAACGTTCGAAAACCGCATAATAATGCTTTAAATAAAATTTGTTTTGCTTAGACGCCAGCGGTTTATGGCTATGGTAATTCAGTAAAACCATGATGGGATGATAAAATAGTGCAGGAAAGAAATATGCTCAATGATTGAAAGTCTTCGTCTCGACTGGCTGGGTATAGCGTGGCATTTTGAATGATAAACTACTGTTTAAAATATATTTGGAATCTTTAATTTGGGAACGTCCAAAAAAATAAAAATTAAGTGATATTGAAATTCTAATATATATATATATTTTTTTGCATTTAATTGAAAGCCTATGCATTTCCATCTTGCTTTTATTTTGTAGTGTCTCTATCTAATTCATAAAAACATCGTAACTTAAATTATCATCAAATCAATATCAACTTAAAATGCATTTATCGCAAATCGAAAATTCCAACACCCTGGATAGCCTCCGAAGTTCCACTAGAGCGAGACAACACTGTACGCAAATGCCCAGCTAGAAAAGGACGGCGATAGTCCGCAGGCAGGAGAAACGTGTCTCGGTGATAGGTCGGTATATACATGGGGGGGTTTATTTATTATTCCATAATGTAATAAAACGAATGTAAAGTTTACTATGTTTCATTGGAAACACCTAGCCAATCTGAATTCCTAGAATCCTTCCCGTTTCCAAAATTCTATGGAGTCCCAATAGCATAGAAAAAGTTACTGCAGACAAAACAGCAAAATGCTTGAGCAGTTTTTAGTGGGTAAATTTAAAATGAACTTAGTCTAAATTGAAACAGAGTTCAAAATAGCGTGCAGAACATGATTTCCTTTCGTGTGTATTTGAGCATGCTTGCACATAATTCTATCTCAATACATGAAAGAACAGAACACGCTCCAGTATTTTGCTACAGTGTGCGCTGAATCAAAGGTATCACTGACTGCAGCGACCTGAAAAAGGAAACTTCAGGCTCGTGGAACCAAATCACGATTTTTTATGTTGAATAGTATAAATAATGAGTACCTTATTAGTTTTCTAAATTAAATGGGGTTTGTGCCCGGTTGATGGCAATAGGCTCGCCCCCTATCATATGGGACTTAAACGTAACTGTGTGCACACCTCTGTCTAAATGTGGCAACACACGTAACTGCAAGCATGACAAGCCTGTATGAACAATGATTTTGTGCAAGCGTTCTGAGCGTCTGTATGATGATTTTGTGCAAGCATCTTGCTTGTGCAAGCGGCATGAAGATTGATAGAATTTCCATTATACGGCTTGAACAAGCCACGCTTGTGCAAGCATGATTGAACGTGTGTAAGCTTGCGCAATCATTGGCACGCTAGTTGCACATAATGCAGCTAAAGCAAGCGCGTCGTCATCGTCCGACACTCAACATGCTGCTTGCTTGTTCAGTGTGTAGTCTATAGGGAAATAGTGTACGCTTGCACAAAATTATTGTTTATGCAGGCTTGTCATGCTTGCAGATACGGGAAGGAATGAAGCTAAGTTTGGTTAGCACTCTTCCGCGTCTTTTCATACTTCGGTTTACACCGTATACTATCGGAAATATGAAAACACGCGGAGGTATGTTAAATGAAATTAGCTTTGTTTCGCTTCGGTCTTAGTGTGACCCGTGCTTAACCCTTCGGTGATTAGAGGCGTGATGTTATGCCTAGGTCTTGTGGTATCTTACTTTTTAGGCTTTAAGGCGCTCCGCAGACAGCAACTTTGATCGTATTTGACCGTATTGCGGCAACAGGCAACTCGCAACTAGCTGTATTATAACACTAGCTGACCCGTGCCCACTTCGTTGGGCGGTAAACATTTTAACTTGTGATGAAATTATGAGTGTGGTTCAGTTAGTACTGAGTGCTATGATTTATTTCCTGACTGCCAAAAGGAGGGTTTTGTTTTTATTGCATACACGTTCAGCGCTAGATTCCCGAGCACGGGCCTGCGATGTTCTCACAGTTTGGCTAGCGAGCCGCTGCGAGCGCTCAGCGCTAGACTCCCTATCCCTTGTTGCAAAGACATGCTGCCTTAAATCACTGAGACGCTGCGCACGTTCAGCGCTAGATTCCCGAGCACGGACCTGCGATGTTCTCCAGCTTTGGTTAGCAAGCCGCTGTGAACGCTCGGAGCTAGATTCCCCAGCGCGTGCTTGCGAAATATTTTCTCTATTCCTCGAGAGGCGCTGATGATTTTCAAGAGCAGACTCTTCTGTACGGCGTACTCGAGCTGCTCTTGTCTGGGATGTCTGACGGGAAAGTTGTGATTTCCTTTTAGGCATGATAAACAATCGCTGAAACTGTCCGATATCCCAAAAACAGAAATACACAGCTTCGAACTCGAAGAATGAGAACGAAGTAGTATTTATGTTTTAAGAAACCGAGCAACCAAAACAATTTTAAAGACCAACAACATCCAACCAACTGCGTACAACTCACCTTCCTAACGACGAAAGTTTTAAATAATAACTGGATACAGTCATTAATCCGCGGAAAATCTTAACACCGCGATTCCGAAAAATGGATAAAACGTCCGTACAAAGCATGTTCTAATGCGTTTCGTGAATGGACGGCGGCATTTTGCGATTTAGTAATTTTATATTATCTTCGAAACTATTTAACCAATTGACATACTGTTTTGGGCAAATCGTATCTCTATGATGTTCTTGTGATCATAATAATATTTTTTTCGATAAGGTTTAATATTTTGTTGTTTAAAAAAACGTCCAAAGGTAGAGTGTACTACGTGAGCTCGACAAATGGATGTGCGATTAACGCTTGTGCGACAAAACTGTACTGCGACTCACCATAGTTCGAATGCACGCTTGTGCGACACACTGAAGCTCGACATCACGCTGGTGTGACAAACGATTGTGCGACAGTAGTTCGACACTACGGTAGATCGAAACAATTGTGTGAGTACTGTAATTTGACAGTACGTTGGTGCAGTATTACAGTAGTTTGACACTACCCAAGTGCGACAAACGATTATGCGATATTGCCATCTATAGATCTTAAATGAAAAACTAACAAAGCAATAACTTCATGTATGTAATAAATAAATAAACTACATTTCAATATAATCAATACTATTTATTATATGAAAACAATAGGTATTAAACAAAAACGATTCGATCAGATTTAAGATGAATTTAACCAAATTATATTATAAAAAAAAGAAATAGACGATCATGTCAGTGAATTATTATATCTTTTTAAAATAACAAATATAAGACAGACCACGCAAGAAGGATAACAAATCCATTGTATCTTTTTTTTGTAAATGTTTTTTTAATTTGTTGTTCTTTATCTTGTTTTTTTCTTTTTCTTGGTTCACTTGCTCCTTGACCTAAAATTTTTTCTATTGTGTCCGTTGTCGTTTTGTTCTTTAATATTTGCTCTAAAGTTTTATAGACATTCCATTTTTTGCGACCCTAAAGCGCATTCCATCTATGGTGCCAAATTTCGACACAGTTTTGTGTAGTAGGTACCTACCCCCATTTCGATGCTGGGAGCTACAGACCATAAGTGTGGTGGAAATATTGGTGGTGTTTTTTTCAGCCTCAAACAACCAGGTACTACGGTTTGTTTTTTGTGTAAGTTCCTTCTACGTAATATTTCCGAAACCATACACTTATCTTTTCGGTATCTTTTGGCAGCACCTGTTCTTCAATAAGGCGGAAAGCTGCTGGAATTTCTTCTGGGCATAAAACTAACTACCTACGTTCGTTTTATTACCGTATATTACGTATACACAATATTTATTAATTGTATTCTAAAAAATGTTAATTCTTCATGTCGCACCAGCGTGATGTCGAGCTTCAGTGTGTCGCACAAGCGTGCATTCGAACTATGGTGAGTCGCAGTACAGTTTTGTCGCACAAGCGTTAATCGCACATCCATTCGTCGAGCTCACGTAGTACACTCCCAAAGGTAAGTACGTCGAAAAATACTTTTTTTAACACATAAAAGCTACTATATCTGCTAAAATATAAAAGATAGAAATATGGTGTCGCGGACTTTTTTGTAGAACTATTCAAAGCGGACCAGGTTGCCATATATTGTTTTCAATTATATACAACTTTTAAGGCAGCGCATGCAAATAACTCTGTTGTAGGAGCTATTTTTTCCGCCTGGCTAGACAAAAATTGAGATAGTTCGGCTAATATGCATGATATCTTCATAATTTATAGCCTATAGCACTCACGAATAATGTAGCTTTCTACCAGTGAAATAATTTTTAAAATTGGTTCATTACTTCCGGAGATTACCCCCTACATACAAACTTACAAACCTACAAACTTACAAACAAATGTTACCTCTTTATAATATTAGTATAGATAAAGAAACTGCGCAAACATAGCAACTATATATAGTCCGCGCAATCCACGAAGACGCGCCCCACTCCGCTCCGCGCCGTACTAGAGTTCAGCTTACAGTACAGTAATCGCGGAGTGGGGCGCGTCGTCGTGGATTGCACGGACTATAGTTGCGAGTCTCGATGATCGACAACAGTTTTTAGTTGCTGCACTCGATGACAGAATCAGTTTCAAATTGACTCAAGTAGCAACTGTCAAATTTGTACAAATTGTATCAATGTTGCTGTTTCCCCAATTAGCAATCGCAGATTCGCAACGCGTCAAGCGAGCTGGTTCTTCGAAATCTATAGTCACACGGACTGTTGACCATTTTTTTTTTTTGGGTTGTAAATTTTCAGATAACTTCACCCGCTCTGGGCGGAACGAGAGGGCGTGTCAGACTTACTGACTAAAACCCACCCATGTTCCTTCAGTTGCCATGTTGTCAGGGGCCACGGTATCCCTTTCGGACTTTCCCGCGACCCCGGCAGGACGGACTGTTGACCATGGATTTGAAAAATTTATTTTGAATTGCGGCAACCGTAAACTGGGCCTTTTTGTGGCTGCAACTGGCAACCTTTAACGAAAACTTAAAAAAAAAAATTGTTTCTTCAACTAAGTTGATAGTTTCGTCAACTAAAGTTACTCTGTCTGCGGAGCGTCTAAAGACTTAGGCAGAAGCTTCAATGAGGATAATAACAATGAGACTGATTTCAAAGTAGAACTCATCATTTTTACAACTTACAAGGTATTAGAAATAGTAAAAGCTCTATAAAGCTTACGAGTTGTAGGTCATATGTTCGAACCCTAGCAGGCGCCTAGCACCACTGCTCTAAAAACGGTGAAGGAAAACATCGTGAGGAAACCGGCATGTCCGAAGACAAATGACATCTACCGATCCGCACAGGGCCCGAGTGGTAGATTACAGCCCACTCCCTCTCGGAGAGGAGGCCTGTCCTAGCAGTGGGAACATTATACACTGATTATGCTATAAAGCTATGGTTTCACATGGCGTCTGCAATTTACCGGTGAATGACGTCACTACAACGCTATGAAAGTACAGCTACAAGTACAGTACCAAAATTTTCTTAATCTCCCTCGGCAAACTTCATGTTTCGTCAGTCCGGATTTCTATTAGTTGCCCTTTGCACTTGGTGCAGACCGGACGCTGTCAATTGACTTAATGTAATTTATTTTAAAATTGGGAGGTAAGCTGCTAAAGTCGCAGGCACGACAGATAGGAAAATAGTTTTACAGCTCTATAAACAAAACAACAATAAAGTACTTAGTTCTGAATTAAAATTATTATACACGATACATCTAAGACATGGAAATTAGCATTCGTTTATATTCGGAAATGCGATGATTCCCGAGGGACATCAAGAAAATAGAAATACAGCAACCTGGTGTTTTCCCGGAGTGCGTTTTTGTCAACGTTAAGTCAAACCCTTCTTCCCACCCTCACTCGATATAAATTGATGACCCTTACCTACGGAGCGCAAACATGGTCTCCTACAAAGCGTCAAAAGTCCGCACTTGGGAGTCTGCCAACCGGCTATGGAACGAAGCATACTAGGTGTCAAACTCACAGACCGCATTAGGAACTCTATACTTCGTTCCAAAACACAAATAGCGGACGCTGGCCGCACTGTTGCTGGACTAAAATGGAACTGGGCTGGCCACATCTGTCGCATGTCGGAGCAGCAGTGCGGAAAAATCACCACTCAGTGGATCCCAAATAGCAGGAAACGACTACGCGGCTGGGCCAGAAAGAGATGGCATGATGAGCTGGATTGGCCCGCAATCGCATTAGACCGGGAAAAGTGAAAAGAGGCCTTTGCCCTGCATTGGGACAACACAGGCTTATAATAATAAGTCAAACCCAATGATACAATCTTTGCCGGTGCCGTCATTTTCAAGACAGCCGTCACTGCGGCCGTTGTGCGGCCACCACTCTTCTAGACAATGCTTGTTCACTCTGAAGGACGCGCTCCATTAGGCTATGGTTTCCTATAAACGCCGTCGGCTGCTTACAGGAAATAGCACACATATTAACTCGGAAACGGATCGTCACCGTATCAACTCGAGCCATTCAGTATTCTTTGTATGAAACTCCCTACTGCAACGCACACTAATTAGAATCGTAACGTAATCGCCTCGCCTCGGGACAAGCTCACGCACCGCACGGCATCAACATGCAGTTCCCGCGCTTACGGCTCGTCGCCCTCGCGCTTACGTCTCTCCGTACCCGAGCTTACGTCTCTTCGTCCATCCTTACCCCTCTCATCCTTCCCGCGGCCTACCTGCAGCACACTACTGTTCCTCTTCGTCCAGTGCTATGGCTATGATAGCCATCTCACGTATTGTGAACCGGGACATAACCGTGCGCTACACTTCACGTTCGGATTTAAACTGATCTGGTGTCAGCCAAGTCAACCAGCGGTCGGCGAGCCGTAAGCGCGGCGTCGCTCGCCTAGCCGTAGCCGAGTCTATGTACCGGAGCTGCTGATCCGCTTTGGTTACGTGTTTACGTTAGGTTGACGAAAGACGGTGAAATATGTGTGCTATGACCTGTCACGCCGTATGCCGCGTCACGATGCTTACTATAGAAATGTATTGTTGTGGTCTCTTTCACACGTCGACTTCAACGTCTTAACGTTGTACGCGGCATTCAAACGCTTTGCGTTGTAGTTATTCTAGTAGTCTAGTTATTTCGATCCATTGCAGCGTCAGGTCGTGTCGCACGACCACTCGCGAGCAACAATTGAGGCGTCGTCGTCTAATGCGGACGTATTGACCGCCGACGCTGTGCATAGCGTTCAGACGTCGAAGACGTCGCAAATAGCATAAAATAGGGAGACCAAAGCCTAAACTGCATTTTACGCCGGTAATGCGGTAGTTGGGCGTGTCATTTCAAAGTTCTCCAAGTACTTCGACATCAGCTCCACTGCACCATATGAATCAACTACAACACGACCATATACGACGAGCATATATTGACGAGCATCAATTGCTTACCAACCATATTAAATTAATCGAATCGCAACCCGTGAAATACATATTATTGAGTAGTTCCGGTGGCCATCTGTGTCCATCATCAGTTCCACTTTATCAAATGGTGCTTTCCGACAGCAAATGCACGAGTTACTATAAAAAATACCCAAATTGCTATAGGTGTGTCTATAATGTTTGAAGAGTTTCCTCGATTTCTCCATGATTTCACCATCAAATTGTGACCAAATGACAATGAGACTAACTATAAAACAAAAAAAAATATTTTTTCATATCAGTTCAGTCGTCTTCGAGTAATCGGGGAACATACATACAAAAATAAAGGATTCCGACGAATGAAATCGGCTAGTAAAATAAAACTAAAGTAATAAATGGAATATAATTTATTTAATTAAAAGTTAGGAACATTAAAACATGATTATACTAATAATAAAAATATAAACGGTTACAATAAATAGTTCGGAAAAGGAAACCTTTTGCTTGACTACAAGACAACTACATGTGCTCAGTCCTGAAGAAGTGATGGCAATTTATATGCAGCCATATTGGCCAGTATTTTTGAATCTCTGTCATTGTACTGTTTGCCTGAGAATTGAATAGCCAAATACCCGGTTCAGAATTCAGAATGTGAAGTAAAGAACATGTTAAACTCTTTTCATTTAAGAGCAAAAGCTGTCAAATATTTCGCCGTTTTGATTAATTTGGTAATGTGAACTAAAATATTGAAGAAATGCAATAATTATTATCGTAACAGTGAATATTTAGTTTTAGATGTAAAACGGTTACAACATCAAATTCAGTGTTATACTTAATTGAAATTCATTATTATTAATATTCTAGTTCACTAGTTAGCCACATTTCTTATTTCCATATAGTAATATTGGTAAATTAATCAAAACAGCGAAATATTTGACAGCTATTTGCGACGTTGCTCACTTTCAGAATAAACGCTCTTAAGGTGATTCCTTCAATGTTTCTGTTTTTGCAAATAAAAAAACTCGCAGGCTTTCCCTACCTTAAACAATATTAAAGTAAAGGTTGACCTTTAAATTCTCAATTCAGAAACCGGGTGTGTATGTCAAAGCTAACTTTTCTTTTCTATTGAAATTCAGTGCTTTCTGATCGAATCAGAATTATCTTGGTCTTTGAATTTGGATCTTCTGACTTTTCAAAAAGTCTATATACAGGGTAAAAAATTAGCTAGCGAAACTGTGCTGTGTGGAATCGATATTTACACACGATAAAATAAAAACAAAAAGATTGGGAGTGCCTCCGCTGCCGGCGCCGGCGCCCAAAATGCCGTTGGGAACCGGCAGTACTTTACTGCCGGCAGCCGATATTAAAAACATCGGAAACCGGCGCCGCCGGCTCCCATAATGGACACCGGTGGTACGGCGTTTATGGAAACCCTTCCAGTATTCAAACCCCAACTAACTAACCCTAACTAAAGTATTTTTTTCTATATATTCTAGTCGTTTTCTATATATTCTGCGTAAGGGGTCGTAGTTCTAACCTAACCTAAACTTTTTTTGGAGGGTAAAATATTTAACCTAATCCAAATAGTTCGGTTCCGGGTAGTACTTGATTACTGGAATATGGGAATCATAGACATGAGCTCAACTGTCACGAGGACTCGAGGAGATCGATAACAATTAAAATTCTATTGTGTCTCATTAATGACAGTTGAAAGGAGAAAAATATTATATAATGTGTTTTTCTAATTATGCCTACCACGCTTGTCTACTGCATATGCCAAATTGTCAACCCCATTTTCCGCTATTTTTCCAAAGTCAGCGCCGGCAGCCAACTCAGCAACTGGTGCTGGGAGCCAATTCACGACACGGCGCCGGCAGCTGAGGCACTTCCAAAAAGATTTAATGTTACAACGACCGCTTTTATTGTTGTTATTTGAAGTATGACTTGAGAAAATTTGTTTTATCATTTTTAGATACTGTATACTCATGATGTTTGTGGAGTTTTGCTAGGTAATTTCATTTGAACCTGTATATAGTTAAGTGCCATCTATCTAAACAGTAGTGAGCTGTTTCTGCATCCCTGATTCGAGCCAGGACAAGAGAAATGCTATAAGTTTTTAGTTGCAATTACTTTTTTCTAATTAGACTGCATTTGAGTCAACTCTTATGACAAACGTGGACGAAGGTACTTCTACTCAGATGTTTAATTGTGTTTGGCTAAACCAGCGCAACTATAAAGGTACCATTCTGTACCCGACTGCAGTAGGCAACTGTAGGCGACGTGTTGCGGCGTCATCTCGCGGCAACACGTCGCGGCGTCATGTCGTTGCAGTCACGATTCCGAACTCGACCGCGCCTCAAAGATTCCACGCGCGCCTCAAAGAGATGTCAGCAGAATTGACGGGGTCCGTTAGGGCCGATGCCTGCCGGGGGTTCGAAGAAAACCGATAGGGAAATCGTGGCCCCCGGCAACAGGGCAACCGAAGGAACACGGGTGGGTTTTAGTCAGTAAGAGTCTGACACGCCCTCCCGCTACACCCAGAGCGGGAGAAGTTATTTGATAATTTCAAACCCAAAAAAAAAAAAAAAAATGCGGCAACTGCCCATATTCCAGTCGGTAGATACCTACTACTGGTCTGCGGTCGGACTGCACGTGTCGCCTGTCACTCGCCCGTAGCTGCCAACGACGTGTCGCTAGCTACGGAAGGTATTTCATAGAAGTTCATAGAAACCAGTCGTGTCGCGGCAACACGTCGCCTGCATTTGCCTCCTGCGGTCGGGTACGGAATGGTACCATAATGAGGGTTTTCTGAAATGACGTTCACTAGGTGGCAGCACTAAGACGTCATGTCCGGGCACCTGTCAAAAGTGTCAAAGCGCCTTTATTTTCTTTAGTCGTGACTGAATGATGAACGAATGAGGAACGTCGTCATATATTTTATATTCATTGTCGAAATGGAAGACCTTTTGTCAAAGTGGCGCCACCTGGTGGCGTGAATTTTCATGAAAACCCTCATTATGATGGCGTCTGTGACAGTTACAAATTTAAAAAATTAAGCTAATCGTTCCAGCGGAATGTCATTATTCCGGCCCGTAGAGCAATGTATTATAGCGTTTCCTCACATTTAGCAGCAGAAAATTTATAAAAAATTGGTTGTCTGTAAAGTCGGTTAACGGACGATAATTTTACGTGATAACGTCACAAGCCGAACGTTTAGGCCGATCGTGCCTCTCTATCGCTTGTTCCGCGCTTTCGCTTGCACGCTCAGGCTCAGGCGGAACGTGATACTTTTTCGTGCGTGCAGCCGGCGTTCATCGATTTATAAGACGTTATCACGTCAAAAGTGCAAACTTCACAAGCCATCATACAGTGCCGCCATTGTAAGAAGTGCATGGATGCATAGCGCCATCTCCACGGGCGAGATAGTCTCGTCGTGACATCAAATTCAATAGAAACTCTATGAATCAATCTCCACACGGCGATATCATCGCGGCGATAATTTGAAGACACAGCGTGACTATCGTCGCGATTCTCTTGTCCGTGGAGATGGCACCTAAGTGCGTTAACATTATTTCCCTAAGTACTGTCAAAATGCCATACTACTCTCACTAAACTTGGGTTATTCTCTTTAGCCACCCCAAAAAATCCACCCTAAGTAAGTGGATACTCGGAAACATATGTCCAAGAATCCACCCTAAACCCAACATTCTTTTACCCAACTAGGCGTTGGGTGAATTCTCGGACATACGTTTCCTTGGGTGGATTTTTTGGGGTGGATAAACGGAATAACCCCTAAACTTCAGTGTGAAAGGGTAAAAGATCCATTGCAGTTATCCGGCTTCGATTTGACACGGCTTACTTTGGGCTCGTTGGTATTGAAGCTAAAATATTATTTTAACTTGTTAGATAAAAATATCTATCTAAAATTAAAATACTACAACAGACTACTAATTACTTTAACTAGAAAAAGTGAGGTGAAAGAGTGCTATAGCTAAAATAATCAACAGTGCTAACAACGTCTTGACTAAGGACAATATTATAGATTTGTGGCGGTCTACGAACGCCACTTGCGAACACACTGACGTCATGCAAAATCCTGCATCGCGCAAGCATAGTTTACCTCGCCGTACAATAATCAAATGAAGAATAGAGCATTCGAAGTACAATGAAAACTAGTCTATCTTTAAATGGAACTAAAATTCATAATAAATTCTTATTCTGTCATAACGCCACCTGTAGCGACTTCTTCTTTCTTACGTACATCATTTGCTGCGTAGTCGGGTTCAACGTATCTGTGAACAAAAAAATCTAGGTAGAAAATATGTTGAAAATGCGAAAAAATATCACTCATCATCATTGCCAGCCTTGTACCATCCACTGGCTGAGTGTAGGCCTCCTCCATTTTGTGCCATGCTTCCCTTGTCTATACCAGTCTTGACCAGCACATGACCACCATAGAAACGGGTTTTGTCGACGGAGGAATAGACAAAATGACAGATTGTGATTTTGTCTATTCTTCCGTCGACAAAACCCGTCATACTACGCATGCAGGTCTTTCTCACAGTTTTTCGGAGGTCATGCAGCAGATGACCGAATTTTTACATTACAGTTATCTGACTGTTGGTCTATAAGATAGTTAATTGATTCAGGCGTGACCTTGTGGAAATCCATTATAAAATACAATAGACGTGGATATATTCAGCAACCTGTTCCGCTTAGCTATTTCTAAAGAGCCATAAAAAACCCTGAAAAAAATCGACACGTTTCACCTCTCAACGAGGTATCCTCAGGATGACGATTGACTTGTCGCGAACTCGAACACGGCGTGTTGCCACACCGAGCTCTAAACGCAGAGACTGTTGGTCTGCTAATATCGTTCCTACGGTCTTTCAGCAACCATTCAGTTAGGGCTTTAATGGACCTGCGATCATCAGGTCTTGTCAAGTGGCCCGTTCACAACCATTTCAAAATCTCTTAGACCTTAATATCATCATCATCTGCTTAGCCTCTCCCAATTATGTAGGGGTGGGCTTCCAGTCTATCAATACCAGTATTTTACATGGAGCGACTGCATATCTGACCTCCACAACTCATATATTGGGTAACATAATATTCCACTGTTTGTCAAACATTCAGACATCTTAACATAGTACAGTAGACCGCACGTCACTTGTAGCACGTTGACCTTGAGCTGGCCTAGCTCAGTATATGGTTTCAATAGAATGCGAGGCCAGCTTAAATATACTGGTTTTATTACCACTGATGTGCGGACTGATACTAAGGCCCGGACTCCACCAAAGCGAAGATGTGCGGAGATGTCCGAAGCGGAGACGAGAAGAGATGTTTTTCAGCTAGGGTGTATCCACCGAAACTGTGTGAAGATGCTTACTGGCTAGACTGGAGCGGAGATGTTTGCTGTCTAGAGCGGAACTAAGCTGCGTGTGGCGAGCGTTGGATATTGATTGCTCACTGCATGCCCCTCAGATCTGTTCTCGTCACTGCTGCGCGCCGTCATCGCCAGCTTGCGAGGCACAGCTCACATCTCCGCTTTGTACCGCCATCCAGCTCAATCTCAGTGAAGCACAGCTCACATCTCCGCTTCGATCGCGCCATACAAATATGATACATCTCCGCTCAGTGGTATCTACTGAAGCTGAGTGGGGACGAGATGTGTGAATAACGAAATTCCATTGTTTGTTTCAAACATAATTATCTCCTCTCCTCTCGTCTCCGCTTTGGTGGAGTCTGCGCCTAAATAAAAGGTTTCATTTGACTTACTTCTCAAGCGGTGGACAGAGGAAGTGCCTGATATTCCTAGGCATCACCGTTCCAGCCTGCACCTTGCAGACTTCATTGATATAGTCCTCGAAGTCCAATATGAGGTCAGCATCCACTGGTCCGCCGATACCAGGAACGGCGTATACCAATGTAATCTGTATTTAAGTAAATAATCTATATAAATACTTTTTATTATTTATTTATTTTTTAACCACCACGGGGCTCTTGGCATGCATCTCACTTGATGGTAAGTGATGATCAGGCCGAAGATGGAAGCGAACTTCACCCAGAATCCTTTAACTGCCGAAACACAACAATGCTGTTAACATTGTTGTTATTGCGATAGACTTAGATAAAGATGGTGGTAGCTAGCCAGGCGGACAAGCCCTACCACCAACCAAACAAAATTTTACCCCCACTGGGAATCGACCCAAGGGACCTCTAGGTTTAACCACTAGGCCACAGAGGTGGTTTAAAATTAGTATAAAACGAAGTCGCTTGTCGTGTCTTCCTGTGTAATCGATCTTCTAAAGTAAACTACACAATAAATTTTGTTGCGGTTTTAACCATCATTTGGAACATTATTTATTCCAGGACAACTTCCGTACTTAAATACAGGGTAAGTTTTTATCCAGTGCGCAAACTTTAACAAGTGACTTTACTCATCATTATGAACAATTTTTACTATGGGACCAAACATGAAATCGCGTAAAAAAACCGGCTGTTCCATACATTTATGTGCGCATAACTAGTCAAAATGTAGGGAACAGCTGATTTTTTTTTTCGCGATTTCAGGTTTGGTCCCATAGTAAAAATTGTTCGTAATGATGAATAAAGTCACGTGTGAAAATTTGCGCACTGGATAAAAACTTACCCTGTATAATAATAAAATCTCGATACGCCTATTGAGAGGCACGGGAGCAGTGTTACCAGATCAGATTTTTTTAATTCCGTGGGGTGACGCTGAAAAATCCGTAGATAGCCTCTAGATAAATCTGTAGATTTACAGACTTTTTTAAAAGCTAAATCCGACTGTTTGGAGCGAGACTAGCCTTGAACCCCGTTAGAATTATTATTTATCTAACATGAAACCGAAGTAGAATTTACGCGAAGTGAAAGCGTCGATCAAAGGGCGCGGAAAGACAATTTCTAAAGGCTAGGGCGGCGCTGCTTAGATGGATAACCTAAACTAGACCTATCTGCCCAGATTCGCATTTCCACAAACTCAATCCCTATCGGAAAATGGTGTGGACGCGGACGCAAGCAATCTTTCTCGTTGAAAAGCCAGAGTTTCTCACTCACAAGAACCTCTACCCAGTGGCGTAGCGTGAGTCACTGTCGCTCGGGGCGGAGTCATAATTTGCCGCCCTTTTGATGTCGTAAAAATAATTAAAAATAAAATAATTAAATTATACTTATAATAAAAAACAAACTAAATTTTACTATTAAAACGGCAGCGCGGCAGACGAAGTTACTGGTACAAGTTCTTGGAAATCACGAGCGCGGTCGGCCCTTGGTTGTGGTTAGACGTGTACATGTACGGTGTTAAGGTGTGCGCGCGAAACGTATGCGGGCGCGCACACTGTAATAGTACATTACTGCCGCGGTCTATAATGACTACTTTGCTGTTCGCGCTGATGATGGCCGACAGCGCAGCGTAGCGCAGCTCCAGGCCGACACAGCGCGGTCAGCGTGCAGCACTTGATGGACGAGCTGAGATAAAGGCCGAGGCCGTAGGTCGAGGCCTTTACAGCGAGGACAGCAAGGGCTGCAATGATGGCCAAGCTGGAAGGCCTAGAGCGTAGCTAGGCTAGCTCGAGGCAATCATAGCGTGACCAGCGAAGCAGTCATAGTGGGCCAAGGCTTGTATAGTGCTTTACTCAAAAATGCAAGTACCTTCATTTTGTTGGAAAGATCATTGAAATACGCAAGTAAAACATTTTCGGATAAAGATTTAGATTTCCTACTGATTTTCCACTGCACAAATTTTTCATATGCAAGCTTATATTTTTCCTTTGAGTTTCGCGGTATTACATTTTCAACCACTAATTTAGCTTCATCTTTAATGTCTGGCGGTGTTAAACACATTGAATCGGAAGAATTTTCGCTTTGAGAGCTCATTTTTAGCAAAAAAATCACTAAATAAAAATAAAATTTTCGCTGAACCGCGCTTTTGTTACTTATTTGTTTTTTTTTTTTTAACAATGGTTGTTGGAACTATACAGCCAAATATGGAATAAAATCTTTTTGTACCTATCTCTATAAATACAAACAGCTGTGTTTTAAATAAAATCTTTTTGCATTTGATTTTTTAAAACGTTGAAACGTCAAAATAGCGGCCGGCAATGTTTTGCCGGCCTGTTAGAGCGACCAGCAAAACTTTGCCGGCCGCTCCTTGAAACAGAACGGCAAGGTCGACTTTGCTCAAACAAGGTTGTCAAAATAATGACCACATTACATGCATTTTTGAGTAAACACAAATAAGGGCCGACCGCCACTCGTGATTTGCAACAATTGTTTTAGGCGGGAGGGACATTTAATATGTGCAAGTGGGTAAAAGTTAACTTCTTGAAAAATTAATTGTCTGACTGACCGCCAGTGACTGCACAAATTTTTTATTTGCCGCCCTTCTAATGGTGGCGCCCGGGGCGGTCCGCCCCTCCGCCCCCCCCTCGCTACGCCACTGCCTCTACCGACTATTAAGCAGGTTTTGCTTATACTACCTTAATCATCTTCTAAATCTTTCATTACTTGAAATACTCGTATATACAGTAGGCAAAGACATTACCTCAGGCATAGGCTCTTCTTCTTCCTCAACCTCTTCAATTTCTGGCACAATTATATCCATGTTATCATCCAGGAACTTTTCCAGGAGTTCTCGAATCATCACCACTTCCTCTGGCTTTGCCTGTTTTACAAGGGTGTATGTTTTTTAGAGAAAGTTAATTTCTACAAAAGACTATCAAGTTTTCCAGACCCAGCGGTTTAGACTGTGTTGTCTGTCAGTGAATTAATGAATTTAAGATTTTTATTAAGGAGAAGAAAGTCAATGATTGATTCATTTTAAAGTAACTACTCTGAGCACCAAGGATAGATTCTATATGTTTTTTTAAATATTTATGATAGGTACAATATTCTAATAGAATAGAATATATTTATTGTAAAACATGAGTATACATCAAATAATATGTGCGAGGTATTAAATAACAGTTAGATCTGCATGTTTTGCCATTTATGGCGTACAAAACAACATATTTTTGGTTCAGATTAAACCATTTAAAAATATAAAAATGTAAAAATTGAGTCTACAAGGGTGTAATAACTTTATCCTTATTAAAAAACGGGAAAAAAATAAAAATTGTTTTTACAGATTTTAGAGCCAATTTGTGAAAATTACGTAATTAGAGGAATCTATTTAATTAATTGCGGTCATTTAAAAATTCATATTTGGTTATGAGATATTTTTTTAAATGTATTTTAAACAGAGCAGTGAGAAAAGGGCTTCAGAAAAAGTAAAACCATTAACATGGCTGTCTACGATTTGTTGAATAAAGTCATCACAAATGTTGACAGCAGAATACCCATGTGTTCTGTATATTGCGATATGACCCAAGCCTTCGACTACGTGGACCATAACCTACGTTTACCATGTTATGACATAAAAATACGCTCAATAATCCATCTGCCCCATTACGGTGTTTTTTGACACCGTAATTACATTGTTACGGTAGGTGGTAGATCTATGCTGATTACGGTGTTTTTACCGTAATTACGGTGCAGTTGGCAACACTGGTCTCAACGATGCCTAGACTACCACATATAGTCCAGGGTCGATCATTTTTAAAACCACAAAAAATCATAATAGGATGAAACCCATTAGAGAAGGAGGGAAATATGATAAAAATGAAAGGAAAAATAATTTACGGGCGATCTGAGGTTGGGAAGGGGATGGGGGTGAGTTTTTAAGGGTAAAAAACGGTTTTTCTCGATTTCCGGCAAAACTAAAAGTCCTATCGAAAAAAGTCAAATGGAAAAGTTGTAGATAATAAAAAGATCTAAAACTTTTGTACTAACACTTTTTTCACATAACCTCAAAATTTATGTGAAAAATTCAAAAAACCAAGTTTTTGGTTTTTTATTTTTATCTTTTACAAAAATTTTTTTTTTTAACGAAATTTTGTGAAAACTTACCTTTTTATGTCCCAAATACGCTGTAATTTATTTAATTAAAAATATTTATTTTTTCACCTTATTTTGAATTAATATCGAAAAAACACCCTAATTTTCAATCGAAAATTCACCCGTCAAAATATCAGCTTTTTTCAAAAAGTTGGTGTGGTTTCTGTTCGTTGAAATCTCTACTTTCCGATGGTGAAAAAAAAAATATATGTTACTATGGTAAATCTTCTCAGAAAATGCAAAAATTAAAAAAAAACTTGAATTCGAAAAATTTTTTTTAATTATTATAAATAATTTTGAGCTATTTATTAAAATTTAGACTTTAATTACTCGAAAAACGTTAGATTACATGTGACGTTGATAACAAAAAAAATGCAAATAAAAATATACTACTATAATTAACAAACAAATAAGTTAATTAAATTAATATTTAATAAGACATCTACAATATTTGGAGAAAGTTGTCTAATTTTCTTTAAATTATATGCGTAGATGCTTATTTATAACTATTTTGAGATAAATTATATATATACCTGAGTAGATATACCTGAAAAAAAATAATTATCTCCTTAATTTTGCACAAACAAATTTAGTTAATCCCATGAAAAAAAATATATTTCAAAATCTATAAAAAATATATTTAAAATCTATAAAAAATATATAAAATATATATCGTAAATATATTTCTAATAAAACAAACTTTTGGCCGATTTTCATATATATTTTATACTTTTTTATAGATTTATAATATATTATTTATACATTTTGACATTGATTTCTTTAATATTTTTTTTTTTTTCATGGGAGTTTATTCACGATTAAATAGTGAAGACATTATTAATTCGATTTTGTCTTTTCAGATTATCAGTATGGATGAATCTGTTTGTATCATTTGCAATAAGGCAGATGATAAGCAAGTGTATGCAATAAAAAAAGCAGCTTTGAATCGTTTAGTGGTATCCAGCAAAAAAAGAATTTTGAATTTTTGCATTTTCTGAGAAGATTTACCATAGTAACATATATTTTTTTTTTTACCATCGGAAAGTAGAGATTCCAACGAACAGAAACCACACCAACTTTTTGAAAAAAGCTGATATTTTGACGGGTGAATTTTCGATTGAAAATTAGGGTGTTTTTTCGATATTAATTCAAAATAAGGTGAAAAAATAAATATTTTTAATGAAATAAATTACAGCGTATTTGGGACATAAAAAGGTAAGTTTTCACAAAATTTCGTTAAAAAATAATTTTTTTTGTAAAAGATAAAAATAAAAAACCAAAAACTTGGTTTTTTGAATTTTTCACATAAATTTTGAGGTTATGTGAAAAAAGTGTAAATACAAAAGTTTTAGATCTTTTTATTATCTACAACTTTTCCATTTGACTTTTTTCGATAGGACTTTTAGTTTTGCCGGAAATCGAGAAAAACCGTTTTTTACCCTTAAAAACTCACCCCCATCCCCTTCCCAACCTCAGATCGCCCGTAAATTATTTTTCCTTTCATTTTTATCATATTTCCCTCCTTTTCTAATGTGTCTCATTCTATTATAATTTTTTTTCACTTTTCATTATTTTTAAAGGCTTCTACCCTGGTCTAATATACTAAAGGCATAGACAAGTAACTGTTGTTACGTCGGGTGCAGACACGCGGACTACTTATATTTTATTTTTAAAAGTATTTCACTTAACTATTTTTATTTTATTTTATATGTTTATTTCTGTATCTATCTATCCGTGACATCACTGTGGGCCCTATCAGAATACCAGCGCTGCGACATTTATTTTTTAAATGTCGCAGCATATGCTGAGATAGGAGCCTTTTGGCCTCGTACAGGACTTTCTGTTTTTGGTTTTTTACCTTGTTTTTTTTTTTCTTTTATTTTTTATTAATGTTTTAAGGTGAAGGTGTTTAGTTTAATTTTTTATTACTTGTGCGAAAAAAAAAAAAAAATATAAGATTTTGCTTAAGAAGTTAGAAACTTATGGAATTGAAGGAACCGTACTAAAATTGATAAAATCATGTTTAATAAATAGGAATCAATACGTAAAAATTTCGAAGATAGATCCAAAGACTAAATCCGAATTAATATTTAGATCAAATAAACGATTAATTAAGTATGGTGTCCCACAGGGGAGCGTGCTAGGTCCCTCGTTTTTTTTAATTTATATCAATGATTTACCAAAGGTAACCATTCATCATATGTCACTATTTGCCGACGACAGCACCGTAACTATTAATAGCACTAACGAGTTACAATTGGAAAATTAAATTAACAAAACTATTCAATCAATAATTACATGGCTAGATAATAATAATTTTAGGATAAAAATTAAAAAAAAACAAAATTAATGTTGTTCAGTCAACGACCAAAGGCATCTAATATGATAATAGAACACGGTAGCAAAATTATTGATAACGTAGGTACTACTTATGTTTAAATATAGATCAAAGGCTGGATCGGAAGGTACACACAGAGGAATTAAGCAAAAGAATAAGCAAATCTGCTTATGCTCTTTATAAACTGTCTTCGATTTTAGGTACCGACGCTTTGCTCACTGCATATCATGGCATCGTTGGCTCAATCTTAAGATACGGGGTTGTTTTTTGGGGCAACTCGTGTAATAGAGGACTAATCTTTAAATTACAGAAAAGGTGTGTCAGAGCGATGTTTGGACTAATATGTACTGACACGTGTAAGCCATATTTCATCAAAAATAAAATATGAACACTCCCGTCATTATACATTTACGAGTTTGCAGTCTTTGTTAAAACAAACCCAAAGCTTTTCAAGAAGCTATCCGACACTAATACCCGAAGTCGACGGGATTATAGTAGATTATGTGGAAGAAAGTCCAATACAGCACTGATGCACAAAAGTGTGTTCTGTATGGCGCCAAATATATTTAATCACATTCCGCCACACATTAAAAAATTTAATGTTAATCTATTTAAAGAATTTTCTAATTCAAAAAGCATATTATAGTATTTAACAGACAAAGTATTGATATAGTTTTATTTTTTGTTGTTTGTTTTGTACATTATTTGTGTTATTTAATTAATCTGACTTGTGTGACATAATATGTAGATTTTTATTAGTAATTACTTTGACTTTTGACTGGCAAATTTTATTTTCTTTTATTATAAATTTCTATGACGAGTTGATGACACTATTCTGTAGCATATTTATTATAATTTGATTTAATTAAGTTTTAATTTAATATGTTAATTGCTTTGAATAATGGACAAATTTATAACTATTTGATGTTTATATCCTATTAATAAAAATAACCAACGTGTTTATATTTGTACGCCGTTAAGGTAAAACATGACTGTGTTATAATTTTATGTAACATCTTGCATGTCATATGTGTATACTTATGTTTTGGACAAATAAATGATCTTATCTTATCTCTGGCTTTGGGTTTAATAAGTTTTAATATGTAGTTTCTTGTATTTGTAAACTTAGTTAAACATGGTTCCATAGTTTGTGATGGCACGATGTTTTTAAAATATCCTGTCTGTCTTTCTGGATAAAGACCAATTTTCTATCGTTACCTTCTTCTTCTTTAGATCAGGATCGGGCAATATGGCAATCTGTTCATTGATGTAATCCATTATCTCCTGCTCAATGTACTGGACGACGAACTCTCCACTCGTTGTCGACATCTGACGTCCAGCCACCATACCTATGAGCAAATTAATTAAATACGATAACTGTTCACAGAAGAATGAGACTCTGAAATTAAAACGACAGGGAAATATTTGAAACTTAGGCTAAGCGTATGCTGAGACGCAGGTGACGCAGGTCCACGCAGGGCAGAGCAGATTTTGTAATGCATGAACACACTGACAGCTGCGTACGCTGCGGTCTGTCCTGCTCTGCGTCTTGTTGTAGAGCCGGCACAGATTTCTGCGCGACGCATCGGTCGTCACTTGTTTTTTACCACTGATTCATTGTTTCAATGACAGATTGTTTGTACTAGCTAGGACGCGAATGTGTCTGTGTAGCTCTCGCAGCATACGCTCGCGGCCTATGTCTGCCTCGCCTGCTCTACCCTGCAAAATTTGTACTGTGCTGTGCTGCGTGACCTGCGTCTCAGCATGTGCTTAGCCTTACAATGTCAAAGCTGGCTACAAGATCTGTTAATATTTAGATATATAGAAGTGAAGTGGAAATCTGTTTACATGGCAAGAGCACGTGGTGCGGATGAATGAGGAACATGATGTGAGAAACGTTTTGGGTATTAATGTAGATGAAGTAGGAATGGAAAAAAAGAAACTATAAAAAAACTGTGTAGACCATTTGGCTATTAACAGGGTTACCTCAGAGATAACGTTACCAAGGGATATCGTGTGACCCAGTAACTGGGTGATGGAGGTCAGATAGGCAGTCGTTGCATGGAAATACTGGTATTGAGCTGCATCTGGTCAGACCGGAAGCCGACTCCGACAAAGTTGGGAATAGGATAAGCAGATGATGACTACTGAGATGACTGATGTTGATGTGTTGATGAATATAACCTTTTTTACAAAAAAAAAACCATCCGATTTCAAAAAAAAAAACACTACAAACAGAAAAATAGCTTTCATTTCAGAAGTTGGTGTCATGGGTTTTGAATTTTGTGTTTATGCCACCGATTTCTGAAAATACGTATTATTAAAGCTAACTCAAAAACTATCCAAGCAAAGTTAATAAAATTTATATGGGACTACCGCGCAAACTTCCTCCTCTACAAAAGGATTTTTATTTTCAATTTCATTTCTAAATTGGTCCACAATTGACCTTTTGAAAGTCGGCTAAAATAATAGATTGTTTGCCTAGTTATTTATTCAGCCTGTTACTTGCTCATACAATGTTCATGATTGATCTCTTTGGTGATTGGAACTTTTACTAACAATATCCACATTCCAAATTCAAATCACTTTTGGTCCCTAGGGATTAAAGAGCTATTTTGGTCCCTGTTTACGATGAATAAAACTAGTTCTTATTGAATAGATGTGATAAAAAAGATATTTATTTGCGGTGACCATGAGTTACAAGATAGGAGGGTGAATATGATGAATCAAAAGAATACGGTATTCGAATGTTAGTTGAGAGAAAGGATTCTAACCGAGATCATAGTTAGCAGATTTGAACCTTTGCACAAGCTCATTTATTTCTTCGAATGTATTCTGAAGATCAAGTAAACGTTCCTCATGTATATTTTTCACCTAGGACAGGAATAAAGGATAAGGAAAAGGAGTTAATAATAATGTTATTCTAATACTAATAATGACTAAGGTCGCATTCCGAGTTACGCTCACAGCGCTCACATCGATACTTTGCGTACCGATTTAGATATCACGATTATGACAGCTCAGAGCTGTCAACAATTCGGAACGCTCGTGAACGCGCTCACGCTGCTCACAGTGCTCGCTCATCGTCAAAACTTATAAAATAGTCCCAAATCTTGCACAAGATGGTTGGATTACTGTGTTTCTTTGAGTACACACCACAAATTTCTTCTTCTTCTTTGGTTAGGTGGTAACTGTAGTCAAAAGCACAATTTCGAAAATGCCACGTTAGTTTAAAGATATGATGCAACTCAAAACAAAACGGCACAACTGTCATTTTTGACAGCGCTCACGGTGTTATAAATTTAGGGCATGGTCTACGTTATCGCAAGATGGCGAATGTTATGACGTCATCTATGACGATTCACAGCACATCGTTATCGCGCTCACGCTAATTCGGTACGGGTGTTAGCACGCTCAAATCGATTACAGCGTAACTTGGAACGCAGCCTAATACTAAAGCAGAGATTCATACATAAACTTTACTAAGCACGTGATTTTGCTTACAGTCCGGCCGTTGAGAAAATGCGTTCCTGACATCTGTCAGTTGGACAATGTCTAGTAGTAATAAGGATCAAATTCGCAAAACACATATTCGTTAATAAGAAACTGACAGCTGTCAAAAACGCTTTCAAGTTATTTACATTCTCTTGTAGTTTAACAATGACAGGGATAGTGCTTAGCAATAACATGTGCTAAGAAACGTCTGTTTATCACAACCACAGATGAACACACATGGAACACTCCGTATTTTTGGTATGAAGTTACAAGTAGATAATAGGCCTGTGTCCAAAAATGTTTTTGTCCGTCTTGTAGAGTATTAAAAAATATTAAACACGTATTTTTTCTTTTTTGACATAATCAAAAGATTACGGCGATACATTCGAGTTAAAATGTGGCATGACGTCACGCCTTGCTAGATTTAATACGTTGTTGACGCAGCGAGCCTCCACTCCCCAACTTTAAAGTGTGTTTTCTAAGTTATTTTTGATTAATATGATAAAGCAGAAAATTACGTGTCTAATATTTTTTTACTATCTGAAAGACGGATTAAATAGAATTTCTTTGTTTTACCTAGGCAACTACCATATTATGCAGCGGGCCTTATTATGCACAGTGATCACATGCTGCCTTGCACACTTGCACAGTTAGGTTTCGGGGAGACCCCTTTACTGTCTCCCCAGAGATGTGCCCTAACAGGCGCTGCACAGAGGGGGTTCTGGATTGGTCTTTTGAGAGGCAACGGTGCCCCTTCCATGTGCAGATGGAGACCACCGCGGTGGTTTTACTGAGGTAGGAATCCCACACTCCCCGGTCTTATCCCCAAGCCCGGGTGCCTTTTGAAAGGTTCCCCCGAAAACAAAAAAAAAAACAAATTAGCGCTGTGCGACCTGAATTGCACTTTACTGTGTCCTGGCAAGAGTAGATTTTTATTTAAATGATTTTGCGGATTTTATCCCATCTGTATTATTCTGTGTCACAGCCTAAGAATTGAAACAGTTCAATAGTAAAAGAGAATTTGCGTGAACACAGTCACTAAAAACTTTTAAACTAAATGAAATGAAATGAACATTACTAATAAATTTTATTTGACTGATGCAGAAATTATTAATCAAACATACTATCAAATTCAGGGATGGTAAACCAGTAAAAAGACGAATTTTATTGAATTTTTTATCAAATTGTTTTGTTCTCATAACATTGCCTATCCTCATATTTTTTTTGTACATTTGTGGGCAAAGTTTTTATAAAATAATTCTGAGCAGTACCCTAATTGCGTAATACAACACAATCACAATTTGTTTCGATTTGAAACATATTGCTAATCCATTGCTTCGTAAGTTGGAAAAAAAATCTGCTCGACAACGTAAATAACGCAATGAATGTTGTTGAACTGTCAAAATGAAACAAATTAGGCATAATTGTTTACGAAAATAAGTTACTCAATTAGGGTACAGGGCTGTCTTTATTTTATAATTTTACCTTTTCATGAGCACTAAAAAACTTTTAAGGTTTACCATGCAGTGTAGTGCAGTGAAAGTGCATTATGCAATGGGGGTGCTGCCCCATTGCATAATGCACTTTCTATGACAATCCGAAGGATTTTGAAGGAAATTCCTAATCCATTGCGTCATAATGTTTTAAAAATTCGTCTGGTCAATAACGCAATGTTTGTTGTTATATTGTCAAAATGATGATGACTGGGTAAAAAAAAAAAAAAATAAAATTCTGTTTAGTTCGTCAGTCACATAATAAAAAATTAGACACGTATTTTTTGCTTTATCATATTAATAAATTAAAAATGACTTAGATAAAACACGAAGTTGGGGAGTGGGGGTCACTACGTCACAAGTAAGTATAAAATCTACATACTCGTGACGTTATTGCACATTTTAACTCAATGTATCGCCGTAATCTTTTGATTATGTAAAAAAAGAAAAAATATGTGTCCAATTTTTTTTAAAAATCTACAAGACGGATAAAAAATATTTTTTTAGTCATCATCTCTAATGTAAGTGTGTAATGCAACTACCCCGCTGATCTACATCAACAAAATCGTCACTGAACATTACTTCAGCTAAATAAGACTCTAGTTTCTCTTCTTCAGTTGGGACGTAGAGATCTTCCTTGGTCTCATCGTCCGTTAGTTTGAATTCTGACTCTGGTACTTCCTCGGGAATCTCCATTTTTGGTTCTCCTGGGGCCATATGATGACGTGTTATAGCCATCATTGCACCGATCCAAGAGAGATAAAGCTATACAGGACGTATAGCACCATCCCTTTTTCACAACAGTACAATGATGCTCGAAGTGAGCTGCCAATCCCTGGCATCAGTGAAATGACAGCTCTTCAAGCTAGAATAGACCGGCTGCTGCTAAGTTTTGATTAAGTTTTGGACTATATTACGTCTGGTTTAAGATTGCTATTTCTTTTACTACGAGACGTGACTATACATATATAGCGCAAGTTCAGACATGGCGGGAACCGCGCGGATTGAAACCGCGCGGTTGAGCCGCTTGGAGCTTATTATAATGACATCCTTGCTAGACGTTCATACTACACCATGCGGACCGTGTATACGTGCGGTAGCCGCCTCTCGACTGCTAGAAAATGAATTCGCGCGGACGCCGCGTGGATCTATTTACTTGACATGCCTAGAGCGTGTTCAGTTGCTCCGTGGAATCCGCGCGTATCGGACGTGTAACAATGGATCGCTTCGACACCGAGTCATTCATCCTTGACCTTCACGCTTGACCTCATATGGGTATCATAAGATGCAGATGTTACAATAAAATACCTCCTCACATACTTCAGCTGAATGAAACGAAATTTAAATCTTATATAAAACGCACACTATGCAGCCAAGCATATTATAAGTTGGGGGATTACATTGCTGATATAAGTGCTTGGCCGAACGCTGGTCCTGCTCCACAAGGGCGTATAAACTAATTGATTAGCATTTGAAAATACTGTTGGAACTGCTGAAGATTTTAAAAACTATTTGCATTGTATAGATTCAATCCCTTAGCATTGTATAATTACATAACACGTGTGAGTACTATGTACCTACTATAAAGCTACCATTTACTAGGTACGTCTTTCATTGACTTGAATGTGCCCTGGCGGCTGAGAGTATGTCATGCTCACTCTAATGTCTCGCTGACGGTGGCGTGTGTGTTGGATCATTTAGCTCCCTTCAAAATGGTTGAGCTGAATGGTGCTAATCCATGCGTCATGTTCGTGAACAGGCGCTGTCAGTAGGGACTGGTCATCTCCTAGCTGCCATGGCTTATTTTAATTAAATTTTTGAATTGTATTATTTGTTTTATTTTCTATTACGGACGCTTTTAACGTTCTGCATCGTTCTCACATGTATAACTTCAACATGAATGATGTAACCAATATTTTGTAACCATATTCTGATTTAAAAGAGTGTCCGTGGAGTTTCTTGCCCGTTCTTCTCCATAGGTACCTACTACGCTTTGGAATGGGCAACTAGCTTCATCTTTCTGACTGACCGACCCCTTGACAATTCAAAAGTGCCTGTAATTGGTTTATTTGAAATAAATGCTTTGAATTTGAGTTTGAGTTTGCAATTTGTTGACTGACCATTCCAAGTAATACATCAAAAAATGTTTTTATTCAAAATTCTCAAATAATTAAATAATTTAGGCTCAAAACTCTTTAATTTTTGATATAAAGTCATAAATTGACCATGGGCTGATCACGTAAAATTGGATGCACCCAATACTGCCTTTTTATTTTTACGGAGCAAGTACACACATATTTTTTCTTCGACTTTCATTGTTGGAATGAAACGGCAGTCAGCAGCCACCCACCCTACTTCACTCCGCAAACACATCGCACTTGTCTGAACACTTTCAATCCTCGCGGATTAGAACCACGCGGTTTGAATACGCGCAGATTCCGCCATGTCTGAACAAGTCCTTAAAGTATATTCTAAGTAAAAGAGATTAACAATACTGTAATACATATTCAATTGAACTAAATCTACTGACAAATTTAATATAACGGCTTCTTCTACATACTTAGTACTTTACGTAAATTTTGCCAACAACTTACAAAAAAAAAATACAACCAAATGGGGCTGATTCATTACAGATTATAATCAAACTACAGTAATACTTGTTTAGTTAATATTATCGAAGCGCATACATTTTGTGGCACTATTGTACTTCAAGAGTAAAAAATAATTACTAATACAAAATTATTCTAGTTTTAACGAACTACGCCTACTTTTATTGTTTTATAAATTCTCAAGCCTTTTACATATTTTACTTAAATAAATACTTGACAAACTACTTTTACAATACTTGTAAAAATAAAAGGTTCAACTGCTAGATATATTCCATTCACAAATTGCAGATTTTATAATAATATACATCAGCATGAAGATGGATCCGATTCATGTTTATCACGTTGTCGAAAAGTATGAAAAAAATCTAAAAAATATTTGATTATTTCAAGACAATCTTGAGAATTGAGCCCGAAAGTCTGACAACCAGTCTTATCAAGGGGTAGGTATCGTATTATCCAGTAACTGGAATAATGTGGAGGTTATAATGTCCATAAAATACTGATATTCAGCTGCACCCGGTTAGACTAGAAGCTGACCTTAATAAAATTGAGAAAAGGCTAGGCAGAAGTCGGATTGTGGAAGATGATAATGATGATGATTTTGATCTAGTAAATCTGCAATATGCGATGGCTTTTCGATAATAAAATATTTAAAACCGTATATTTCATATTCGACAGCTTGCTCCTCTTCATCGTAAACGAATATGTCAACTACATCTTTCTTGTTGGGGTCCTTTACTTCTTCTACCTGTTTTTCTATTAAAATATTAATACTATGTAGTACCGGACATGAATTCTAATCTCTAAGCATTACTTCGAAATTCGAACGGTGTCTCGTTGTGAATCCGCGATGATTTACATTAAAAACAAATGAGTTCGCTTTCGAATTGTGTGCGCTCACTTGAGTGAGGTTCCAAGTGAACTTTACAGAATATACTGTGAATATTTTAGATTCAGAATGGGCACCCGGGACAGTGATCGGATGATATTTTATTGTTTAGGATTACCTGATTACCTATCTATATAATACATAATCATAAAACAACAGCTTTTACTATGGAACCAACCGAAATGGCAAAAATAAAAAGTGCTCCATATATTGTATGTTCGCATAACTCGAAAAAAAAATAGGAAACAGTTTTTTTTTCAGAGCACGTTCTATACTCCCTTGAAAGTAAGTATGCCTAAGGGTCTAATCATAATCACACGGCATTTTTTATTTGCGCCGTCGTCGCGCGTACACGCGCTGCACACGCAATGAGTGCTGCTTTTTCAAGGCAGAAAACGTGCCGTTGACGCGCGTTACATGAACGCGCATATAAAAAACGCCGTTTGCATAGAGTTAACACCCTATACAGGGTGGCAGGAACATCGACGCGAAAACTGTTACCATGGATTCAGTACATGATTCTGAACCCTCCTGCGTTGAAATTTTTTGTCGGTCAGTTAAAAAAAAATCTGCTGTTTCATAGAAAATGCAATACCTACGCGGTCAAAATGTATGGAATAGCTGATTTTTTTTTTAAAATAACCGACGAATAATTTCAGCGCAGGGGAGTTCAGGCCACCGTAGGCGCGGGCTTGCGGACGGTGAGCAATGGGTAGCTCGCCGTCCGATAAGGACAAAGCCCGGGTCAACGTCGCGTTGTGTTCCACGCGCGCCTCAAAGAGATGTCAGCAGAATTGACGGGGTCCGCTAGGGCCGATGCCTGCCGGGGTTGCGAAGAAGTCCGATAGAGATCGTGGCCTCCGGCAACATGGCAACTGAAGTATCACGGGTGGGTTTTAGTCAGTAAAAGTCTGACACGCCCGGGCGCTCCGCCCAGAGCGGGAGAAGTTATTTGATAATTTCCCACCAAAAAAAAAGGGGGAGTTCATAATCATGTATTGAATCCATGGTAACAATTTTTGCGTCGATGTCCCTGCCACCCTGTATAAAACAACCAGAAAAAGAGTGGAAACGAATAATAATTGTTTCTGTATAAGTACTTAATTCTTGAAAATTATAATTTCTTCATCCTTATAAACTCACCTTCTTTCTTGCCTTCGCCATCAGGATCCATCATCATAGAACTCATCGCCTTTAATTTTTTCTGAAAAATTATTCACAGTGTAAAACTAAATAAGCTAGCAAAACTCCGCAGGTGTGATAGGAATCGATATCTACACAAAAAGAAAAATGTTTTTTTTTTGCAATGATAGTGATTATCATATTGTAGTAAAATATCCCTACAATGGAAATTAAATTACGTATAGTATCTTTATTTTCTTAGTGTCCGTCGGGAATCATCGCATTTCCGAATACAAACGAATGCTAATTTCCATGTCCATCTATTAGATTTATCGTGTATAATTTGAATTCAGAACTAAGTATTTTATTGTTGTTTTGTTTTGATTTTCATGTGAACTATATAGAGCTGTAAAACTATTTTCCTATGTCGTGCCTGCGACTTTAGCAGCTTTCCTACCATTTTTAAAATAAATTACATTAAGTTAAAAGAGTATTAACAACTCTATATACTTCCAAGTCGATTGAGAGCGTCCGGTCTGCAGCAAGTGCAAAGGGAAACTGATAGAAATCCGACAACTGACGAAACACGAAGTTTGCCGAGGGACATTAAGAAAATAGAAATACACTGGAAATAAGTTCCACAATCTTAAAGGAAGATTTAACAAATTAAAATGGCTGACAAAGACAAACTAACTAGTACTTAGTAGAGGATCTACAAAGCGACCTTCACCTACATATCTGTTTAATTAATGAAAAGTTTTTTGTTTTTTTTTTTGAAAATACCGAGTAGCATAAAAAACTTAAACTCCAGATTATTTAAGGGAAAATTGTTTGACTGGTTAAACTTGAAAAATTTCTATAGTCTTAAAGAATTTATGGATAGCAAATTCTCATGTTAGTATTAAGTGAACATATGCATGCTAAGTACAATTCTGGCAAAACATGTAAGATCTTTATTGTAAATTATTGTAACACCATGTATACCATGTTTTATGCAAATAAATACTTACTTACTTAAGTTTTTTAAATCATATTTAGTATGTATGCATTACGTTACCACAGATTACCAGTCTCCATGCCAAAATCAGTGATGGCTGTGGCTGTGATGATTTCCACGTTGATCATTCTCTATGTTGTAATAAAAACCGGCCAAGTGCATGTCGGACTACGCACAATGTAGGGTTCCGTAGTTGGGATGAATTTATCCCAAGAACAAACTTAACTTTATAGAATATAAGAAAAAAAAAATCTTTCATACAGGATGTATGGGAGAACATGTTTTTACAACCGCAAATCTAAGTTGGTCGATTATTACTCGTTAACTTGTAAAGCCTACTCAGCTGTGATAGTTTTTCTTTTAAATTCGTTATATAAGCTACTGCCGTGAATTTTTTTACATATCTAAAACCAACCATTTAGCTGGCAGGGCACTTGACACTAAAAAAAAATTGCACTTTAAAGCTTAATATTTCGTAAACGGATCTCTGAATTCAAAAATGGTGTTAACAAACTCTCAATGTTTTGAAAGACCTTTCCAACGATACCCCACACTTATTTATAATTTTATTTTACCACTTTGTCGGCATGATTAATATGTATACCCATGCCAAATTACAACTTTCTAGTACTAACAGTCTTGGTGCTAGACCGCGGACAGACAGACAGACGGACATGACGAAACTATAAGGGTTCCTTGTTTACTACGGAACCCTAAAAAGGGTGGTCTAATAACACGTCGTCACAATGAAATTAGGGACCTATTCTGCGACATATGTCAACACGCATGGGGGAACGTAGTCAACGAACCCATAATCTCCGAAGGAGATTGCGGACTTCGCGGAGACCTTTCCTGCCGAGACGTTTGGGATGCTCAGAGGGAGGCGTTGTTTGATATCCGTGTCTTAGACACTGACACTCCTTCTTATAGTTCACGCCCTGTCGCCTCTGTACTAAAATCCGCCTAAGAAGAAAAAATAAGGAAATTTTTTTTTGCCAACCCACTCGCTATATATTTTTTAACATAGGTACAAAATTTCTCAAGACGAAAGTCATTGACCGGTGCGTGTTGCCAGTGGTGACCCCCATGATACTTAAAAGTGGTCACTCACAATGGGCTTTATCAGAAAGAAGGCTAAAAGTTACCCAAAGGGCAATGGAGAGGGCTATGCTTGGAGTTTCCTTACGTGATCGAATTAGAAATGAAGAGATCCGCATGAGAACCAAGGTAACCGACATAGCCCGAAGAATTACCAAACTTATGGGCAGGGCACATTGCTCGCAGAACGGATTGCCGAAAGGTTCTGGAGTGGCGACCGCGTACCGAAGACGTTGGAAGGCCTGGGAACAAGATGGACCGATGACCTTGTGAAGGCCGCAGGAATCCGCTGGATGCGGAAATCACAGAATCGGTCGAAGTGGCGGTGCTTGGGGGTGACCTATGTCCAGCAGTGGATGTCTTTCGGCTGAAATGATGATGAGGAAGATGATACTAAAGTTGATATAGAATACTTTTCATTCAGTAAACAGATGAGGTGAAGGTCGTTCTTCTGGAGATCTAAGACCATAGTTACTGTAACATGAAATTAAACTAACATTAACTTCTTCAGACTGCTCTGGTCTTCCTGAAAATTGCATTTAAATTAGTAATAAATTTAAGAACCTATGATTGACGATGCTTAAGAACGTATGTCGCACTCTAAATAGTCAAGCCAGCTACCTTAGAATCAGCCTAGAGTGTTCCCACTGCTGGGACACAGACCTGCTCTCTGTGAGAAGGAGTGGGCCGTATTCCACCACGCGTGCCCAGTGCGGGTTGGTAGATGTCACATGTTTTCGAATTTTTGGTTCTAGAACATGCCGGTTTCCTCACGATGTTTTCCTTCACCGTTGTCAGAGTAGTAGTGATAAAATAATTTGTACAAAGTAAAGCGTCTGTCAGGGTCACGGCCGTTACTACGGGCTACCACTGCTCCGATTTGGGCCCGGTTGATGGCAATAGGCTCGCCCCTATTACTTGGGACTGGTGAAATATGGGTGGACTACAACTAGACCTCTGTCTATCTCTGCAGAGAATATTGGAGTGGTGTTATGTATTGTAAAATTCTCAATAGCAGTCCGGAATCTGGATTCATAGCAAAAGACTCACCCCCTATTACATGGGACTTCAACGTGACTGGCGAAATTTGGGTGTACTATAAGGACACCTCTGCTTAATCCTTCGGAGAAGTACAGGCGGTATGTTATATTCAGGGATGTTACGGAGCTTCGGTTAAGGTCGGAACTTCCGATTAATTTTACACCACCGATTCCGATTTCGGTTCCGATAATTTTGAATCGGAGTTATATCGAATTTCGAAACGCAGCGATGCACGTGACTAGAGTGCATACAAACAAGTTTTTTAACTCGTCGCCAGTGTAATGTCTCAGTTTATTGTTTTGTTTGTGGATTTTATCGCTAATATTTGACTGATTAAAGATACTGAATTATATTTCAACTGTTTAATTAAGCCTTCCTATAACACGTCTTTCTTCTACTTCCACCTTCGATTCCGGTTCAGGTTCCGGTAAAACCACTTCCGTAACATCCCTGGTTATGTTATTCTAAAATCTATTCTACCAATATATAAAAACAAGAGAACCTGTCCTCTGTCTCATATAGTTGTCTCTTTCAATTTGTGTTAGCCTCTCTATGGAAGGCGATCTTTGAATCCTTCCAATGGTAGGACGGTTCAGTCTGACGCTGAATCGTACTGTTCGGTCTACACTGTCATTTATCAGTGCTACTCTTTGCAGGTCATCACCATCCCAATAATCATCTTCATCTGATTCTCTCTGTTTTTTGGTGTAAAGGGTAATCAAGAAAATTTTCATTTTTATGTAGTCATTTAAATAACTACTACTACGTGGCTAAGTAATAACAGCCGCACGGATCGATCCATCAGGTTAAGCTACGCTTGCCGAGGTTGGTCTGTGGATGGGTGACCATCTTTACATACCGAGACTCCTTCGTGCTTCGGAAAGCACGTTAAGCCATTGGTCCCGGCTGTCATTCGTAGATCTTTGACAGTCGTTACGGGTCGTCAGAAGCCCGAAAGTCTGACAACCAGTCTTACCCAAGGGGTATCGTATTACCCAGTTACTGGGTTGTAGAGGTCAGGTAGGCAGTCGCTCCATGTAAAATACTGGTATTCAGCTGCATCCGGTTAGACTGGAAGCCGACCCCAACATAGTTGGGAAAAGGCTAGGCAGATTGATTTCAATAACTACTTTAATGGAAAAATACTGAATTTTCTAACTATAAGGGGTGATGGAGTTAATTTAATAACAATGATAACATTTTATTTACTGAAATTAAGTATTCTAGTTCAGTTTTACAAAATAACTACCATCTCCAATTGTGTTTTTCCTAAATGGGTTATGAGAACCAGTGTTAAACATGAAGAGCTATAGTTTGACCGGTACCGCATCTTAAGTATGTGCTCGTCAACGCTCAAGACGCGCGGGGTGTTCCGCCCGCGGCTTATTCGTCAACGCTGCCCCCCGCCTCGCCGCGCATTCCTAAGGTGGTCCTAACAGCAGTCGCGGTCAAACTATATCATACGATGCTTGCTAGAATCTAAACTTGAGAAATCAATTAAGATTTAAAAAGCAGATGATAGTCGGTCCGTGGAAAACACTGGCACATTCAGATATCAGGGGAGCCACTCTCTGAGCTTGAAGTTCGTATTTTCGGCCGAAGTTATGTGCGTTATCTACATATTACGTATCACTTACGGACATAAGATTAGTTAGGAGCACGAACTAAAAATTTGATTAGATTTCTTATTATTGACAGTACCTGGGCGACCAAGCTCTGCTCTGATGAAAATAGAGAATGCTCATACTAATCCATGTATATTCCAACATTTCCTACATTTCCTACCTACTTATTCCATGCTGCCATGATCATTATTCTAATGTCATTATTCAATTATCTTGTTCTAAACTTTGGGCGACTGAGCTCTACGGAAAAAAATACGGAGAAAACTAGTTTTCCCAGATATGAGACCTAGCTAGATTGATTTTTCGTCCCCGTAAACCCCTAAATTGCAACTTTCATCGAAATCGTTAGAGCTGATTTCGAGAACGTGAGTGAAATCAATATACAAATATTGCTCGTTTAATAGTATAGGATTATTTAGACATTTTTATGATTAGACAGTTGTCCTCACTCCCGATATGTTTTTGTCGGTCCGAAAACGTTAATTAATCGGGAGTATGGTCACAGAATAGTACCTTCAGAAGGCGCACTCCGCATTTTAGGTATGGAGCTACAAGTACGCGGCGGGCTGGGCTTGTCGGGCCAATTTAGTGAGCGTTACGTAGTCAGAAGATAAATAAAAGTTACGCTATAGGAAGAGAGGTAACTTTTAGGTGAATAAAACTGGAGGTAATTAGTCCTGTGCGACCTGAATTGCACTTTACTATGTCGTTGCAAGAGTCGCTTTTTATTTAAATGGTTTTGTGGAGTGAACTATAATATGTACTAATCTGTAAGACTACGGACGGGCTCGTATCTCTATTGACGGACGAAAGTAGTTCCCGTGTAGAGGTCGTTGGTAGTGGTAATCTCTAAACATCACTTCGAAATTCGAACTATTCTCGTTGTGAACCCGTGATGATATACTTTAAAACAAATGAGTTCGGTTTCGAATGTGTGCGCTCACTTGAGTGAAGTTCCAAGTGAACTTTATAGAATAACACTTTTTATGACTACTTAAGTACTTATTATAGATAAGACTAGTTTAGATGAAACCTAGGTACTTATGGAATGAGAACATTAAGATTTCGCAATGATTACAAGAGATTTAATCATGAATAAAAGTAAAATTATAACTTTCAGGACTTACGACAAGATTGGCTCCATCCTACGAATAATAGAAAAATTACAGTTATTTTTATCTCACGAAGCGACGCGCGCTTTACTTGTGGTGACGAGTAGAGTCAGCACATAACACACACACTCACACACAAACACACCCTTCCGACATCGCCATTGTCTCAGACGGTACCGAAAGATCCTGCGCTTACACACACATTCACAGCGTGTTTGTATACACTTGGTAACCACAAGTAAAGCGCGCGTCGCTTCGTGAGATAAAAAACCTAATTCAAATACGAAAAACCGTTGCATGATTGTTGGGGGGTCTGTAATTTTTTTTAGTGTGCATAATAAAGAATATTCTATCTATCTACGTAAATATGCAAGGTGGTCGAGACAAATTGGAAACTATTATAAGTAGCGAAAGATTTTCAAATCAACTTGTAGGCCTTTTAAAAATAACAGCTGGTGTAATGTCACACTTTCAGATCTTCACGCCATTCTTTTTCTAGCTCCTGTCTACTTCGGCTGTAGTGGTCCAGTAGAAACGGCCGCAACTTACAAGTTGTTGGTCGTACGTTCGAACCCAGGCACGCACTTTACTTTGGGTAAATTATTTCATCATCACTGCTCTCAAAACGATGAAGGAAAACATCGTTAGAAAACTGGCATGTCCTGGAACTGAAAATTCGAAGACATGTGACATCTACCAACCCGCACTGGGCCCGCGTGGTGGATTACAGCCCACTTCCTCTTTCAGAGAGGAGGCCTGTGTCCCAGCTGTGGGAACATTATAGACTGATTATGTTGTTAACTTCTGTTAACATAAACGATTCACTTACTTGATCTGAATGGCTTGAATCTTCTTCTTCTTCATGCTCAGACTCTGGTTTAGACCCTAAAACATTATTGTTTATTAATAACTAGCAGTGCCCCGCGGTTTCACTCGTATAAGTGTTGATTCCGTGGAAATATCGGCATAAAAAGTAACGTATGTATTGTAAATCCAGGCTATAAACTTTAAGTGTGCCAAATGTTATCCAATCCGTTCAGCCGTTTTTGCGTGATTCAGTAACAAACATACAAACTTTTCATACACACACACATTACAATACACACACACATACATATACACAATCACACACTTCACTCACTCACAAATTCACTCACTTCAATTATTATTGACATTTATAATATTAGTAGGATTGACCGTGTGCACAGATTTCGTAACAAAATCAGAAATATGTAATTGGGCTGTGAATCAGTACTTTTGAAATATCACAAGTTACAAAAGGCAATATAATTTTGTTATAAATATTAACTAGTTTCCCGTTGTTTGTGGATTCCCATAGGAATTATATTTTACTATTTTTGGACATAAATGATAATATGTTCTATGTTATAGGGTTTGGTTTCCGCACTTAGTCCCTCAGATGGACCATTGTGCGTAGGCCATGGCTATTCCTCCAGAATTTAATTTAATCTCCTGGTCTGTTCAGAACATCTGTGAAAGATCTGCGTGACCCGAGGGTTTCTGCTCTAATCTGGGTAACGCCTGTGCATTCAAAGAGCATGTGTGCGACGTTTCCTCAGCCTCCATGCACGCCCTGCACAGATGACTGTCCGTTATACCTATTGTGTGGAAGTGTTTGTTTAGCAAGCAGTGTCCCGTGATGGTCCCCGTCACCAGGCACAAGCCGTTCCTCTAACCAGGCGTTGGATAGCCTGCTATCCAAGGATGGTACATGATAATATCCACACGGGTCGATCAAAGGTTAAGCTACGCTTACCGCGGCCGATTGGTGGATGGGTGGCGCTGTCTGTGGCTCTCATTCGTAGATCTTTGACAGTCGTTTCGGGTAGTTAGAAGCCCAAAAGTCTGACAACCAGTCTTATAAAGGGGTATCATATTACCCCATAACTAGGTTATGGAGGATACTGACATTCAGCTACATCTGGTTAGACCAGAAACCGATCCCAACATAAATGGAAAAAGGAAAAAAAAATACAGATAATGAAATTAGGTACCTTCCCTATACCCGTCGTGATACTCCACGTTGCTGGAGGCATCCATGATAGCTAGATAGTGGTACATTGTCAGGAACTCCAGAACAGGAATGGCTGCTGATCCTCCGTCGGGCTCCTTGGTTAAGCATTCGCAGAGCAGAATCATTGTGTGGGTCAGACACTGTGGGAGATAATACCAGATTAAAAAGGTTTTTTCTCTTCCTGGCTTTGCTGATGTCATGTCGACCCTTGATTCGAAGAAAATTGTAACACTATTACGAGATTTTACAGTCCTGAAGCCTAATTGCGTAACTCATTTTCGTAAACAATTTCGCGAAATTTGTTTCATTTTGACATTTCAACAACATTCATTGTGTTATTTACGTTGTTGAACAGATTTTTTTTCCAACTTATGAAGCAATGGATTAGCAATCTGTTTCAAATCGAAACAAATTGTTGTTACGCAATTAGGGTGCTGGTACAGTCAGCGTCAAATAGTTAGTGACACTCAGAGTATCCAAATAAATAGACGCAACCAAAAAGTCAATAGTATCGGTACAAACAAAGTTTCCATAATGTTGTCAACAATATAGTCGCTCAAAAGGTCGAGACGTTTAAAATGTCATATAGATCGGTTCAGTCAAACCGCCATAAATATAGTTACAGTCATCTCGCCAATGGTATCCAAGCATTATAAGTGTTCAAAAATATGGAACACATTAGAAAAATAAACTAGCATGTAAGGGCGGCCGCACGTGTCAAGTACCTGATCCGATTCTCCAATTCGGAAACCCGATCGGACGGAGTCCCGCATACAGGCCATTGATTGTATTCGGTTTCTACGCTTTCCAGTCGTGTGCCAGAGCTTGTGGCGATTGTATCGAAGAACGCTTATGAAATTAAAAATAATTTTAAAAAGAATGGAGATGACGAATTTCTATTAGCAATTCTTTTATCAAAAGAATGAAAGAAAAGAAAGCGATGCTATTGGGTATACGCAGAGATTGTACGAAGTCAATTCTATCGTTTAAGTCGTCATTACGTATGTTCCATAAACATACATACTTTTCGACAGTTAATCAGCACCACGTACTTCCGCACCGCACGATGGCCAAGGCGACCTGGACTTCTGGAGACAAAACCGTAAGAGCGAACCGAATGTGTACACCGCTACATAGAAATTGTACTGCGAGTGCGCCTTCAGGTACCCAATTCGGTTACTTGAACGGTCGTCGGGTCGACCCGACGCACTGCCCGTGCATTCTGGTCGGACGTTAGGTTTTTAATCGTTCGGGCAGAATCGTGCGTGCGCGGCGCACCAGTATTTTCTATGCAATTGTCGCCTTCGGGTGCCTTCATTCGATAACCGCATCGGGAATCCGACGCAAAAACCTGACGTGTGCGGCCGCCCTTTTAGAAAGAAACGGTTTCCCAAAGATGAAAACCTCTTTAGGCAATCTTGTGTTGTTTGCATGTCATTATATTATCTATCAGTCATATCAATGTCAAGTGCACTATTATAGCAAGCTATAAATAATATCTATTGAAGCAATAATAGTGTTTCATGCATAAATATGGCTACTTATCGCATTAGTGACACCACAAAACATCGAATTATATATTTGAGGGAGGAAGGTGTCTCCGTAACAGATATTTCAAATGAACTGGGAATATCCGTAAGTATCGCTTTAGATGAGTTACCTATCGAATTATTCGCATCTGTTCAGATTCTTCTTCTTTCTTTTATTTAGAGAAACACCGTATACCGTTGGCTAGAGAGATGGCAAAGTGATGGTGCATTGCAAAACCATGTTTCATTTGGTCGTCCACGTCAAACGAGTACAAATCAAGACAGAAATATAGTGCAGCGAGCTATTAGCAATCGTTTTATAAACTCCAGGAGTATGTCTGTGGAATTTGGTACATCACAGAGCACAATAAGACGATGCCTGCGAGAACATGGGTTACGCCATCGTATTCCTGCTAAAAAGCCTATATTAACACCGAGGCTTAAAGCGCAGCGTTTACAATTCGCACGATATTATTTAAATTTCAATTTTGATAATGTGATCTTTGTAGATGAAAAAGTTTTTTGTTCGTCTGCCCAGGGACGCTTATCTCTATACCGAACATCGAACACAAGGTATGATGAAAGAAATGTCCTCCCTAACAACCGCAGTGGCCGAATCACCTTAGGATTTTGGGGATGGATGACCCAAAGCGGACCAGGAGAGCTAGTTGAAGTGGGAGGAAGAATGAATGGCCCCCGATACAAAGACATCCTCGAAAACGTTTTGCTTCCAACAGCCAGGATTTTTTTTCCCCATGAAAGGATTAGGTTTGTCCAAGATAACAGTTCCGTGCACAACTCCAGAGTTGTTCAAAATTACTTGGATGGTAACATGGACCTGGAGTTAATTTCGATGCCGCCTCATAGTCCCGACCTAAATCCGATCGAAAATTTGTGGGGCAAAATGGTTCAGGTATGGGACAGTACTCGAGTACGAACCACCGCAAATTTAAGGACTCACGTCGAAGAAGTTTGGGAGTCCATGAGAGGAGACAATTTTTGCTATAACGCGATACAATCAATGCGAAGACGTCTTTCTGACGTAATTCTAGCAGAGGGTGGCTATACACGAATTTAATTAAAAAAATAAAGATAATTAGAGCAAAAATATTTTTGTTTATTTTTACACCCGGTGAGAGTTTTTAGTGTTCTGTACGTTCGAAAGTGACTTGATCGAAAGTGCTTATTTTGTGGTTAATACGGAATGTGATCATTTTAATTATGTACAGACGCCAGCACTTCAAGCTACTACAATCTGTCAAATTTATTTAATAGATTTTTAACTTTATCGCTGATGTGTAAGGTTCAAATTTGATTGGGAAAATTTGACAGTTACGGGTAGCTTGATGTGCTGGCGTCTGTACATACAAAAGTAAAATTCAATACGAAATAATTTCGTATTAATATAAATTTGTGACATGAAAATGTTATTGAATCATAGATAAGCACTCTTGGTCTATGAGATATATACTCATACTCATTATCAATGAGGTTTACATATATTTCACAGAGTACTTTTTAATATAAGATCTATTTCCAGTCAGCTATTTATTGCTTACAATATTAGTATCGTAAACGGCTATGCACGAAATTATTTACAAAACAAAAGACATGTCTATGACGTCATGCTTAAAATGAAAAGGACAGCAGAAGTTTCTATTCCTTTCATTTTGTGAAATGTTGACGTGAGAAATAATACTTAATATATAACGCAGTAAAGTTTATTTTTCTAATGTGTTCCATATTTTTGAACACTTATAATGCTTGGATACCACTGGCGAGATGACTGTAACTATATTTATGGCGGTTTGACTGAACCGATCTATATGACATTTTAAACGTCTCGACCTTTTGAGCGACTATATTGTTGACAACAATAAGGAAACTTTGTTTGTACCGATATTATTGACTTTTTGGTTGCGTCTATTTATTTGAATACCCTGAGTGTCACTAACTATTTGACGCTGACTGTACCTGCCAAAGTAACTACATCGATGTATGTAAACATTTTTATTTTTTTATTATAAAAAAAAAGTTTTCCAATATTATAGTATTGTAACTTTTTACAATTAGACTCCAATTAATGAAAGTGTTAGCGAAAGAAAAACGTATTTAGAGTTACACTTAAAAAATCACAGTAGTTTTCAAGCGCCTACCAAGAATCTCAGTGAAACCGAAACGTATATCAACTTACAATGTTCTTTCACCAACTGAATCACGCTTGTGGCTTATAGAAACTTACTTACGTTATTATTTCACCGAGATATTGTCACTACAGATAGAAAGGTACGTTTTCTTTTCACTTAAAAAAAACTATGATGTCTTCGGTAACAATTGTTACGTTATTCTTCGTACCAGAAATAACGTACTAAAAGCAGCTTATAATAATAATATTGTGTGCGAAGTTACAACTTTCTTTCACAGATATTTTGTACTTTTCAGTATCGTAACTCTCCCAAAAATCTTTGTTAGGCTAGTTACCGAAAAAAGAATTATACCGATAGATGAGGATTGAAAAATGTATGTTTCTGTTTTTTTTTTAACCTGAAAGTCCAACAAATACCCCTTTTATCGCAATTCAAAGTGCGCGAAAACTCTCATTTTCGAGTTACAATTTTATTCGAATCGCAGGTCGATGTCATCTATGTATCCAACCAGCTTCAAATAGGTACCTAAAAAGCCGCAATATGTGGCGTGGCTATTTGGGAATGTGTTCAAAGTTTGAACACAATATTTTGAACTTTGCAATCATGTCTTGCAAAGCCCTCTCTTCTATGTAGAATCAACCTTGACTTTGAGGTTATTGTGTTGACGGAGTGTTGGCTAAAATCTAACGATACTATTCCTACTCGCACTACTACACTACACAACTTAAAAATCAGAATGATGGAGTCATCTTGTATGTTAAAAATGTCAGCAGCTACTCTGTAGTGGAACCTGATTTTATGGATGCAAGTTGCCTCGTACTGACGATCGGCACAGAGAAGGCCTTTATATGTATTTACCGGTCACCCTCTACATTAGACATCAGTAACTTTTTACAATCTTTAAATTCTCTTTTAATTGATCTCTCATCATATAAAAGTGTAGCTATTCTTGGAGATATAAACCTTGACATCAGCAGTACCCCAAGCCCTAAACGCATTTCGGACTATCTCAACTTGATAGCTTTTCATGGTCTTCTTCCTGCTCACACTTACCCTACTCGCGAGTCCGCTTGTTTGGACCATGTCATGCTCAGGACGAACTCACTAGCGCTCACAGTAGTAATTGACTCTTGTATATCAGACCATAACTCAGTCTTGCTTTGTCTCAGACAAAGTAAACAACTTAATACTGGTGCCAAAACCATTTCACGAGTCAATTACAACTCTTTGGACTCTGAAATGAATAGCATGGATTTCCAACCAATCTATGAATATGGTGATGCTAATCAAGCCACTAATTATTTTGTTAACACCATTGTCAATATTATACGATCTCACACATTCATAGTTAGACTCCCAAATCACAAACGTTTACTTAAACCATGGATGACTACTGGCATGCTTCGCTGCATGCGTAACAGAGATGCAATGCATAAAAAACTGAAGTTATCACCAGATAATCAAATACTAAAAATAACCTATAAAAGATATAGGAACTACTGCACTAAAATTGTTAAAAGTCTTAGGAGGAAATACGACAAAGCGGAGTTGAGTGAGGCTGCCAATGATAACAAAAAGGTTTGGCAAATTATAAAGAGGGTCACAAACACGGAAGTTCAAAAAAATCCCACTACTGACTTACTTGTTCCTTCTGCTTCTCCCCAACAATCCGTAGATTCCGTTAACGAGTTTTTGTCGACATAGGCAGAAATCTTGCGAGTGCTTTTACTCACCATAGTAATATCCAAGGCTCACTGCATGGCACTAATCCCACACCTGTGCCACTACACTCGTTTGTGATGGTTGACACTGATGAGAGTGAGGTCGAAGCACTGCTCATGTCTCTGAAGATTGATGCTGCTATTGGATGGGACAGCATCTCTACTAGGTTTCTAAAACGTTATAAAACGTTGCTTGTTCCCCCACTAACGTACTTATTTAATCTTTGCCTCAGCACCGGTGTATTCCCCATGTACTTAAAAAAGGCTATTGTACATCCTATACATAAGGGAGGGAATAGAAGCTGTGTTAATAACTACCGTCCCATTGCTGTCCTACCTTCAATACCTAAAATTCTAGAACGCATTATAAACAAGAGACTCATTAAATACCTTGAGGAAAAAAAGCTGTTATCTCCCAACCAGTTTGGGTTCCGACGAAATAAGTCAACGAATGATGCTGTTCTGAATTTAACGGGTTACATTGTCAAAAACATTGATGCAAAAAAGAAAGTAGTGACGGTTTTCTTAGATCTGAAAAAAGCTTTCGACACGGTTTCTATTCCTAACCTAGTATTGAAACTAGAGGAACTGGGAATACGTGGCCTTCCGCTCCAAATTTTTGCAGACTACCTAAGCAATAGGACTCAGTGCGTAAGGATTGGTGGTTACCTAAGTGGGGAGCTTCCCGTTACTTTTGGCGTTCCTCAGGGAAGTGTAGTCGGTCCCACACTTTTTTTAGTGTACGTAAATCAGCTGTGTAATCTACTTCTTCAAAATGGAAAAATCACGTCCTTTGCTGATGACACTGCACTCACCTTTACTGGTAATACCTGGCATGAAGCTTTTGACGAGGCCCAGAGGGGACTAGATCATGTTTTGAATTGGCTTAATAGCAATCAACTTACCCTTAATACGGATAAAACAAAAATCATTTGCTTTACCCTACGCCGATCCACACAACCACCGAAGTCATACTCCCTTATCGCTCACTCAAGCGCCTGCCCAAGCACCACAGCTTGCTCTTGCCCTAAACTCGCACGTACCCCCACAATCAAATACCTTGGGGTGACTCTTGATGACAATCTGAGCTTCTCAGCCCACATAGATCTACTGACAGCAAGGGTTAGAAAACTGATATTCGTCTTTAAGAATCTTCGTCATGTGACAGATGCTCAGATTGTCAAAAGGGTCTACTTTGCCCTCTGTCAATCACTCCTATCATATTGTGTTTCCGTCTGGGGTGGTGCTCCTAAAACCACAATGCTGAAATTGGAGAGGGCTCAAAGAGCCGTGCTGAAGGTAAGTACCTTTCGCCCGATACTTTTCCCAACAGAAGATTTATATAAATACTGCAAAGTACTTTCTGTTAGACAGCTTTTTGTTCTTAATTCAGTCCTATTACAACACAGACATACCCCCTACGTGACAATCACTAAAAGACGTAAAGATAATAGTTTGTCAGTCAGCACTACAGATGTAAATACTCATTCACCAAACGATTTCTTTGCTTCCAAGGGCCACAATTATATAATAAACTCAATAGGAAATTGAAATTTTACTCTCAATCAACCTCGTCCCTTAAGAAATCTGTGACAAACTTTCTACTTACAAACAACTACCTGGATACAGAACGCCTTCTTTTCTCTGATAATAATCCACCCTAAACCCTTCAACCGAGAACATAACACACATTCTGCACCGACACAATACACACCATTATCATTACACACACGCACGCACCCCCACACCCCCACACACACACACCCGCACACACACACACACCCCCACACACACACCCCCACACACACATACACAAACACAAATAATCCAAATGTCAAATAGATTGTAATTTCTGATTTCTGCAATTATGTTTTTATGTTAACTAGTTTAAAAAAAAAAAAAACACTTGTTCTGCCTGCAATTTCTTTTATGAAACTGAAAATTATGTATGGGCTTGTACCACTGCCCTTAATACAAGTTATTTTATAACTTAGTAAGGGTGCTGGTTGCAACACCTACCTGTTTTGTTAACTAGCATAAGTCAAGTGTACCTACAGATGATACTATTTAATGTTAACACTATTATTTGATTCAATAAATTATTTTATTTATTTATATTGTATTGTGACAATTTCCTATCGTTGGGCTACTGTCGTTTGTATAAAAAATGTGGCCTTTATGCACAGCGTGACTTCTTCTTGCAAAAATATATATCAGCCGTTATCTCAGTATTTCTACCCTTCCTGACATTTCATCTTTCACACAGAGAATGTTGGGCCACAAAAGGGATGAATGAAAGGAATTGCATGCAGCTGAGATGAGAATGTTAAGACGGATGTGTGATGTTACACGAATGGATAGAACTAGTAGTTCTGCGAACAGTCCTCGCGAGCAAAAACTTTTTGCAACAATTAATATACCACTAAACTTACTTAAAATGGGATATTTACCATGTTTTTAAAGTTTTTTGATGAAAAAGTGCTCCCAGGTGCTCCATCCATCCTACCTAGTAGTTAAAAAGCCAATTCCACTAGTACAAAACTTAAAGTGAGCAATTTACTACATATTGAGAAGCTATTCTGCTCATCACGCCGAAGAACCTCAGGAAACCTTCACCAAATTTTTATGAGACCGTTTTAAAGTTCCTACCTTTCAAATAAAAACAGAACCATCGAAATCGGATCTCATAAGGCGGAGATATCCAGTAGCCCCCTTTTTGTCCTTTTTATACGACCTGTAGAAGAGTACTAACAAACTGGCAGCGGAAAGCAAATTTTGTCAGATTTGAAACAGAGACGCTTCGCTCGTTCGGTCAGTAAGAAATGAGTACTTATGAGGAAATCTGAAAGTGGCACCAGTGACTGAGAAGTTGTGCGAAAATCGGTTGTCATGGTATGGGCATTTGATGCGGAGGAATGAGGAAAATGTCGTGAGGAAATTTTTGAGTATGAATGTGGATGGCTATAAGACTAGGGGAAGATCAAAGAAACGAAGGATGGACTGTGTGGAAGATGATATGGATAGAAAGGGAGTGACTACCAAGCTGACGCCTAATAGATAAGCATGGAAGAAAGGGACCGACCCCACATAAATTGGGATAAGAGTAGGAGAATGATGAATGATGATCATCTTTCACACAGTTAACATAATCCATGCTTAGTCTTTCTCTACCTTCAGCCTATAGGATGATTTCCACAAAACGGCTCGCATCGCAACGGATAGGAAAGGATACGAACGGATGCGGTGACAGCCGATCGCGTCCGGCAGGATGTCGACGCTCCATACCGTCGCTTGCGAACGTATCCCTTTCTGCGCCAAGTCAAATAGTTTCATTCGTTCGAGTTGACGTGTTCTAATTTTTGAAAATAGTTGAAGTTGACGTAGTATTGTTGGCTATTGCAGTAGATGAAGAAGAAAATCATAAAACAGCCGAAAGGATCTGATCGGATACGACGACAAGCGAACGGAGCCGATCGCGCATCGCATGATACTTTCGGCTATGATAGGATGTCGTGGAAGACGCCCGCGGTCAAGCTGCTGTGCCCGGTAATAAAGACTTTAAATACTGTGTACACGATTTAATATCGTTTAAAGGTTGTGAAATCCGTTCCAATCCGATGCGATGCGAGCCGTTTGATGGAAACCATCCTTATGACAATCTGTTAAAAAGGAACCTCAAAAAATAAAACAATGGTCGGAACCCACCTTAGTCAGCATCCCTCCAGTGACCGCCAAGAAGTGGAAGAAAGGCACTGCCTCCGCTCGACGGTACACCTCGCAGAGGCACAGGATTCTCTTCAATTCCATACGATCGAGGCAAAATCCTTGCCACGCTTGCTTCAGTATAAATAGTGGGATTTCTTTCATGCTGTATAGCTGGAGAAAAAGTACATACTTTTATTGATAAATATTATAACTTACTGCCATTAAAGGGCATGAGAGTAGTCGTGGCCCAGGAGAGCAGTGGTAGCCCGAACCACTGGTAGTTTGAACCTTGACAGGCTCCTTTGTGTAAATTATTTCATAACCACTGCTCGCAAAACGGTAAAGGAAAACATTGTGAGGAAACCAATATGTCTTAGAACAAAAAATTCGAAGACATGTGACATTTGCCAACACGCACTGGCCCGCGTGGTGGATTACGGCCCACTTCCTCTCACTGAGAGGAGCTCTGTGTGCCAGCAGCAAGCGTAGTATAACCACCATAGAAACGGGTTTTCTACGGGTTTTGTCGACGGAAGAATAGACAAAATGACAGATTGTGATTGTTGAAGTGAAAACTTCTTTAGGCGCGTTAGGCATTTTTGAGATGAGAAAAACAATTGAACTCGCGACACTGTTACCGTTACCGACACATCATTAAAAGTATTTCCTGCACAGTAAAAATTTTCACTGTTTTTTTATCTGCCATTTTATCTATTCTTCCGTCGACAAAACCCGTTTCTATTGTGGTTATGCTATGCTTAAAGGGCACAAATCTAGACTGCAGTGAGAATTTTCGAATGAAACAATCCACTGTGCCCGAACCGGGATCCAACACCAAAAAATCCGGCCAAGTGCGAGTCGGACTCGCGCACCGAGGGTTCCGTACAAACCGCGTTCATGCGAAGTAGTAAGTTTAAAATTATTAAAAATATTTTTATTAAATGAAGTAACAAAAAATGTATGCTTTTCGCAATTTTTCCTTTATCTGTGCTATAAGACGTTACTTTGTACCAAATTTCAAGATTCTGAGTTCACGGGTAGGTTTTGATTCCCTTGCGAGTGTCGAAAATTTGCAACATAAACGGCTGTATCTTTTGATTGCGTTGGCTTAGAAGTTTGATTTTTTCACAGCTCCAAGAGACAGTAGATTTGAGTATTTGATATGAATTTCAGATTGATACCTCCATGCGTTCCTGAGAAAAAGGGTCTTGACAGACAGACGGACAACAAAGTGATCCTATAAGGGTTCCGTCTCAATCATTTGCTTGCAACCACCAGACAAACGAGGCGATACCTTTTTACATAGAACTTTATAACAGTCGAAACATGAGTACACAACAAGGTACTTAATCTGGGGTATTCTTCGAAGCGCACCAACTTTGAAACGCCCCAAATGAAGCGCACCAAAATTATTCCTCGAAGGCACCATTCAGGTGCGCTAACAAAATCTTAATGATAGATCGCCTGGAGTCCTGCCAGCAGGACTTTAAGTACTTCCGAAAAGACGCAACTTTTTTCGGTCATAGTACCGTAATGGTATAAAGCAAAAATTTCAGATTTGTTCGAAAATATAGACTACTTTTTAACCGACTTCCAAAAGAAGGAGGTTCTCAATTCGTCTGTATGTTTTTTTTTTTTTTTTTATATGTTTTTTACGCGATTACTCCGCCAATTATGAATAGATTTTGATGATTCTTTTTTTGTTTGGTAGATCATACTTCAGAGGTGGTCCCATATAAATTTTATTAACTTTGTTAGGGTAGTTCTTGAGTTAGCTTCAATTATACGTATTTTTTCCTACTTAGTATGTAGATGATATGATAACTTCTTGTCACTGTTATTTACATAGCAGGTAGTGGTATTCGAATTTGTGTGGGGTAGGTACCACAACTAAAAAGTGAAAAATAAAAACTTTTTACAAAAAAAAAACCGACTTCAAAAAAAAAACACTACAAAGTGAAAAATAACTTTAATTTCGTAAGTCGGTGACAAACGAAAATTCAAAACCAAAGACACCGACTTCCGAAATTAAAGTTATTTTTAACTTTGTAGTGTTTTTTTTTTAGTCGGTTTTTTTTTTTTGTAAAAAGTTTTTATGTCTCTGTCACATTGTAACAAGAAACGGTTTCTAAACACAACTGACTTTCTAAGACCAAAGTGACAGATTTATAGTTCCATAAATATGTTCTTTCCTATAAATGGTATTAGCACTGCAAAAATAATAATTGGTAATTTATCAACTACAAATACATTATTATAAAAATATGAAAGTAAGAACATAGAAGTTTTATTTTAATACACGCACTAGCCAAATGTTTCAAACTTCTGACGAGCGCAAGTTCAAAATCAAGGTCACCGTACTGCTGGAAGGACCAGAAATTTTTTCATACAAACTACGTACTGCTAGCAGAACTAACTGAAGTGTTCTGGCAAGACACAAACCCGTCCTTCCGGAAGAGCTACAAGTCATCGAGCGATCTATCATTAACCTTACTCCTATGCCTATCTCTGAGCTTTATAAATGTAACTTTGTGTCAATTATTCATGTTTGTTGTTGTTTATTTAAGTACTTTACCTAGCGTGTTTGGTCTCCTACACATTCCCTGCTTAAGCAGAAGTGTGTCGGAGGGCAGACGCACATAATGAATGAATAAATAGCTTTATTTGGGACAACATAGGAACCATTTTTGTTAGTACATACCTTAGATACTGCAACTTAAGAATAGTAACAAATTTAAGAATAGTAACCAAGACTAATGAGTCATATACTTACGAGGCATTTTATGCGGACAATGATTCCGCATGAGATGCCTCAGCACAGGATCTCTCGGATCATCAGCGATGACTTTCAGGAGGCTATTGCTACTCCCCCGAATCCTTCTCACAAGCGCTGCCACCTTTTTCCTGATAACAGCATGGAAACCATCTGTACGCGATTGGGCTAACATCTCCGAGGCTCTACAGAAACGAGGGAGTTTCAACATCATCCTGAAAACATTGTTATATTGGACGCGCAAGGTATTTAGCGACCCCCGTGAACAGCTGAACCACAGACTTACCGTGCACAGGCCTTGACAGTACGCTTTAAACAAGGTTATTTTGACCTGATCAGTACAACGAAAAAACCCGCCAACGCCCTGCGCTCCCTCTTCACGTCATCATCATCTTTACAGACCTTGTAGCTGTAATTTTATGAACTAAGCTTTTTACTGTAGTTGTCATCAATAGTATTGTTGTATGTTGTGCGATTACACTTTGGGTGATAATCGGGTCGAAACCTATAATGTGAACCTAGTGATATACTGTCATTGTAACCTGTTGTAGCTGCCTTTTTTATTTGGGTGGGAAATTATCAAATAACTTCTCCCGCTCTGGATGGAGCAGGAGGCCGTGTCAGACTCTTACTGACTAAAACCCACCCGTATTCCTTCGGCATCGGCCACAGACGTGGCGTGGACCACAACGCGCCGTTGACCCGAGCCTGGTCGTTATCAGATGGCGAGCTACCCATTGCTCACCGTCCGCAAGCCCGCGCCTACGGTGGCTGGAAATCGGATTGCGATTCCCGACGCCCAGGGCGTCTCCTCCTGCGGTGGTTAGAGGCGCGTGGGCGCGTAATTTGCCTCTCCCTCACGCGTTCCGCCTCCTCCTTCGCGAGCATTACTGCTTCGCAGAAGGAGGTGACGGCCTCCCATTTCCTCTCGCTCCGTACCATGGCCTGAACCAGGGCTGGATTCGAGAGATCACCGCCGCCGATCGCCTGTACGAGGACACGGCGATGCTCCGCCCAAGCCGGGCAGACCTCCACCGTATGCTCCACCGTGTCCTCCGGGCGATTCACACAATGGTGACACCCGAGCGTTTCCTCCCACCTTATCCTGAACAAGAACCTCCCGAAACAGCCGTGTCCGGTGAGGACCTGCGTCAGGCGGAAGGTGAGGACGCCGTGGCGCCTCTCTAGCCACTCCTCAAAGAGGAGTCTTATCGCCGTAATTGTGGCGTGCCCGTGTGTTGTAGCTGCCTTATAAATAAATAAATTACATGCACAATTTATAGTTACATCACGTATTTCAAGGCTGTGAAACATCACTGGTTTGCTCTCAAAATCTAGCTCTTGTAATTTCTTTATTTTAGCATAATCTTTGAGTAAGCTGGCAGATTGGCCTTAGGCCGTTTGTCCACCGAGAGGTTGACCGGAAACGAGATTATTCGAACCGACCGTGACATCACTATAAGTGTCAACTCATTTTAATAATCGAACACGTGAAAAACTCTCGTAATTCAAAGACTTGAATTAAAAAAATTGTCTTGTAAAGCTGCATTGGCATAGGCACCCATAAACTGTTACACAGCAGTCGAGAGTAAAGCTCCTATTTCTTATACAATCAGCTTCCTCTGAAGCAGTAAGTATTAACTGATGAGCCAACACCTTCTGACATCCTCAAGTGAGCATTCTCAGTGCTATAGATGAGGTACTCCAGCGTCAACTTGACGGGCGGAGCCCTGTGTCCCAGCAGTGGGAACATTTGAGGCTGAATATTATTTGATTGTATATTCAGAGATCCCCTAGTGAACCCCGCCCCCCTGAGTACTGTAGATGGGGTACTCCAGTGTAAGCTTGACGGGTGGAAGCATGTGTTCCAGTGGAAAATTATTCGCTAATCATATTATTACCCGATGAAGGGGGACTCACTAGGGAACTCCCTAGTGAGTCCCCCCTCAGTGCTGTAGAAAGGGTACTCCAGCCTTAGCTTGACAGGTGGAGCTCTGTATCCCAGCAGTGGCAAAATTAGAGGCTGATTATTACCTCATGAACCAGCACCTCCAGACAGCTCCTGTGAGTGCTCCCTCGTGCTGTAGATGGGGTACTCCCGCCGCAGTTTGACGCGCTAATGCCGGTGTCCTAGCTGTGGGAACATTGTTGGCTACTTATATTATTACCTGATGAGCCAGCACCTTCAAACAGCCCCTGGTGAGTCCCCCCTCAGTGCTGTAGATGGGGTACTCCAGCCTCAGCTTGACGGGTGGAGCTCGGTGCTCCGCCAAAGCCTTGAAGTATTCGAATGACCAGCGGAGAAGGTCGTATGGTTGGGTTTTTAAAGCAGCTGTTGAAAAATAGAGATAAAGTTACATTAAGTATTACTTTTGGTGACTCAAGCACCTACCTATCTACATATTATAATTTATGTCACCAAAAGCACACATTAAACTGAAATGCTTAGCATCATAGCATTGCATAATCAGCCTATAATGTTCCCACTGCTGGGACACAGTTCTCCTCTTGACCTTTTTGTCAATGGGTGACCATCTTCACATACCGAGACTCCTCCGTGCCTCGGAAAGCACGTTAAGCCGTTGGTCCCGGCTGTCATTCGTGGATCTTTGACAGTCGTTACGAATCGTCAGAATCCCGAAATTCTGACAACTAGTCTTACCAAGGGGTATTGTATTACCCAGGTACTGGGTTGTGAAAGTCAGATAGGCAGTCGCTCCATGTAAAATATTGGAATTCAGCTGTATCCGGTTAGACTGGAAGCTGACCCCAACATAGTTGGGAAAAGGCTAGGCAGATTGATTGTGTAAAAGTGATTCCGATATCCTATGTAAAGTATTTCTATTTTCTTAATGTCCCTCGGGAATCATCGCATTTCCGAATACAAACGAATGCTAATTTCCATGTCCATCAATTTATTCGATTTACCGTGTATAATAATTTGAATTCAGAACTAAGTACTTTATGTTGTTTTGTTTTGATTTTCGTGTGAACTTTATAGAGCTGTAAAACTATTTTCCTATCTGTCGTGCCAGCGACTTTCCTCCCTTTTTTTATTAAATTACATTACGTTAAAAGAGTATTAACAACTCTATATACTTCCAAATCGAGTGAGAGAGTCCGGTCTGCACCAAGTGCAAAGGGCAACTGATTTAAATCTGACAATTGACGAAACACGTAGTTTGCCGAGGGACATTAAGAAAATAGAAAACAGTGCAGAATAAAGAATTTCATGTCATTTCAGGGTGCCGGTGGCGGCGGCTTAAAGTATGGCACGTTGGCGTTGTCAGACTACTGAAAATGCAAACTTAGGGCCGGCGCCCATTTGCGGTACGGCATGGCAAGGGATTTTTATGCGACGAATAGAAATAAAACTTATATGTATGACAGTCAAATTGAAATTTCAATGATGATGCTTAAGGACGTCGCGGCATGCTTAAGGATACCGCGGCATCGTTGCCGTTGGAATTTAAATTTTATCGTCATGCTTTTAAATTATATTTCTATTCGTCGCATAAAAATCCCTTGCCATGCCGTGCCGCAAATAGGCGGCCCTTAGTAATCTGAAGACGCCAACGTGCAGTGAACATGAATAAGCCAGAAAATATATGCTCCTTTTTTCTCTACAAGAGAAGAGGTCTTGGTCTTGACAAACTGGCTCTTGTTTTAAAGCTTACCTTTACAATATCTCTTGAGTATGTACGGGTACTTCGGTGGTATTACGATCTGCTGCGAGCAGTACATCTGCTCGATAAGCTCCGGCATTTTGACGAGTTCGATTCAAGTTTCTATAACTGAAAAAATAACATTAATAACCCATTTGTATGTCGAACTACGCGAAATATGAAGAATATTTATTATATTAGAACTCAGTAAATAGGATATTTCAATCTGTTTCTTAAATCTTATTTCTCAACTCGATATTTGCATGTCGACGTAAGAGTAGTTCTGTCTTGGTAGCATAGATGGCGCTACTAGTGTGTAGATTCGGAAATTACTTTTAAAATCTCGGCTCCTTTAAGTTATCGCTTTGATTAAAGAATCTGCTCATAATTGCGTTACACACGATCAATCACTATCTATTTCATTATGACAGTTCAACAATTTTCATTGTTGAGCAGACAAATTTTTCGAATATAATATGAAACAATGGATTAGAAATATCCTTCAAAATTATTCAGATTGTGATTTATTGCCATTATATAAAAAGGTAGAAATCGTAATTATATAAAACACTAGCGAACCGCTCCTGTACCCAAATTGCGTAACTTATTTTCGTAAACTATTATGACTTTGTTTCATTTTGACAGTTCAACAACATTTATTGCGTTATTTACGTTGTTGAGCAGATTTTTTTCCAGCTTAGGAAGAAATGGATTGTGATTGTGTGATTGATCGTGCATTACGCAATTAGGGTACTGGTTTGCACAGTTTGCAACTTGAGAAAAACAAAACATCGAGATTTATTTTTAAATAAGTTTAAATAAATAAAGCCGAAGAGGGTGTTATAAAAAATTAGTTTTGCATTTTATAACCCAATTCTTGAGGAAGGTTGAGAGACTATTTAACATCACGATCATTAGGAGCCGACCCATAACACACCTGAGAAGAATAAGGCCACCAGTACAGTACCTACACAAATACAGACGCCTCCCGTCATTCCGGCCTCGCCGCCGAGGTCTTTTGCGATCGCGGCCGCGCCCCCGACCCTTGCTCGAAAACGAAGTGCCAGCAGTTGTTGCAGCTGAACACGTAGCTTTAAATACCCCGTATAATAATCAAGATGAAAATCAAGTTTGATCCAGCCTGTCCCTTCTTGCTGTCCTCCCAGCGAAGCCCTGAGCCGAGGTTCGTACACCACAGGGGGTGCCCTTAGCGAGCGTTCGCCTAGTTTTAATTTAGAGTAGTTTTTGCCCCTGGCTGGAGGCTTTGAGTAGCCCGGTTAAACAGCCAAGACCTTAGTGGTCAAAACTGCGAGATGCACTAGATAAAAAAATGAGCCGAGCAAAAAGAGGAAATTAAAGGACGCTAATCGAAATCGAAGTAATAGCGATAATGGTGCGGATGAAATGGATTTGACGCGATGGGTCGAGGGCCGAAATTACATGCGGACGAAGACGCGGGCAGAAGCAAGTATATTAAAGGAAACCTTCCGGAATACATTCTTGAAATGATGGTGTACACCGAATCAGAATTCGTTGCGCAGTTTAGAAGAACAATGAGGTTACATAAAAACTTCTTACAAAAAAAAAACAACTTCCAAAAAAAAACACAAAAAAAATTACTTTAATTTCGGAAGTCGGTGTCTTGAGTTTTGTATTTTCGTTTCTTGCTACCGACTTCCGAAATTAAAGTAATATTTTTAATGTTTTTTTTTTTGGAAGTCGGTTGTTTTTTTTTGTAAAAAGTTTTTATTTTTCACTTTTTAGTTGTGGTGCCTACCCCACGCACATTCGAATACCACTACCTGCTACCAGTGACAGGAACTTATCATATCATCTACATTCTACATACTAAGTGGGAAAAAATACGTATTTTGTACCTAACTCAAAAACTACCCAAGCAAAGTTAATAAAATTTATATGGGACTAATTTGAGAGCATACCCTTTCAAATAAAAAATAATTTTGAAAATCGGCCCTCAAATGACGGACAAATCGGTGGACATACATAAAAATATTAAAAAAACAAACATACGCTACGAACATATAACCTCCTTTTTGGAAGTCGGTTAAAAAACTAAAAGCGACCCCCACCATTTTTCACTAACATTTAAAGATTATTTTTCCGGAACCAGGTTTAAGTGTCTAATACATTCAAATTCAAAAAGTAATTTATTCAAAGTAGGCTGAGAATCAGTACCTACTTTTCGAACGTCAAAATTACTTAAGACAGTCCCCCAAAACCCTTCACCACTTCCTAGTGCTTTAGCTGGGAAGAAGAAGTGGCGCAACAAACTCCCCAGCAGCTCTCAGCTCTGTTCAGTTAGAAAAATTTGATTCTATACAATAGTACTTATGCAAAATAATTTACATTACGCAACACAAAACATTAAATTAAATTATTTGCTATATGTCAGCTAGCACACGCCAATACCAACAAAAAACATTGAAATCTATACTCAAGAGAAAATAAAAACAGAACTTAATACGCAAACCAGCAAGCTTAATATGAAAGCCTCCAGGCATAAAGGGCGTGCCAGTTTACGAGCTATTATAATGATACAACTAGGACCATCGCAGTAAAACCATGGTCAGCAAGACGATCAGTTACCACAAGCAGCACACCACATGCAGAATAATAGAAATCTCTATGAGGACCATCGAAGTGAAACCATGGTCAGCAAGACGACCAGTTACAACAAGCAGCACACCACAAGCAGAATAATAGAAATCTCTATGTATTGCCAATTCGTAAAAACCGTGCCAATCTGGGGCACCCATCGTCGCTAGTAATCTAGTTCAGGACCCGGGAAGACACATGAAAAAGCCCCTTTGCGAAATCAAGATAAAATTATTTGACATAGTTAAATTTACCCATTAAATTGTATTCTAATCAGTTTCACTTACCTTATTGTTCAATGGAAAATACAAAGAATTTACTTACCACATAAAAATGAATAATCCACTTGTGTTTATACAATGCGTGACCATGGCAACTGTCACCAAAATACCATGACAAGACTATTGACATTTGGTAACCATGATTTTACACCTCAATGGTGCATACTTTATTTACACACACGTATTTACATGTTCTAACAGACTTTAAATAATCTAATACCTTTAAACGAGCAATTCTTGTATATAATATGTAGGTACTTATATATAATCTGAATCTCGAAAACGGCTCCAACGATTTTCATGAAATTTAGTATGCAGGGGGTTTTGGGGGCGATAAATCGATTTAGCTAGGTTTCATTTTTAGAAAAAGTCTTTAAAAAAAAAAAACCGAGCGAAGCTCGGTCATCCAGATATTAATAATAATATGTACAAGTATATTAAAAGGGGGTGGGGGGAGGGGGGGGGGAAATAATCAAAGGGCATCAAATAATTCATCACTGTCAATAGAAAAAGTGCCCAAAAGGCTGGCAGTATTGCCACGTTGTATGGCAATGCTGATTCTTTGGCCAAAGAATAGGCCAGCCCTCTGGTCACGTGAAGAGTCGACCAGCCGCTGAATGAATGGTTGATGCTGGACACATTAAAGCCTATACAGGGTAAGTTTTTATCCAGTGTGCAAACTTTAACACGTGACTTTACTCATCATTATGAACAATTTTTACTATGGAACCAAACCTGAAATCGCGAAAAAAATATCAGCTGTTCCCTACATTTTGACGAGTTATGCGAACATAAATGTAGGGAACAGCTGATTTTTTTTCGCGATTTCATGTTTAGTCCTATAGTAAAAGTTGTTCATAATGATGAGTAAAGTCACGTGTTAAAGTTTGCGCACTGGATAAAAACTTACCCTGTATACTTAAATACAAGATGGACCGATGACTTAGTGAAGGCCGCAGGAATCTTCTGGATGCGAGAAGCATATCACCGGTCGAAGTGGCGGTGCTTGGGGGAGGCCTATGTCCAGCAGTGGACGACTTTTGGATGAAATGTAAAGAAATGATTTTATTTCTGTAATTAAGTTTGTATAAACCCTTTTACACGTTAATCATATTTTTTTTAATTAGATGAGATCTGCATTTTCTATCTGACTACTTTGAGAAGAAAGGCCGAAACAAACTCAGAGGTCGCAGTCTCTTTAAAAGTCCAGACATAATCTTGGTCAGGCCATATGAGGACAATGCAGATTACTTTCAGTTCAGATTCACTCTACAATAAAATTAACGCAAAAATCTCGATTTACGGCTTACCTTTTAAATGCAAAAAGACGTTTCGCTCCTTCTTTCTTAATCTTAACTACGACGAAACCGAAGAATTCCTAAAGAAGTGATCACTCAAACACATACATGCATCACACACTACATAAATTAACAAAACACTCACCACTCTAACTAAATACTCACCACACCATCTGAACATTTTAATTCATAACTTTGTTTTTTTTCCTAAATTTGCTAATTTTAGATTAAAAATTTTATAAGTTTCATTTTTATTTTTATTCTTTTTATTTTTTGTTGTTTAATTACCTTAATTTGTCTCATTTTGTAGCTTGCTGTAATGATTACTATCTATATAATATTTAACACGTGCTATTTTTAAGTCAACCATTTATGACGGGGATCGGAACTGTTTCTCCTAAACACAGGTTATTTTGTAACCTATCTAGGAGAACAGTACAGCATCCACTAACTAGATTATGAAACTTTATGCTTGTGCTTTATATATTACCTTGCTTGCCTTGTAATCTAGATTGGTGAATGAAATAGTCTTTTGATGAAAGAACCTCACAGATTTGAGTGGACCTGTCCAGTCAGTGCACGCTGATGATGACATTATATAACTTCACGCCCAAACTATCATCATCTGCCTACTTTTCCTAACTATGTTGAGGTCGGCTTCCAGTCTAACCGAACACCTCATGAATACTAAAGGCCTACGCAGACCGGGACGGCATGGCAAGGGATTTAATTTTTTTACCAATGGACATTCAAACGTATCAATATAGAAATACGACATAAATTGCTAATGATGCCGTGGCATCGAAAGGCAAAGAAAAATCCCTTTCGATGCCACGGCATCATTTTAAAGCATAGCAATTTATGTCATATTTCTATATCGATACGTTTGAATGTCCATTGGTAAAAAAAAACATGTTTATTTTCAATTGAGGGTAGTTTTTTCCAAAATTTTTATTTTATGTGTACGCCTAATTACCTACTTCCAATCATTTATTATAGTTTATTTCATCGCGATAGATCATTTAGTTTAAAAGTTACACCGTCTTGTTAATTTTTTTTTTAATTCTCTAATAGTAGATTGTTATACGAGGGGCTAAAATAACCCATTGTAACGAGGTAGTTTTACTCCCGAGCTTTAGCGAGGGAGTAAATAGATACCGAGTTATAATGGGTTTTAGCGCCGTGTGTTACACTCTACTTTTCACTACGATTGCGAGAAAATACAATAATCCAATACAATATTAATTTACCTTTATAAAATTCAAATCTGTAAATGCGATTATCGCCATTTTGATGACAGTCGAGGTCGAGGCTAAAAGCATAAAAATTGACGATTTCGAACATCCAAACTCCACCAAAGGGGCAGTGAATACTACATCATTTAATTATTTGACGAGTTCATCCATTGTTCAAGTTAAATAAGTAGTGGTACTTAATTAAGTTTTTGATATCCAAAGTCAAAGTTTCGCGCCAATCGTGCGAGTTTACATTTTAACTTTTCACATATATCACACATACACATGTAGATACGATTTAAAATGTGACAAATATTATTAAAAATATTATACACAACTAAAAAATGCCCAGATCTTAACGTAATATATGAACACAGGTCCAATAACACGTAACATTCATTACCACTACTCAATTTGTGTTAAAAATCGCCGACCATTTTTTTTTTTTTATTGTAATGATGTGCGAAAACGATTATGCCAAACGATTTTTTTTTCAATTTTGATCGACTCGATCGAAATCAGAAAAGAATGATAAAAAAAAAACGAATGTCGGGTCGAATGTCAGAAATCGAAAATTTCAATTTCAATTTTAATTAGAGAAAAATTCTAAAGATTTCGCGATTAGATTTCGATTCGCGCCAATGCCTTTTTATTTCTTCTGTAGCCGCAACGCAATGCTCGCATTCTACCGAAGAGATAGCTGCATTTAGTTCCATTTTCAAAAATAAAATGTTCTTCTTTTTTTGTGAACAAGTAATAAGTCGAATCCATACTCATGATTGTTCTACAAAAGAATAAAGACTTTTTCGTTTTTCAAGGCTCGTTGGAAAAGACAAAAATTAAAAAAAAATTACTTTTTCCCCTAGAGCAAGAAATGCAATTTTTTCCCCGCTCTGGTACTCTACAATGACGGCCTTTTTGAGCAAGAGGTGTGAAATTTTTTTTTTTTAATTTGATTTTTTTATAAATACATTTTTTCTGTCTATAAAAGTAAGCATAGATTCCCTCATTTCGATATGTGCACATTATAAAAACACACTGTATATTTGTACTTACTCACATTCTCGAAATCGGTTCTAACGATTTCGATGAAAGTTGCAATATAGGGGTTTATGGGGGCGAAAAATCGATCTAGCTAGGTCTCATATCTGGGAAAATTTGTTTTCTCCGTATTTTCACCCGAGCAGAGCTCGGTTGCCCAAAGTTTAGAACAAGATGGCTACCTTAGAATAATGATATGGCAACATGGAATTAGTAAGTATGTATCTACTATCATGGCAGCATGGAATTAGTAAGTATCTACTATCATGGCAGTATGGAATTAGTAGGTACTATCCCATACTATTAAATGAGCATTCTCTATTTTCACCAGAGCAGAGCTCGGTCGCCCAGGTACTCAATATTTATATTTCGTAGGTTTTTTAAAAATTAAGAAAATATGAATTCAAAAATATCTTACCGATTATTTCCTCGTGAAAATCGTAGTGGTGAGTTTGGGAATAAACGGAGCAGTGGTATTTTTGTGGGTAATTACTAATTAAAGTAATGTTTTATTTTGTTTCTAATTTATTAAACTTATTTTAGCCCTGTAAACTAGGTGATGCATAAACTAGATGACACACGGCTACTAACAAATTATATCTATTTTATTTCTTCTCTCAGCTGCCACGGTTTATTTTAATTTATTTAAATTTTTGAATTGATATTATATTTTTATTACGGACGCTTTTAACGTGCACGTCTTTCTACATTGTTCTCACATGTATAAGTTCAACACGAATGATGTAACCAATATTTTGTAACAATATTTTGATTTAAAAGAGTGTCCGTGGAGTTTCTTGCCCGTTCTTCTCCATAGGTACCTACTACGCTTTGGAATGGGCAACTAGCTTCATTTTTCTGACTGACTGACCCCTTGACAATTCTGTAATTGGTTTATTTGAAATAAATGCTTTGAGTTTGAGTTTGAGTTTGAGTTCTCAGTTATTATACGTTTTCCGATGACCTACACACACACCATTAATGCTTTTATTTGACAAAAAGGAAAAACAATCCATTGAAATAAAGATTTTACCCTTTACATCTCAGTTTCAAACAAAATTTCGAGAGCTTAGAGCTAAAAGTCTTTCTTTAAAAGATATTTTTAATTTTTTTCAGTCTTATTTGACAAGACTTTGGCTCACTTTAATTTTTGATTAAAATCTGATAAATACGTAGAAACAGATGACCTTAAAATTAATTATAGAGACATAAAACCGTACAACTAAAAGTCGTTGCCCGCTGCGTTATCGCCAGTATTTCTAATCAACATAAAATGAAATTCATTTCATAAGAAAATATTCAATATGCCAATAAAATTTCCATGGTTGATTCACGTGAAGAAATAATCTATAAAGCTGCCGGTTGAATTTAATTACTTTCGGCTCTGATTTCTTACGCCGCATATGCTGCCATCTAGCGATACGCGGCCGAACTTCGGTCTAATAGTCGATACCGTCACGTGGTAAAGACTTGATCGAGAAGAAAAAAAAAACAAAACCTGTTTGGCTGTTTAGTAGAGTGACGTTTCTCATGTTTTTGTGTCGTGTGTGATTCGGAGAAGAAGTATATGTGATTTTAGCGTGAAATTATAATAGATAAACCTTCAACAATCACTACTGTTTGATAAAAACAAAGTTTTACTTGTGTTTTGAGAAGATTTTGCTCGTAATTTGTAAAGGGAACGCAAGTGATTGTCATTTCGACCTGTAAACCTCGGGTGAATGAAACCAATGTGATAGTGTCTAGTGATTTAATCATAAATACGGAAAAAAATGTACAATCAGTGACATTTGTTAACAATAACCAGTAATAATGTGCGAACATACTTTTGTTAAATTGGTTTTATGTGCAAAATAGTGTCAAAGAAATGGGTGACAGATTAAAACATCCATTTAAAGTGAAAAGAACATTTGTAGTTTGTGTTTTATTAGAAAAATGGATGTGATAACTGGATTATCCCCTCTAAGTGAGTATGACTTTCTATAGGAAAAGGGTCACTTGACAGTTGATTGGTATTCAATGCACGCGATTAGGGTCTATGACCAAACACTGGAATTCGTGGAATTTGCATACGGTGTTAGCCTGGCCAAAACTTTTTTTTTTGTTTTTATGATTTTTTCCGGTGAAAAGTTATTATTTTCGTTTATAAAACTTTTATCCTAACTTTTTTAAGTTTGACGTCATAAACCCGACATCCTTTTAATGTCCTCGTACCGTTTTTGTCTAGGTGAGCGGAGATTGTTTGTTTTTCTTAAACGAACTTTTTTTTTAATACACCACGTTTTTTATTAATATAAACTTTGTAAAGGTATTATTTTATTCCATTTCTTACCAGGTAAGTACAAGTATAATTAAATTAGATAAATAAAAGGTTGTTGAGACTGTCAAACTTGCACCTACAGTTGATTATTGATTAATAACAGGTGGCGCCTCTATCACCATCGAAGTTATTAATACATTCCTATGTTTACTATCAACGCCTCGGTTACCTAATGATACCCATTTCGCGTTCGTTCTATTGTTATGGTATGAGAGACATCTTGCTTAATCTTTTAAGTCTTGAATTTATTATTAGCTTATGAATCGTTAACTTCTTAAGTTTTTATAATAATGCTGGCTGCATTACATTAAAACAAGTTTAGTTTGAATCGCGATTGTAAAATCGTGACTGGTTTCGAACTTGCGACATTGCCTTTATTTTATTTTAATATACTAGCTTCTGTCCGCGACTAAGTTAGCGTGAAAATTCTTGTTTTAACACAAAATTTGTATATCCTATGACACTCGGCAATACTGTAACTTCCCATTAGTGAAAGAATTTTCGGAATCGGATCAGCAGTTCCGAAGATTACCGCCTACATACAAACACACAAATTTTAACTCTTTATAATACGACTACTAGATTCTGCCCGCGACTTCGTCCGCGAGCCATAACCATCCTCAAGAATTAGAATATCCAATGCAATTTTTTTTTTTAATCCGACTGGTAACTTAAGAGATTACCCCTACATACAAACAAACAAATTTTACCTCTTTATAATATTAGTATAGAAATAGATACCTGTGAAGTGCAAACTAGTTTTGCAAGTTAAATAAAATACGTACGTAAAACTAAAAACTTGTTTGAAGTTGCGTAGAAAAATGTTATTTAAAAACTTCGACACAATGGCATGGGAAAATATTTTGAAAAAAAAATGCATTGAACTTTGAAGTAATGTGGAATGTAATTAATTAAAATATGTTTGAAGAGGAAGATTTAAGTTAGTATTTACTTAATGACTGTTTATTTTCGCATTTTTTGTTTTCTGTGTGGATAAGTAGGGTAGGGTGTCCAACTCAAGTAAACAATACGGCCTGTGAATCATAAGAAGAAGCAGAAGGCAATAACATTGTTTAGGAACCAAATGGTGAGTTTAAGCCGACGTCAGCACGGACGTAATAAAATCACGGCGGGATTTTATCGCGCACTGAATTTTCAACTCGTTGTGAATCCAACGCGCTGGGACGCACTCTCGTCCCAGCGTGTTGAAAAAACACACTGCTGGATTTTCAACTCTCGGCGCTAAGAGGAGCGTTGAAAATCCAGTGCTCGAAAAAAAATCGCCGCGATTTTATTACGTCCGTCGTAAAAAAGAAAGAAAGAAAAATATTTTATTTGGGACACGCACAAGAAATACAAACAGTAATAACAACTAAAAAGGAGCATCTAAAACTAACAAAATTTTTCGAATTACCGAAAGAATTTTTTTTTAAATAATAAACGACCTGTGCGAGGCCAAAAAGGCACCTATCTCAGCATAGACTGCGATATTTAAAAAATGAATACCGCAGCGCTGGTATTCTGATAGGGCTCGCTGTGGTGCTCGTAGAGCCTATGTTCAGACCGGCCAAGATTCATCGGCCGTATTGTGAATTACCAAGCCGGTCAAACATTAGGAAACGTAGGTTATTATTATGTTATTAAATAACGTTTAACAAAATAATATCGTGTTCTATTTTACCCCATTCTTCCCCATAAAGCCTAATAACTATGAAAATTCGGGATTGTGCAATAGAGGTGAAATGCGATGAAAATATCGAGAAAAAGAATGCCATTTAATGAACAGTACCAGGGGGCCTACCACCAGCTCAAAAGCAGTATTATTTTAACATTACTTCAGTGGGAGAAAGAGATGGAGCTATACGTCCTGTAGAGCTTCATCTCTTTCCCACACTGAAGTAATATTAAAATAATACTACTTGCTGGTGGTAGGCCCCCTGGGCGACCGAGCTCTGCTCTGGTGAAAATAGAGAATGCTAATTTCTTAGTATAGGATAGTACTTACTATGCTACCATGCTGCCGTGATAGTAGGTACTTACTAATTCCATGCTGCCGTGATAGTAGGTACTTACTAATTCCATGTTGCCATGTCATGGTAGCCACCTTGTTCTAAACTTTGGGCGATCGAGCTCTGCTCGAATAAAAATACGGAGAAAACGAATTTTCCCAGATATGAGACCTAGCTAGATCGATTTTTCGCCCCCATAAAACCCTATATTGCAACTTTCTTCGAAATCGTTAGAGCTGATTCAAAAAAACTCGTTATATATTTGTTAGTCCAGTGTTCCCAAACGCTACTGCTGAGCATGAGGTCCTGGGTTCGATTCCCGGGTCGGGCAAAGTGTTACTGGGTACTTCCATTAGGATATTCTCAGTAACAGTCCGAAATCTAGATTTGAGCCGGGTTGATGGCAATAGGCTTGCCCCCTATTACTTACATGGAACTTAAGGTTTCACTAGTCGACGCGACGTCGACGGCTCGAACTCGTTGGTGGCCTATCTAATATGCATGCTATTTAGTAAAGTTATTTACTTATATTTATTTTGTATTCATTTATCTAGTTTTATTTATTTATTTAGTGAAATAGACGATGATTTATAACAAAAACGAGCGCGTAAAATTTCATGAACAGACCTTTGGGCGTATAGATATTATGGAAAAACTACTGGATATATCTACTCTAAATAAAATTATTTGAACTTTTCAATTAATTATCTATCCCTGTACGGTTTCTATTTTGCCATTTTCATACTACATAAGTTATTTATTTACGCCCAAAGATGAGTTAAAATTATTGTTGAAATATGGAAGTTTCGACGCTCATAACTTACAAATTAATACATTTTCCCAATTCTGCTTCCATACAAGGCTAGATAATAACAAGGCAAATTGATATAATTTTTAGTTTTGAACGTACACCGTCAAACTGACGAGTAATCACCATACTACGTTTGTATGGAAGAATAACAGACTAGTGTACTCTTAAACATAATTGGCAAAATGTGGGTATACTAAAGATACTCCTCTGCTTAACCCTTCAAGATTACAGGCGTGATGTTATGTTATGTTTGTGTTGTTACCTTTATTCCAGATTGTTATGCCTGACCCGAGAATGGAATTTGACCTCAAAAGCGTTACCACGACTACCGCGCTCGGTAACTCAAGCAAATTACGCGCAGTGTAAATTGAATACGGTAGTTGCCTAGATAAAAAAAAGAAATTCTTTTTATTCCGTCTTTCAGATAATAAAAAAATATTAGACACGTATTTTTTGCTTTATCACATTAATAAAAAATGACAATATATAAAACGCATTAAAGTTGGGGAGTGGGGGTTACTACGTCACAAGTAAGTATAAAATTTACATACTCGTGACGTCATGTCACCAAAATGTGGTAAAAAATACGTGTCCAATATTTTTTTAATAATATAACAGAAGGACAAAAAAAAATTGTCTTCATCCAAATTGTTGTGATATGGATATGACTGTGAATTTCTCCGTCATTTGTGGACCGATTTTGAAAATTATTTTTTTGTTTGAAAGGGTATGCTCCCAAATTGGTCCCATATAAATTTTATTAACTTTGCTTGGGTAGTTTTTGAGTTAGCTACAAAATACGTATTTTTTTCCCACTTAGTACGTAGATGACATAATAAGTTTCTGTCACTGGTAGCAGGTAGTGGTATTTGAATGTGTGTGGGGTAGGTACCACAACCACATGGCCAGCCCACTGCCACTTCACACAATACAAAAAACTTTTTACAAAAAAAAAACAACCGACTTCCAAAAAAAAACACTACAAAGTGAAAAATAACTTTAATTTCGGAAGTCGGTGGCAAAAAACGAAAACACAAAACCCAAGACACCGACTTCCAAAATTAAAGTTATTTTTCACTTTGTAGTGTTTTTTTTGGAAGTCGGTTGTTTTTTTTTTGTAAAAAGTTTTTTGTATTGTGTGAAGTGGCAGTGGGCTGGCCATGTTTGTCGAAGGACCGATGGGCGGTGGAGCTGACGAGTCCTGGAGTAGAGACCGCGTATCGGCAAGCGTAGTGTGGGACGCACCTCAGCTAGATGGACCGACGACCTTAAGAAGGTGGCTGAGACAGACTGGATGTGGAAGGCGGAGGACAGGGTGTTGTGGTGCAGCCTGGGAGAGGCCTATGTCCTTCTGTGGACTGATATAGGCTGCGTTGATTGAGTTGGTGGATTTTGTGAAAGATAATATAGCTAGGAAGGAACTTAAGACGAATAACCGACTTTTAATGATTTTATACTGAAGATCACGTCTAAATGAGTTGGAAAAAATATATGTTAAATTAGAGCATTTTCTTAATAACTTAACATATGAATATTTTAGATTATGTTTATATTACATAGTGAAATTAATTTGTAAAGTTACGTCTAACGCGGATAAAAAACTGAGAATCACGCAAAATCTATCAAGCATATTATGTTCTGAAGCTTCCACCATTTTAAAGGTAATTTAATTATTGATCTTTTAGTATACGTGTTTTATTTAAATACCTTTTGTTTTTAACCGACTTCCAAAAAGGAGGAGGTTATATGTTCGTAGCGTATGTTTGTTTTTTTTTTTTTTGTTTTATCTATGTCCACCGATTTCTCCGTCATTTGTGGACCGATTTTGAAAATTATTTTTTGTATGAAAGGGTATGCTCTCAAATTGGTCCCATATAAATTTTATTAACTTTGCTTAAGTAGTTTTTTAGTTGGCTACAAAATACGTATTTTTTCCCACTCAGTATGTAGATGATATGATAAGTTCCTGTCACTGGTAGCAGGTAGTGGTATTCGTATGTGTGTGGAGTAGGTACCACAACTAAAAAGTGAAAAATAAAAACTTTTGCTCAAACGTTGCTTGAGCTCAAGCAACGCGTCGTCGTCCGTCCAGCCAGTAAAAGGACTCGCCCATCAAGGAGCGCTGTCCCAAATTAGACGCATTATTAATTTATTGTACATATAAAGACTTTTTACAAAAAAAAAAACAACCGACTTCCAATAAAAAAACAATACAAAGTGAAAATGCGTCTAATTTGGGACAGCGCTCCTTGATGGGCGAGTCCTTTTACTGGCTGGACGTACGACGCGTTGCTTGAGCTCAGTACAGAACACGCAAGCTAACCACTCAAGGTCACTGGCATATATCTGCGTCTTAAAGACTCGGATGATGGCTAAAAGAGATGACCAAATGGAAGAAGATGTGCCTTGTCAACCCAAAATAAATTGAAATAAAGGCAGGAAGATAGTAATTAGGATCTGGGAAACCAAAAACACGGGGTTTTTAAATCATTAAAGTTTCGTCCTTGTTAAGATAAAGATCATTTATTTGTCCAAAACATGAGTATACACCAGGGACTTGAAAACGAAATTAATTTCGTTCCGTTACACAAAATGTTATCTAATAACGCTCCAAATTTTGTAACGATACTAAAACCTAAAAATATTAATAACGTTACAAAAAAAACGTTACGGAATATCATTTTTGTAGAACAACAATTTAAGTAACGTTATAGGTATCAGTAACATTATGCTTATATCCGCTTGTAATAACGTTACAGATTCATT